>OU343220.1:61855513-61947430 GCA_910596185.1 Chrysanthemum makinoi
AAAATATCTAGGCCAAAAATTTTACCTACTGTCGGATTTTCCAGTTTTTTAAATAAGGACAGACCCTTTGCAAACTTGTCGAAATGAGTTTTCTCGCGCCAAAACCTATTCTAATCCATTCAAAACAACCTGAAGCTATCTAATCCTACCATACACCTTATTAGGGTGTCAAGGGTTCCTTAGACATCACCAAAAATAATATATAACAAGGAGTACTATAGGATGACTTATATATTCATAACTCTTAAAATCAATGAAAAAGTGGTACAACATCATATGACTTGCATGTTTTTGCTCAAATATGATGAAATGAATATGAAATGAATATGAAAGATGAAAATGGACATGAGATGCTACTAGAATACTCTGATGAGGTTTATTAAAACAAAGGATTTCCTAATCACCCTAGGTTTTTATTGCAAAACCTAAATAAAGAGTGATACTAGTGTGTTAAAAACCTTGTCTTGAAAATTTTTATGATGATCTTCTTGGTCTCCTTATGGTTGCCGGTTTTGAGAGAGAAGAGAGGAAACAAATGGCTTTGATCTAAAACACTTTGAGAATAATTATTGTGCTGTGTGGTATTTAGAGTATAAAACAATATACTTAGGTAGATATTTACAAACACAAATGACTCACCCTCCCTTTGTCGACAAGTGGTGTGTAGTCATTGATAATACACATTTTTTTTTTTATTGTATAAGTATAATTACTTGTAAGTTAAATAAAGTTAAGTGTTGAATTGTATACACATTTGAGTATTTAGGGTAGCGTTAATTGAAAATAAATTTTTAACGGATCGAAATAAAATATATTGAAGTGTCATAGAATTATAAAAATACACTTCTTGAAAGATTTGAGTGAATAAATATTTATCGGGTTGAATTTAAGAAACCGTCGTAATTATTTAAACATAACAATTTATATACAAAATAAATTTAAAACATTGGGTAAACTCATAATATTATTTTATAAACTTAATATGAGTACAAAAATATATCGGGATAATTTTTGGAAGTATCGGATTCAAATGTTCAAAATAATTAATTACGCAATAGCGTTTATTTAATAAGGAATTATGCGTTTAATGTGAAATGCAAAACCATGCATGAACTAGTATGATGAATGTTGAGTTTGAGAAATGACCAAAAATTGAGAATTGTGAATTCTTCCCATGTCGAGGAATCACGTCCTCGTGATTCAATCGATGATACTAAAGGTCTACCATTAGGTTTCGAAAACAGGTGTATGGTCAAAGTGCTAATGCCAAAACTTACGCGTCTAGGTTTCTTATCTAATGAGGCTCACTGAATCTGAATAATACAGTGGATCACTTAATGGTCTAGGGAAAACGTACCAGTTACGCATATTTGCGTCGCCGTCCCTACATAGAATGCTCGACCTCGGGGTGGACTGATATTGAGTACAGGGTTTGGGTTATTTCCTTCAATTGCCACAGCTAGATGAGCTTGCATCGGTGGCTTATTCAACTGAGGACAATTATTCCGTAGTGATTCGGCTGTTGCACTCGAAGGAAGTCCTTTGGTTATTCCTCATGTTGCCCGTGTTAACCGTTGTTATCGGTCTTGCACGCCTCTACACCGCTTGAAAAATGGCTTGACTGATTGCAAATTGTACATAAGCGGCAAGGCTTGGACCGTGATGATAAGCCATTTGGCACATTTGGGATGTACCCGCATACTCTCTTTGTTCAGTACTTGCCACACAAAAACTCTTGCCCTCTTGTTGTCTGCTACTACATCCATCTGTCTACTCGATCCACTCGATTCTTTCCTCTTGTCACTGCTCTTCAAAGTCCCATTTCTGACCATCTCATATGTTAGAGTTCCTCGCTCAATATTGCACTTTGTATTGTAGACAGCTCAGTAGTTTTCACAGTTCCACGGATTTCGGGGACAAGACCATATATGTACCTATCGATCTCTCTGGATTCGGGGTGACAGTGATGAGAACTAGCCTGGCTAATTCATGGAATCGGTCTGTGTAGGCCGCGAGACCAGCTCCTATCATGGAGTGGTGATAAAGTTCGTCTTCCGCTTTTGCATTTCATTATCCCGCAATACTCTTTCAATAACGCCTTAAACTCGCCCCATGTCATACCGTAGTCTTTCTCCGCCTCTAGCCTCGTAGCCGTGGTTCCACCATGTCAATGCTTTCCCGATAGCAAGCAAGTGCATACTTCACCCTCTCATGTAATGCACAATTGCCGATGTCGATCACTGACTCTGTCTTCTCTACCCATCGAGTATACGCCAAAGCACCTCCTATATCATCAAACTCCACAGTTTGCATGTGAAAATTCCTTATACGCGCATCCACCGTTGTTGTTGTTGGTGGTGGTGGTGTTGTTATTGTTGCCACCGCCAACTACATTGTTGGTGTCGCCATTCCCGCTCCCGTGGTTTCCTCGAAGTTATTCATATGGTTTCCAACTTGTGTGACAAATAGTGGGAAGCAAGATTTGAAGTTGTTGAGCCATGATGGCGAAAAATCGTGGTTTCACAAACGTTGTTGTCATTGTTACCCATGTCACGACCACCTTTCTACCTCCATGCTCACTGTCCTTCCACCCCTTTTGCCCACACCACCTCGGTTAGTGCTGCGTGTTACCCTTTTGGTGCCATGATCTCTCGCAAGGAAAGGATAGTTGAGTTCAATGTCTATACTTAACGCCCTCAAACATACCTACCACAAATTGATTCCTAGGTGTCCATTCACCGATCTAATGATGGTCGATATGTCCACGTTGGTTGTGACGCATTTATAATTATGTTGGCCACCATAATTATAATTGCCTCATTTCACACGTATACATACCACCAAGCATACATGTCTCTGATGTTGTTGTAACAAATAGGTAGCTATTCTATCATCTGATTCTAAACGGTGGAGGAGGGATTTAGGGTAGGTATCTAGGGAGAGTCGCACTTGGTGTATAGGAAATTCCTTTAGGTGCTAAAGTCACTATGAGGTTTTCGCCAGCAGCTTCCCAAAGTATCCTCAAGAGAACTCCCATCTCGCTGCAAAATCATCAAATATATATAGCTATATAGTAACACTTATTTAGCTCGATCTCGTGTCTCATCAAACAAGAACTGCCACGAGATCAAGTTAGATAAGTACTCATCGAGCTCCATATTTTTAATGACTTGACTAGATTTTGAGACTCCCCTATCGGTACAAGGAAACTACGTTATCCAATGAGGTGGTTCTAGAAGAAATATTTAAGAAAACATATGCGCATCTAAAAGTGTGTAAGGCGATAGGAAAAGAAAGGATCGACGTGCAAGCGGTTATAGTCTAGGAACTAAAATGCAACCTAGTTCTCTATAACCAAGTCTCGATACCAATCTCATACACCCCAAAATATCGCAGAATGAACGATAGTGTCATTGAGGTATGACGTCATAGCACAAAGTATGGATACGGAAAACGACCTCTATAATGAGACGTTTTGAAAAGTTTACCATTCGATTAAATAAGTTAAAGTTTACAAAACATGAGATCCCAAAGTTTGATAATACATAAAGAAACACGTCCGAATGGTAAATGATAAAAAACACAAGACTCCAATGTATGCCATGTGACCCAAAAGCTCCATGAAATGCTATCACTTACTAATTGAGATAAACATGCTAAAAAGTGTCAACACTAAGGTTGGTGAGTTCATAAGTTTGTAATAAATGATCCCAAATACTTTGAGAAATGTTCACACAAAGAAAGGCATTGTAAATCCACTCAGCCCAAGTTCCTACCATACAAAACTTGCAACCTGTGTGTTCACAACCCATTGCCTAAAATAGAATGACAATCATGAATATGCGCAATAAAGTAGTTAAAAGTATAAATGTCACCACAAGGGTCTTCCAACAACTCGTGTTGGGATGTTCCTCCAACGACTCAACGTTGGTCTGTATCCATAAGAATGGCCTTCCAACATATAAAGGATGTTCCTCCAACGACTTACGCTGGTCAGTATCCAAATAAATGTCCTTCCAACATATAAATGATGGGATGTTTGTTTAAGTCTAGTCACTACACGCACCAAGTCTAAAGTATAAGTAATGTTGTTTGGCAAAAGAGTTTAAATGTTTTGATAAATAAGCATGTATCTCAAATAGTTTATAGGAATTTAAACGAAAAGCGGGGTATGAACTCACCTGGTAGGATTGATATGCTAACAAAATGAAGTGCACGAAAATGAGGCTCGGAAACTATCCGCGACCTAAAATGAATGTTATGACTTGAGTTATGATATGTTGTCGTGAATGCAAACTCATATGATATTCATACCACTTGTAATGCTTTGGAAATAAGGTTTATCGTCAAAATATATGTTTATGACATCCCGTCATATTAAAAGTACTCTACAAGTAGTTATGTTGAAACAACCTCCTATGATAGTCGCAAAATGGTGCACATCGAGCGCTAGGAAACGAACCCATCAGTTTTGGAAAGCTTATATCATTATCTCAAAGTTTTAGTATTTAAGTTTCCATCCTAGAGATCTCGATCACAAAGAAAAATATTGGTTTAGTATGGTACTTTAGTCCAAAAAAAAATATAGTTTAAAGGATGGTTTTCGGCAAAGTTTAAGCAACCATAATTAATACATTACAACTCGCTAAACAAACAATCGGACATTTTGGAAAATATACATGGCGAACTCACTTTTACTAGAAGACATCTCTTTATAAAAAGCTCTACATCAATGTTAAAAACAACCTTCAACTTGGTCTCTTTGTTTGCCGTAAAACTTGCCTATTAGAAATTTAATAGTTTTTCTTATATAATAAAGTTACGACAACTTTTGTAAACGTATAATTTAATCGCTACAAACCGCTTTCTACGCTTTTAAAGGTCCTTAGCTTTGTATCAAAGTATACTAACATATTTTTGACAAGTCGACATAATTTATAACACCTAAGTTTCATTTTTGACTCGTACAAAATAAACAATACATGCTGAAATTTCCGTAAAATTATAATTTTCGCCGCCAACTTGAAAAATTCATAACTTCTTCGTTATAGCTCTGCTTTTAATCCCGCCTGCCGCCACACGCTTTAAAGTATATTTTCTAAATATCTAGGCCAAAAATTTTTACCTACTGTCGGATTTTCCAGTTTTTTAAAATAAGGACAGACCCTTTTGCAAACTTGTCGAAATGAGTTTTTCTCGCTACCAAACCTATTCTAACCATTTCAAAACAACTCCGAAGCTATTCTAATCCTACCATACACCTTATTAGGGTGTCATGGGTTCCTAGACATCACCAAAAATAATATATAACAAGGAGTAATTATAGGATGACTTATATATTCATAACTCTTAAAAAATCAATGAAAAAGTGGTACAACATCATATGACTTGCATGTTTTTGCTCAAATATGATGAAATGAATATGAAATGAATATTAAAGATGAAAAATGGACATGAGATGCTTACTAGAATACTTGATGAGGTTTATTAAAAACAAGGATTTCCTAATCACTCTAGGTTTTTATTGCAAAACCTAAATAAAGAGTGATACTAGAGTGTTAATTAACTTGACTTGAAAACTTTTATGATGATCTTCTTGGTCTCCTTATGGTTGCCGGTTTTGAGAGAGAAGAGAGGAAACAAATGGCTTTGATCTAAAACACTTTGAGAATAATTATTGTATGTGTGGTATTTAGAGTATAAAACAATATACTTAGGTAGATATTTACAAACACAAATGACTCACCCTCCCTTTGTCGACAAGGGAGGTGTAGTCATTGATAATACACATTTTTTTATTGTATAAGTATAATTACTTGTAAGTTAAATAAAGTTAAGTGTTGAATTGTATACACATTTGAGTATTTAGGGTAGCGTTAATAGAAAATAAATTTTTAACGGATCGAAATAAAATATATTGAAGTCATTAGAATTATAAAAATACATTTCTTGAAAGATTTGAGTGAATAAATATTTATCGGGTTGAATTTAAGAAAACCGTCAGTAACTTATTTAAACATAACAATTTATATACGAAATAAATTTAAAACATTGGGTAAACTCATAATATTATTTTTATAAACTTAATATGAGTACAAAAATATATCGGGATAATTTTTGGAAGTATCGGATTCAAATGTTCAAAATAATTAATTACGCAATAGCGTTTATTTAATAAGGAATTATGCGTTTAATGTGAAATGCAAAACCCATGCATGAACTAGTATGATGAATGTTGAGTCCACAACGATATCCATGGGCCTGATAACGCTACACGCGTCGTTCGGGGTCAAAGGAACTTCCTTTCATCGAAGCAAGTTTTCAACACCCTAAAAGGAACCTAATCGTTGTAGTGTAGTATTAGGGTAAGCCACGGGAATTGATATCGCTCTTCGGGAATAGGAATGCTAGTAAGAAGTTACTATGCTAAGGTTGAGGTTGAGGAAGATTATTTTTTATCTTTTTTATATTTTTAGAAAATGGAAAGGTACGAATCTCGGGGTATTGGATTTGGGGGGGGTTGGTATTTCTACCGACACTTTACTTATCTAATTATCTAAACTAAGGTGTATGTAGTCTATTTCTATTGTTTTGTGCTCGTATGATAGTTAAAATGTATTTGCTTAGGCTTTATTACTCCCTAGTTATCTCCTATTGGTGGTTGAATTGTCACGTCCTTATTCTTAATTGCTTGTGTCTCTAAGGTTATAGGGTATGCATTTATCCCTAACTCTTTGAAGCTACCAAAGGTTAATGACTACAAAATCTCTAATATTTATAAACTTTAACTCTAAGGTATTCTTTGAATGACTAGCCTACAATTACTCTAGGCGATTATAAACTAAGGTTCATCAAAGATTTATCAAGCATTACAAACACAACGAATGACCTATCGCAATACTAGGTCAATCACAATTAAGATAAGAGACAACCAATCAATATTCAATAACTAAGTTTCATATTACCTAAGCAAACACAAAAGTAAATTAGCCTATTGGGGAACATGCAAGTATACACACAATCAAAGGAAGACATAATTAAATTAATGAAGTAAAACACTTATCTTGATGTAAGATAGGTATGGAACCCTAAAATACTGTACAAGATGTTCTTTGGTTTATGGTTTACTCCAAAAGACTACACAATGAAAATCAAAATTCGGATCATATAAGATTACATACGACGCGCCACCCTTTGATTTGTGACGCCACGTCGCCAAGTATTAGGGTTTCGCTTGGCCACGTAGTCTTGGCGACGGCCACCTTATGCTTGGCGACGCCCTCCTCCGACGCCGTCTGGATCAAATCTAGGCCGCCTGAGTCGCATGTCCTACTCTTTAAAACCCGGCCGTCACTTGTAAATGAGCAATTTGGCTACCGAGTTATCACAAAATTTGTCCGACGACGCTCTAGTTGAACCGACGCCGTCCCCTTTAGAACCTCGACGTCGTCCCCTTCAGCCCAAAGCATTCTGAGTGTCTCGATTCTATACTTTGGCCATTTTCTTCGATATTCAGCCTTTTCGTCCGAATAAGTGTCATTCCAAAGAATTACTTCAAGATACCTAAAAAGTGAAAATGAACAATGTTAAGTAATAACGGATACAAAAGTGATCAAATAAGGGCTTAAACGACCCCTCAAAAAGGTACATTTTAAACCTTATCGTAGGGCCACTATGGAGATCATGCTCTACCACATACATCCTTTTCCCTACATATTGATGACATTGTTGAGTCAATGTGGGAAGACCACCCACAATCTCAAGTAGAGATACAAGCTCATCTAGAAAACTTCCATGCCTTTTCAAACATGGAGGATTCTCATCTAAATGAGGCATTGCAAATGCAAATTTTGCTTCTTCCTCATTGCTCCATCAAATACCAACAATACTTCCACCAATGTTCCACCACCAAAAAATGATCCTACTCTCCTATTGTTGCTCCCATTGTGAGCCCCATCTTAGTGAAAGGACTGAATCATGGTCCACGAAGTTACAAGATGAAATGAGGCTCATCCTCAATCATATCCCTTGAGCGTATTAACGTTTCATCCTCCTCCTCAATAGGATGGTCCTCAATATTTAGGACTTTTTATTTTCTAAGTTATTTTTATTTTTCTAGGATTTTTTATTTATTTTCCAAGTTTTTTTTTTCTAGGATTTCTTTATTTTTCTATTTTTTAGGTTTTCTTTATGTATCAACATCTCTATTATGTTCCATTTTATGACTTTTAAGTCATAAAAAATTTTAACTAATTAATGATGTTTATTATAATGTTGTTGGTGATTACTTGGTGGTTGGAATTATTTTTATACTTGTGATGATGAATGTTACTAACCTCTCTTTTGTAGCTTTTCACAATCCATGTATCTTTCTGTTGGCACCCAATTAAGGGGGAGCATTGCCAAGGGGAGAATTTGGCTCGCTCATTGCATTTTCCTCGCCTCTTCTTTGTTCGACAAAAAGGGGAGAATATTATTGAACTTGACCATTTGACCTTCAAAAGTCAACATCATATTTTGACTTTCAAAAGTCAAAATTATAAAAGACCAAATATTGGAAAAACAAAAGTCCAACTAGTCTTAAGATAAAATAACCTTTAGATTGTCAACTTCATCTAACTAACTAGTTCTTCCAAGTTCAAATTAATCTCATATTTTTGAAATTCTTGTACATCTTTACATCTTTGATAAAAATAAAATTAATGTTTTGTCCTCAACAAAAAGGGGGAGATTGTTAATACAAATATCTTCCAAAAACATTATTTATATTTTATGATCTTTACCTTGTTTTGTTAACTACAAAAGTAAATTTCATTTTTGCAAAGTATAAAGCTTGTCAGATTATTAGACATTAATACAAGCTTTTCTTAATAAAGCCTTCATCACTTAAGCATTTACATCTTATCACATTTTGATTAGCTACATATCAATTAACATTGATAACCTTCTAAAGTATAATGTGCATCTACATTTTTTGATCAAGTATGTTTAGTTTCTTAAATATAACATTACATAAGTATTAACTTATATAACAAATTAATTCTAAAATGGAAAACTGATATTACAAAGCATGGCTTGCATCACATTGGAAATCTTTTGAAGATTTTATAGAATATTTTGTTTAGATATTCACTCATCATATCTTACATAATCTTGAAGAGATTTGGATGATATTTGAAAGATTTTGTGATCTACTTCCTCGACAGTAACAAATTTATAAAGGGCGGACCCCTTTCTTTGGCTCCGTCCAGTCCGTTATCTGTTGATAACTTGCCCTATAAATAGGAAGCCAACCCAAGTTGTTTTCGCATCCCTCATTAGCATAAAACACATGCATTCTCTCATTCTATTACATCTAACTCAATTTTATTTCATTTTAGTGATCATCTTTTGTAGCAAATAAGATCAAGGCATAATCAAGCTTCAACAAATAGTTGAAAGGCTTGTTTTTGTTGTTGTTGTGTGAATCATTATTGTTCATACATCATTGTTGTACCAAACCATCTTAAACTTCTAAGTGTGTGTGGTTAGTATTTTAGTCCTCAAAATACATAGTGTGTTGGGAGTGGTTGTACCCTTGTTAAAGAACTCGACATCTAGCTTGTGTCGGAAATATTGTGTAAGCAAAGGTTTTCTCCTCACGATTAAAGGAGCTTGTTGATTAGTGAAGATAACTCTCGAGTTGGAGAACTCGAGGAGTGGAGTAGGACAAGGAAAAAGAGTCCTGTGAGACCTAACTACTATAAACAACTTTGTCGTGGTTTGATTGTTTCTTTCCTTACTTACATATTATCTATTGCTTACATATTATTCATTCTTCACTAACACATCATTTATCTATATTGATTGATCACACAATAAGTTTTCGAAACAATTAAAATTTTAAACGGTAAAACTATTCAACCCCCCTTCTAGTTTTCCACAATGGACATACCCCACTCACTTAGACATGTTTCAAATAACGTATAACATTGTAAGCGCCTAGCAACACGTCAATGCTCCTAGAAACACTTGTATGTGGTTTCAGAAAGTAACAAGTAATAATTCATCATTTATTATCCCTATGATTTAGATACCATGTTAAATTTGGATATAGATCAAGGTCATTCCATAATCTAACTATTATGTTTCTTGTTTCATAGATTGATCAAGATTACCAAATTCATGGGGACATATCCAGTTCTCCTTGGCTATGATTGTAAACATTCGATTAACCCCACGAGGGGCTCAATAGAATCATACTTTAAGATTAATTATAGGAACAAATTTTGTCTTGACAACAAGCGTCATTTGCATGTTCCAAAACACTTATGAAAATAGCCCTTATAACTATCAGTTACTTGATAGATAGCTTAGACTATAATTAAGAAATTTGATCCACACATATCATTCCAAATTATGCTCTCAAGTCTAAGGATAAATAAATAGATCATTTACAAGATTCACTTGATGACAAGGATCTATGAAGTGAAAATCTTGTTAATTGGAGAAAATCATGTAAACTATTGAATACCATGTGAGTTTGGTGGGACTCCTCCTTAACATTCAAAGAATATTACCAATATCTTAGATTTGTCTTAATTCAGCTATATTCCCATATAATTGATTGACAATGGACAGTTTAGAATGATATAAATCACTCGCAGATTTAAACATGCAAATACATGATACAACTTATTATAAATTAAATAAACATTATCAAACACTTTAATTCATTATAAAATAATGATTTAACATCTCGAATTCAAATACTAAACACATATCTACATGAAACTATTAGCTAAACGAAGTCCAATGCTCTCACCAGTGTTGAGTAAGCTTCTCTCCCTGTAAAGCCTTCGAAAAGGATCAGTTAAATTGTTATCCGTGGTGAAATTTGAGTAGATTGATTTCACCAATTTCTATTTGTTCTCGAACATAGTGATATTGTCTAGGATAGTGCCTGGTGCCTTTCATAACTCTAGGTTCATTGGTGATGATGATTGCTCCAGAATTGTCATAATAAATCTCCATGGGTTGTTCGCTTGTGGGAACAACGCCCAAACCAGAAACAAATTTTCTAATCTAGATAGCTTCCATCGCAACTTCAGCAAATATGTACTTAGCTTCCGCTGTGCATATTGCAAGAGGGGTCCGCTTGGTACTCTTCCAATCTAGTGCACCTTCATTGATAACGAATACACATCCTGTTTGAGACTTTGTATCGCTTTATCGCTTGATATCCATCTTAGTAACCATTAACTTTGAGCTCCGCTCTCAGATTTCCACCATAAACCAATAACATATCTCTAGTAGCTCTTAGATACTTGAGAATATTTTTCACATCAGTCTAGTGACCACCTGGATTCGTTGAAACCTGACTTGTAAGGTTTTGGGCAAACGCCACATCATGTCTAGTGCATCTTACGCATACATAATCGAGCCTACAACCAAAGCATAAGGAATATTACGTGATACGCCTACCTCGCCAAGTGTGCACATTGTGTACTATTTAAGTCAAGTCTTTCTTGCACTAAGATAAATCCTTGAATTTTCCATCTTAAATCTCTTTAAGATTTTATCAATGTAAGCACTTTGACTTAATCCAATTAATCGCCTATATCTATCTCTCAGATCTTAATTCCAAGGATATAAGTGTTTCTCTCTTCATAGCAAAAGTACTTTCCAAGGTAGGATTTTACTCCTTATAACATTGGAATTGTTGGGATTTGTTATCTAATAACCTATATATTACACATAATATAATCACAAGTACACATTATAAATAAACACATATGATGAAATAATTAACATAAAACAATAAAAGGAAAACGTAGTTTTTAGCGATAAACGCTAACGAAGACCGAATCTCGTAAACACGCAAGTGTGTTATCCACTTGCACGACACTCTATGAAACCTAACGAGTTACTAAAGTAAGCAAACTCTACGTGTATCCACATTACACGTTAACCAATATTACCCGAATGCTAGTACGCCAACAATACGCAAACCAAACGACTAATTCTCGTCAAGCGCTCCAAGAAAATAAAAACCCTTACTTAAGGTCATATGATTTTCGAATTAGGGGCACAAAGAGAGAATAAAGGATGATCAAATGAGGAGAGAATGGATTGCTTATAGTGTTTAGGATTAAGGCACTCAAACACTTAGCTTAAGGCTAAGCTACACAAAAGCCCATCCCCCTCCCTTTGTTCTATGTATGCCCTCCCCAAAATCCCAAGTCCACCATTGTTTACTTTTTGACTAAGTGTTATTATTATGTACATTTCATAATAGTTAAGGGGCTATAGGTTAATTATTCATTTAACAAACTAACTAAATTACTAAGTATTTATCGCGGAAATTTTATATATATATATATATATATCATGGTATACACCTTAAAATAGAAAATGATAGGCACTAATCATAGCTCTTGAATGCACCAATAATGACATCATTAGATCAAAATTAAATAGATGGTTGTAAAATATGTGGAACTTGATGGCTAATTTGACAACACTATATGTAGTGCAACTACGCTCCATCACTCTTAGCTTTTTTCATTTACCAAGAAACATATTTATTACGCATTCACTGTATTTAATTTGTTTGACCATATTGAGTTGTATACTACAAAATTATTACGTACTATTTAATTCACATCGCTAGTTATTTTTTATTTTTTTTGTAATATATATGGTTATTAATCAACTGATAAGTTACGATTTTATAATTTATTTATAGACATCTCATTCTAAAGAGTTAGATACTTGATATCAATATTACCAATTTTAATAAAGTGACACGCCTATATATAATAACACACTTGATACACATTATTAAATATATTGACACGTCGTTTTAGTAGAATGATACATTCTTATACATATTGGACATTTGATACATATCCCTAGACATATTTTACATCGTTTAATAGAGTGTCACATCCTTATACATCATTTTAATAGAGTGACACATTTTTGTAAATATTGACATAGTTGATATACATACTTGGACATATTGGCACATCTTTTTAGAATAAGCAAGGCACATCCTACATTTTGACACACATTCTATGTAATGACACTAAATTTCTTGATACATGTATAATGACACACTAAAATTTTAGTGGCACATTATGTTTATCACACAAATTTTCTTGACACATATGTAGTGACACATTATTTTTATTTTTAAGACCTCGGGTTGTATTAAAAAGATCTTTAAAGATCCGCAAAAACCCATCATTGATCATTAACAACTAAAAGAAGTAAGACAAGATTCGAACAACTCTTACCAAATCATCAAATCTATAACCAAACCATCACCAAGAAAATAAAAAGTGGTTCAAGAAATAAACAAGCATCTTTAATTTGCGTTCTTGATTCGTGAAGAGATACAAACAAGTTTGTGTTTGTGATTGTGGTTCGGTTGTGATGAAAGCAAGAATCAATAATGCTTTTTTTTATAAAGCTTTAGTTTTTTTCAGAATGATCTTTCAAGAAATATAAAGATATGAAATTTTGGTGGTTTGAGATATAAGCCATAAGGTTAAGGTTTCAACGGTTCATCATAAGAAACCGATCGAGGCTTACAACCTAATGAAAGAAATTAAGATCTTTTAAGAAGATTAGATTTAAGTATAAAAATATACACAACAAATCACAAAAGACATAACTCGAGATATGGTTTTTGAATTTTTATGGAATCCATGGACGCTTTTAAATATCCAAACTTAGAGAGAGAGAGGAGCCTATTGATATTTGTTGAGAATGAGATAGATTGTTTATCAGTGTTTTGGGATGGGTGGTTAAGTATAAAAAAGAGTAAATTTAGGAAAATTAGAAATAATAAAATATTAATTATGCCCTTTTGAGTATATTAATTATTTGATTAAAATTATTTTTTTTATTGATAAAAGTGATACTTGTTTGATTCTTATTGGTACCTATTGTTTTTATTTTAAAGTGTTCACCACTTGAACATAAATCTATATATATATATATATATATATATATATATATATATATATATATATATATATATATATATATATATATATATATATATATATATATATATATATATATATATATATATATATATATATAGCCTTGATGGCTCATCAAGATTTTGTGAGAAACCAAATTTCTTGTTCTCCTTATCAAATACCTTATTACGTTGTATTGATGCTTGCTTTAATCCATAAATGGATCGTTTAAGCTTTGTTGGGTTTTAGGTTCCAATGAAAAGAATTATTCTAAGTATGGAACCACCTTTAAAGGAAACCACGGCTAGAAGGAATGAATCCATCGCTATGTTAAACCACAAACTAGTAGTCACATGGAACCACAAGCATTATAATCTAAGCACTGTAGTTAGATATGCTTTAATGATTTGTAATAGATAAATATGGAAAAGATATTTATCTTGTAGGTTACGTATTGTATATTGTAAAGGACCCCTTAGCCTATAAAAGGAGGTCCTAGGTTAGAGTTAGATATACGTGTTAGATATAAGAAAGTCGATACACTTCAAGGTTGTAAAACCCTAATACTATTCAGAGTATTCACAGATAATAAAATATTGAGGTGTTGAGTGTTAATCAATTGTTATTCTTCTTAAGGTTAAACATTAAATTCCGTGTAGTGTTTAACAAGTTTGTTTATATTAAGTCAGCTTCTATATTATCGCTTGCTCAACTGGATCAACAAGTGGTATCGAAAGCTTGTGATCTAGAAGCTTGGACAAGAAGAAGTAAAGTTAACTCAAATTTAAGAAGCTTAAATATGTATGACGAAACTCATATGAATACTGCCTCCAAGGTACCCATGCTGAAACATGGAGAGTTTCATGTTTGGAAGATGCGAATGAGGCAATACATTCGCATGATTGACTACACAACTGATGTTGTTGAGAATGGTGATACTCTACCTAAGAAGGGTGATAATGGAAAGGTTATTATTATTGTTAGTGAAGTTGACAAGGCTAAAAGGAAGTCGGAGATAAAGGCTCAATATTCTCGTATGGGAATACCTAATGAGTTTGTTTGACTTTCAAGAGTATGAGACTCCAAAGGAGCTTATGGATATTAAACAAGATTTTCTGTAATGATGATACCAAGAAATCCGGAAGAATATGCTCAAACATTAACTTGAAAACTTTATCGCTTCTTAATGGAGAGAATCTTGATGGAACCTACAACAGATTTCAGAAGCTCATAAGTCAACTAAAATTGGTTGACTACAAAATAGCTCAAGAAGATGTCAATCTTAAGTTTATCGAATTGTCACTGTGACCGGCCGTGCATACCGCTGTGGAGAAATAAAGATGATTTTGAAAAGATGACCCTTGAAAATCTCTACAATAACTTGAAGGTTTATGAGTCCTAAAAGAACATTGCTGGCTCATCCTCATCTACACATAACATTGCTTTGTGTCTACAAACCATAAAGTTCTCGTGAAGCATCCATCGCCGCTATAGTTTCCACTACTATTGCTAATAATACCACAAGTAGTGATACCATTAGTGATGGTGCCATATAGCTTCCTACCGATCTAACAAACTGTTATCGTATAACTGATCCGATCAAATTGATCCTAATGATCTTGAAGAAATCAATCTTCAATGGCAAATGGCAATGCTAACATTGCTTTTAGAGGTTTCTAAGGAGAACCTGGAAGACAAGTCAAGTATGATGGTCGAGAAAGGCAAGGTTTGACAAAAGCAAGATGGAGTGCTACAAATGCAAAGAAGAAGGACCACTTTGTAAGGGAGTAATTCTAAGAGGATGAATGAGACCTTCAAGAAGACAACTGAAGAACCGTATCTTCTTCTCGCATTGATTGCTCAGATGGACTGGTGATTATGACTAGAGTGATCAAATTGAAGAAGGTCCCAATGTTGCTTTCCTGGCTAGTGAAGCTTCAAAAGAGCATAATTTTGCTCTCATGGCCTATGCTTCAATATCAGATCGATTCTAAGGTATCTAATAATTCAAAAAGTTCTTCTTGTTCTTTTAAATCTTGTCAAGATAACTTAGAATCACTTAAAGCAATTAATGAGAGTCCTGAGAAAAGAGTTGATGACTTGCATTAGATAACTTATGTTATAAAGTTGGTCTTGAGAATGTAGAAGAGAAACTTAACTTTTGCATCAAATGTGAGTTTGAGTATTTAGATAATGTTAGTGCAAATATTACGATATTTAATCTATACAGTCTCATTTGTTTTGATTGATGACAAACATGTAACTTGTAATACATAACGTAAAATGTACAAGTTACTTGTAATCACACTTTGTCTCAACATACATTCAACACCTCTCAATGACTCAAGTCCTCATATGTTACAACACAGGTTCATACATGTTTGTTATGTGGCATTATGATCAAACCCATTAACAAATCATTTAGAATGTTTAAAATACGCTAGGGTCACTAAGTATTTTAATAGGTTAACCATTCTATTTCGAACCTCATTTTACATTTTACATTTACAAGTATTTCATACAAATACTAAAGTTTACTTACACTTGACAAAATATATTTTATTTTGACAAGCACTCTTTTACAAAAGGTAACTAGACATTTTATTAACTAAGTTACATAATACATTTTACAAGTTTACCTTGATAAACTTTTTAATCTAAAAATGGAAATACATGTTACATCATGTCATGCATCATCTTTGAAATCCTTGGAAGATCACTTGAATATTTTGTTAGATTGACACTCAATAAATCAAGATTTGGTAATATCTTGCAAAGATTTGAAGAAAGATTTTTAGATTTTATGTCGAACCCACGACCCAATTTGTATAAAGGACGGAACCCTTGAAAGGGATCCTTGGTCCGTGGACGCCCCGGCACTTTTGTATAAATACAAGCCCATTGTTTTCCCATTTCTTCACCACTTCAAATCACATCTTCTCCACTTTCTTGCATACATTTAGATCAATCATTAACAATGTAGTAACATACATTAAACACCCTAATGATCATGATCATAATGCTTCTAACATTCATCTTTGTTGTAAGCATACTTTTTGATCAACCAAGGAAAGCTTGGAGATCTAGCCATCCCCACTCACCACAAGTTGAAGATCTATCACAAGAAGTTTAGGAAACTTGTGATCTTCATCATGAAGGCTTCCTATCAATGGAAGTTCATTTAGAAGTAGTTATTCATATCCATTAGACATTGTGGTCATGGATCATTAGTATAAACATCATTGCATCATAACAACACTTTCACCAAACTAGATTAGATGGTTTATGTGTTTGTGCCATAAAACACAAGGTTTATTATGTTGGGCCATAAAACATATTGGAAGTGGTTGTACCCTTGTAAAAGAACTCGACATCTAGCTTAGTGTCGTAAATATTGTATAAGCGACGTTAGGTTGGTTCTACCTCGAACTAGAATCCGTATTTAGCTTTGTACCGAAAAAGTGTGTTTAATTTATTGTAAGGTTTTCTCCGCGAGAAGGGAGCTTGTTGATTTAGTGAAGTAACTCTCGAAAGGTACTCTGGGAGGAGTGGAGTAGGGCGGAAAGAGATCCGCGGACCAACCACTATAAATTCTCGTGTTCGGTTTGCACTTTCCTTTCTTTATCTCTTTACTTTTATACTTGCACTATATTATTGTTTGTGATGTGGTTTGATGTTCATGATTGTGTGACAACTTGGTTTACCATGCTTTATATTAGTCACAAACAATAATTGGTACTTTCATATTATAACAAGCTTCATGTTTATTTGATACTAAAGATCTAAAGTTTTTAAACGGTAACGATTCACCCCCTCTACGCTTTCCACAATTGGTATCGAGTCAATGTAGCTCGTTATTTTCAAAACAATTGGTTTTTAAAATAGAGTACGATCCATGTATCAAATTACCATTGAAGCAAAAAATAATATGAAAAATTTTTTGCTTGTTATACTTAGAAATTTTGTTGTTAAATGTAACTTTGTATACAAGCTTGAAGGTTTTATTGAAAAATAAAATTAAAAAAATTTGTTGAAAGAACTATGAGTATTGTATTGTGTGCTCATAGAAAGTTTATGAAGAAATATAATTTTAAAGGAGTGTTTGGGATAACTATAAATCTAGTTGAAAAATCACCTCCGTAAATGTTTAAGATAAGTTACATAAGTAGATATGTTGTTAAATATGTGTATTATATGTTTACTATGAAATCTAGTAAGTCCACATGTTTTCTCTATGTCAAATACTAGTTTTGGGAGTTCTGTTCAGAGACCACGGCACCAAATCTTATAAAGGGCGGATCCCTTTATTTGGTTCCGTGGAATCCATCCGCATGCATAGCTTTTTGGGCAACTTCAAAAATCATAACTAATTAACCGTAAGTCCGTGACGAAGTCGAGCCACCTATCATTTTAAAGGAATTGAGTCTACTTTCATTTAAAAATACTCTCATGGCCTGAGTCTAATTTTAAATAAGTGAAATAGACCAAATACTACAGTATGTCTAAAATATTGAGTTTTCTTTAACATAAAACTCAAAATTTTGAATCAACCAATTTAAGTTGGTATTCTTAGAACTTTGATACAACTTCCTTTGAAACTAAATAATTTGGTAATATGTTTAAAGGAAACTAATCAAGCTTGGTATACATCGTCATATTTAAACGCTAAAATGCAGTGTCTTTCTTTGTTATGCTATGCTAAATGACCACTTGTTTATGTTGTTTGCATATATGTGTTGAGTTTATAATACATGACTTAACATAAAACATGTAGACATCAAGAGTACAATGCTGAAGACTTAAAGATCATAACAAATAAATTAATTAATCGAAAGTAAACGTAATATTACCTCTTGCAATTGGCTAGATTCGCTAATTCAAGAACCCTAATTGTGTTTATGTGGTTTAACGAATTGAACCTACCGGTTTTCAATTCAAACCAATTGATGTAAATAATAATGTTACACCACGTTGTACACACGCATTTATTAGCTTATCGATGTAATGCTAGTTCTTGACACAATAGAATAACCAAACACCTTTGTTATGCTCAAGGTCATGAAATGCCTTTTACAATGGGATTCACTCGTTTACTCAAGAACAAGAGGGAAGAAAGAAGAGTTGGCCTTCTAATGAAATCAAGTGTACCAAAGGATGAATACAAGGGAATGTATTATAAATTTATGGTAGATGTCAAGTTTACTATGGTTTCCATGTGGGATTCCATAGTTTTACAAAAAACAAGCCCAAAAAGAGGGTTCCTAAACCGCCTCTTTGGCTTTACTTTTCTTCATATCCCTGACATTGAACAACCATAGTCACTTTTGATAAGTGCTTATCGCCGTTTAGTCAAGTTTATTTAATTTAATACTAAACATAATATTTTATATTAATTATTTAAACATCGAGTCTCATACGTAAAGTGTGCAACCTGCGGGTCTCGAGTTCAATCCAAATATACACATATTAAATATATCCATAAACCAACAATATGTTGCTTGCTTATTTTCAAATTGTTGTTTACACTTGTTTGTTTGCATAATATAAGTGTCAATCTTGCCATGTTATCTATTCGCTTGTTTGATCATTTCTGTGTACTAATAGATATTTGCTAGATTTTATGCACTAAGTTGGAAAATTATTTTACCATCGCTTGTAGAATTAGATCACTTTCTTTGCATAAGTCATACTAACATCTCACATAACTTATGAAATGTTATAACTTGCTTAGCAATGAGTACTAACTAAATTAGTTAAGTACTTTGAAAAATGAAGGTTTTAAGAGAGTGTTTGGTACAAGGACAACAATGTTGTATGATGTCATTTATGTGTTTTCACTTCGTAGGATGATAAACTAACTTAAAACATTGATGTATGCTAACCGGTTCATGCAGGGAGATAACACACGGGTGTTATCAAATTTTACCCATTTTCACTTATATGTGAAAATCGTTAACCCTTGGTCAAAGTCTATTCTCCACTATGTTGGTATATGTGTTATTGACTTTTCCTAACTAGAAATGATTAATGTCACATGTTTTAAGCAAAATTGTGTTTCGAAAACTCCCCACACCTTAAAATGGGTCTCAGAAGTTCATGGTGTTCGGATTAGACGGCACCAAACATTTGGTACCGTCTGTTATGCATTTTGGTACCGCCACTGATAAAGGACCTGTGGCACCAAATTAAGGGTTCCTACCAGCAAAAATTGGTGTCGTGGATTCTATAGGTAAGTTGTTTAATTTTACTAAATCCCGCAATCTAATTTGCCAAATTTCGTTTCTAGGATAGTTGTTAATGCATATCTTTCATATATCATTCAACACATCCTCAATGGATTAACTTAGGATGTTTGACATGATCTTAGACACTTCCATCTCATTTGAAACTACCATCTTTGTATAGATTAACCTCAAATAAGCCACTTAAGAAAACCACTAGGATTAGCATTCGATCTTGTTGCTTCATTAACTTGAACTCCTCATCCTCAAACTCGTTACCTCTCAACATCTCATCACTCATTCAAGATATGAACTTTCTAAACTTAAGTATTCCAACTCCACCATCAAAATCACCCACCATTATAACTACTTCACAACCATCCAAAACACCTTCACTACCAAAGTCTCCAAAACTTGTACTTTGTGCAACACCACCACATCTCCTCACCCGCTTATGGATGACTTAGATGACTTACCGAGACTAACAAACTGACTCATTATTTGCAAAAGGTATCATACACAAGTCTATCATATGACTATAGATATTGTTTTGTATCTACATGTATTGCCTCACTTGGTTAACATGAAAATAATGTGTCATCCTTCAAGACGATAAGTATTTACATAGAGTCATAACTCACACGTATGTTAAAGACATACTATCAAGTCTTGTTATCCTTGAGTTCAATCTAAGCTTTATAATCTCAACAAATTAGGATTGACAACTTAAGTATTTCATCCGAAATATTCAAGTATATGAGACTTACGATTGTAGTCATTAAAAGTCATATCCGAAAATCAACACCCAAGTATTTTAACAACACATGTTGAAACACTTATCCAAAACAAACAACCCACTGTGCCACTTATCCCTCTTTGACACTTACTATCCCTCTTCCATCTTTTGGCACCATTAAGCGTGTTGCTCATGAACTTCCAAGAGCATCCTTTAAACCAAACGCGCCCTTTCAAGGTGAACCTATACCTCAGCCCCTAAGCTTCATAGACATGACCAAAACTTCAAGCACTTCACCCACTAGTTGTAGCAACCAATGAACCATAAGAATTAGTATCCATACTTTTTGTGTTCAACATCTATGGAAAAATAATCAACCTAAGTACTCCCATAGCACAACAAACCCCTACATCACCACATCCTTATTTAGACACACTAGAAGACCTACCACCTAGATCAACCAATCCACCATCCTTACCATCATTTGAATTTGTCGAGTGTATTGCTCAAAAGCCGTGTCCAACACTTGTACTAAATCAAATGCACGTTTAAACAAACTCAACCATCCTTTCCCACATATAAGGACTTAGATAATTCATTATGGCTAGAACCTCAACTATCAAATAAGCATGGTGCTCTTGGTAATTGTTGTCAATTTCCACTAGGTATAAGTAGTACTACCTTCACAAATTATCAAAGTATTAGTAATACTTTGTCTAAACTTCGTGATAAATTTCATTAAACCTTAAATCAACATTTTAACAACATATGTTAAAATGCAATCTCAAAGCCAACATCATACACCCCAAGCAACAATGACTCTTGAGGAGTATACATAAGAAACTCGAGTGAATTCCTCTTGTCATCATCTAGTGAATATAATCTTGAGACCAAGTTTATTTAGATGGGACTATCCGATTCAAACACTTTGGCTTCATATCTTCATTTAGGAAAACATGATGTTTTGAAAAACATTATGCCTAAGAAATCATGCTTAAAGTATTCATCTTGTTAAAAGGATATTGTATATCCTATGCATCATTCTCTCCTTGCGACATAAATGGTTGTGTTACAAGAGATTTCATTACACCTCATTGGCTAAATGATCTTGAAACTAACAAGTTCTATGAACTAGTGTATCCAATTCATCTTGTCATACTTATTTTCATAAGCATGATAACTTTATCCCATGCGATAATCTCATTTGTTGAAAGATACTATTTGTATCCATTTTCTTTCGCCGCGTATCATAACCTAACCTTGCTCAAACCTTGTACACATCCAAGGTAAAACTACACATCTCTAGAACATACACATGATCTATTGAAGTTAGTAACCTTATTTAGATTCTTGTCAAATAAAGTTCCAAAGAGCTCTCTTGAGAACATTCTTAATTTAACATATTCCATTCCCTAGTCTTAGATAATCAAATCACTTTTAAAGTATACACTTCAACATAAAAGATGTCATCCATTAGATCATACAATTAGCTATGTAATTTGAACAACCTTAGATTCTAAACACAAGATTAAAACATATTGTTTATCAACAAACCATTGTTAAAATTCATGTGTATAACATGACATCTTCATCACCTTAGTTATATTGCATATTAGTTGTGTCACATTAAGCCAAGTATTGGTAAACTATCATCTTTATGCACTTTAATAGGCAAAAGTAGGAGTTCCCATCTTTCTAACATGAGAATGACTACTGGAGAACCTATTGCACTAGAAACTCAATTTGACCTAACGTTGAATTGCTTCCTGAGAGAAGTTGGGTATGTGGAATCACCCGTAAAAATGGTCGTGCTTAGCCTTAATTGAGCACCGCTAGTAATAGTCTCATATTCATTCTCCAACTTGAAAAATCGGTATTCCTATACTTGCCTAAAGTAAGTGTTAAAACATTGATAGTTTGCCTCACTTTAGGAATACTAATCAAACAAGTAGTATATATGACTTTTCTTTTAAAACCACTTGCATTGCACTTACATGTGTTGATTACATGTTCTTGTTTGATACGATAAGTTGATTTGACATTATCTTAGTGTTTGATAACAAGTCAAATGTGTAAACCTTAGTACGGTTTTATCTTTATAATGCTTGTATTTTGTTTCATGCTACTAAACGTTTAAACCTAAACTTTATTTGCATGATACTTACTTTTGAATTATTTTAGCATGATTAACATGTTACTTATGAACTCATAATATGCCATTTTGATATGTGATAATTTTGATATGATATATTTGTGTTTGAAAGCTATTAGTTGGCATTCATTATATCTGTGTGTAGTATGATCTAAATGATACATGCTCCAAATTGTTATGTCTTAAACATGGTTTGCATGAATCTTTTATCTTGTTTCTTTTGCTTCTTGTCACACTATTTGTTTGCTACGTGCACATATAATCTGTCAAAGTGCTTTTGGTATGACAATCTTTTAGAAGCCTTTTATCTTACAAATTAATCACATAGATTATTGTATGCTTAAGTGTCTAAGTCTAACGACAAAACAATCTCATAATGAAATGTCTTGAATAAAGTCGTATTCTTGCATAATATGATTGTTTTGATGCTATCTTGTGTGATGATTTCTTGTCTACTAAGTGCAATGTGTTGTTTTGCTTATATAATATGTTATCATTTGATTTCTATCATGTTAACATCTTTTGTCACTAACAAATTTGTTTTGTAGGTTGATAAAAAATTATTTGTTATCTCACTTGGTTCTAACTTTTATATGCTCATTTTGCATAATCCCTTTATTGCTACGTAGATTAGTACTATGCTTTATGGGACCCCTACACTTGCATATAGTTTAAAGCATATAGAATTAAGTTCTAGAGGGTTGGCTTTGCATCTTTGTCTTTCAACCGACCTCTTTCCAAATCTCATTTTATTCGCTTTCCAAAAATCACCTCCATCATTATTTAGTTATAACAATACTTTAATCCTCTTCACTTCCTATTAGGAAACCACATGCCTCATCATACGATCATCTCGTTATTAATCGAGAAAAGTATGACTTTAAGGATGAAGTTCATTGTATGCTAACCATCATCGAGAAAAACATCACTAAGCTCATCCTCTCGTTAACTCGAATAACCTCCTAAACACTTTGTTGTCATTCCTTATTTGATACATTACACATTATGTTGGATGTCCACTAATTAAGGAGGAGAGAAATTCATTCACATAATTGTCTTTTGTCAAATTTTATGTCTCTTAGACTCTACAATACCAACACATAGGTAAACACCACTTAGCTAAAACCGGTTCACGAAACCACAACTAGTTCAACCTTTTTAACCTTTTTATCACAAGTTTGCACCAATACCTCATCAAGTGAAAAACGCATCATGTGTTTTTACAAAACGACTTCATCTCCACATATAGGATTTTTCTTAAACTAGCACCTTACAACTTCACTATCTAGAACACCATCATAGGATCTTATCCTTTTCCCGCATATCATGCATGTCATTGTCAGTGCAAACGATATATTAATCAAAACAGCCATTCCCAACACCTTTTCAACACGTTGGTCTATCCAACTCTCAAATGATGTCATCATCATATAGGTACTCATTATTATTATTAGTATTTTTCATATTGTCTTCACTTCTTTTCAATGTGATAATCATCCATGTCGGTCAAAACCATGCTAATACTACCTTTCCCATTGTCACCTAGAATAGGTCATCTTTATAATTCGTGTCAATCAATGAACGAATTTATCTTCATGTTATCACTTTTATATTTTTTGGTATCTTCATTATAATATTCTTAAATAGAACGCATTATTGATTACTCTTGGGTTGAAGCATATGAGAACTTGCTCAAAACAATAGGTTGTTAGCATCAATAAATCATTCAAATCATAACCCTTATGCATCATTGAAATGCAATGTCCATTCATATTTTTTCCTCTTAGCTTTGGTCACTTGACATGACGAAAGGATTGCATGAGTCCATATTTTTATATTTGCTATACATACGAGTTTCTAACTCCTTAATAGCTTCCTACCTAATCACCACCACCTTCCATCACCACTTTTACTAATCATCACCACCATGGATTAGAGAAAACTTACTTTTGTAAATCTCGAGTCATCTACCATCACCACATGAATCCTACTAGTAAACCGACACCAACACTAGCACCACTAGTGGCACACGGTGGGAGACTCCATATCTTCTTTCTAGGAACTATTTTGTAGGATTTTATCATATTATATTCTCACTTTTCTTATGATTGTAATTAGGAGACTGCACTTCATGAGATCTTTGATTATATCATTTATCACATATATACATCTTATTTTTCTTCGTGAAAAAGATGAAATATATTGCACTAATATTTTTCATTGTAGGTTCATCATCATATACACTCGATTGTATATAACTTACTCATCTAAGGATGAAGTTTGCATCAATTATTTTCTTATTTTAGGTGCTTCTTGACACCCTCGAACAAGGAGGAATATCCTTTAAGCACTCATATTGCATCATCTATACACTTGTTTGTATATGACATATTTGTCTAAAGACAAAGCTTCTATTATACTAATATTTATTTTGAAGGTTCATCTTGATGACCTAGAGCAAGGGGAGCTTCCGTCAAGAATTTACTGAATGCATCTTATACACACTTTGTTGTATATCACTTACTCGTCAATGACGAATATAGTTTTGTACTAATATTTGTTTTGTAGGTTTTAATCATACCCGACACCTCAAACAAGGGGAGCAGTCAGGGGAGCATGCAGCATTTAGCATCATTTTCACTTTTCAACAAGCATTTGTGCTTCGATAAAAAGTGGAGAAAATAGGCTAACATTGCTATGCATTTTTCTTTTCCATATATTTCTCATAATTTTTGTTGCATAAAACTAACCTTGATGTAGGTTAAGCCTTTTTATTTGATCCATGGATCCGCTACCAAACAAGGGACGGATTGAAGTGGAAGATTTAACTTCACTAGGGATGATGCAAGCTCGCCTTTTTGGGGAGAAATAAAGTTAAACTCCAAGGACACGCCCTTTTTTTGACAAAAGGGGGAGAAGAGTGTAAACGGAGAAGGTAATGAAAAGGTAGTAAGGATACAAGTAACCTTTTACATTTTACTTTCTATTACGTTTACATATATTTGTCATCATCAAAAAGGGGGAGATTGTTAGTGCAAATATTACGATATTTAATATATACAGTCTCGTTTGTTTTGATTGATGACAAACATGTAACTTGTAATACATAACGTAAAATGTACAAGTTACTTGTAATCACACTTTGTCTCAACATACATTCAACACCTCTCGATGACTCAAGTCCTCATATGTTACAACACAGGTTCGTACATGTTTGTTATGTGGCATTATGATCAAACCCATTAACAAATCATTTAGAATGTTTAAAATACGTTTAGGGTCACTAAGTATTTTAATAGGTTAACCATTCTATTTCGAACCTCATTTTACATTTTGCATTTACAAGTATTTCATACAAATACTAAAGTTTACTTACACTTGACAAAATATATTTTATTTTGACAAGCACTCTTTTACAAAAGGTAACTAGACATTTTATTAACTAAGTTACATAATACATTTTACAAGTTTACCTTGATAAACTTTTAATCTAAAAATGGAAATACATGTTACATCATGTCATGCATCATCTTTGAAATCCTTGGAAGATCACTTGAATATTTTGGTTAGATTGACACTCAATAAATCAAATGTGATCTTGGTAAGATATGGTAATATCTTGAAAAGATTTGAAGAAAGATTTTTTAGATTTTATGTCAGGCACTCACGGCACCAATTTGTATAAAGGACGGAACCCTTGAAAGGGATCCTGTCCGTGGACGCTCTGAGCACTTTTGTCTATAAATACAAGCCCATTGTTTTCCCATTTCTTCACCACTTCAAATCACATCTTCTCCACCTTCTTGCATACATTTAGATCAATCATTAACAATGTAGTAACATACATTAAACACCCTAATGATCATGATCATAATGCTTCTAACATTCATCTTTGTTGTAAGCATACTCTTTGATCAACCAAGGAAATCTTCTAGCCATCCCCACTCACCACAAGTTGAAGATCTATCACAAGAAGTTTAGGGAACTTGTGATCTTCATCATGAAGGCTTCCTATCAATGGAAGTTCATTTAGAAGTAGTTATTCATATCCATTAGACATTTGTGTCATGGATCATTAGTGTAAACATCATCATAACAACACTTACACCAAACTAGATTAGATGGTTTATGTGTTTGTGCCATAAAACACAAGGTTTATTATGTTGGGCCATAAAACATATTGGGAGTGGTTGTACCCTTGTAAAAGAACTTGACATCTAGCTTAGTGTCGGAAATATTGTATAGGCGACGTTAGGTTGGTTCTACCTCGAACTAGAACCGGTATTTAGCTTTGTACCAGAAAAAGTGTAAGCGACGATTGTAAGGTTTTCTCCGCCGAAAAGGGAGCTTGTTGATTTAGTGAAGTAACTCTCGAGTTGGGTACTCGAGGAGTGGAGTAGGGCGGAAAGGAGATCCGTGACGGAACCACTATAAATCCTCGTGTTCGGTTTGCACTTTCCTTTCTTTATCTCTTTACTTTTATACTTGCACTATATTATTGTTTGTGATGTGGTTTGATGTTCATGATTGTGTGACAACTTGGTTTACCATGCTTTATATTAGTCACAAACAATAAGTGGTACTTTCATATTATAACAAGCTTCATAAGCGATTTGATACTAAAGATCTAAAGTTTTTAAATGGTAACGTATTCACCCCCCCTCTACGTTTCCACAGATAAGATAAACATACTAGGTGGTGAAATTGAACTTAAGGATAGAGAAATTAAGATGCTTAAACAGAACTTGAAGAGTAGAAAGTGTAAAACAAGAAGCCCTAGAAGAAAGAGAAACATATAGGGTTTGCTAAAACACAATATGCTTCTGATATAGTGCATAAGTCAATTCAAAAGAACTTAATGAAAAAGGGGTTGCATAGGGTACAATGAAGTGCCACCACCCAATCTGATGAAACATGCACCTAATGAAACTGAATTGTCATTTAACAATGAATTTAGTTTCAACAAACTAGTAGGTGAGATTAGTAAGTCTGAATCACCTAAGATAGGTTCTGATAGGTCATCTGATGGTCCAATCATTGAAGATTGGGAGTCAGATTCTGAGGATGAGAGTCCGAGTCAACAAAGCCGAAAAGAAAGAAAATGTTAAGACTGTTGATTCTAAACAAGTCAACCTTGTGCCTAGATTTGGAGCACCAATTTCTAGGAAAGTTATAGACTATAATGAGATTCCTAGGGATCAGATGAAAAGTTTCAAACCTAGGGGAAATCAAAGAAACTTCAATGGCTTAATATCAAACAGATTAGGAGATCAGTTTTAATGTGTCAAAAAGGCTTGTTTTAAATGTGATAGTTTTGAGCACCTACAAAGAAACTGTTATAAAAACCAACCACAAGTCTGGAATCATTGGAGGTGGGTGAACCATAAAAACTTGTCAAAGAACACCATCCCTCACACAAACAAAAATATGGTTCCAAAAGCAGTGCTAATGAAGAATGGTAAAACAAAATCAATAATCACTGCTGCAACCAAATGGGTTCCAACCACTGCTAAGTAAAATGTTTCCACTGCTAAGCAGAATATCACCACTAAAACAAAAGAAGTTTTAACTATACCAAAGGTGATAACTGACACAGTGGTTGGAAGCCATTTCTATGCTGTAAAGGCCTCAGCTAGCTGGCAGTGGAAACCAAAAACACATGTTTTACACAATGCCAGCTGTGCATCAATGGATCTAAAGAAATTTGTCTATGTTGATGCACAGGGCAGACCCAAGTCAGTATTGGCTTGGGTCCATAAAAGGAACTAACTTGTTTAATTTCATGTGTAGGGCAATCTACAGGATGAGCTAAAAGATAAAGGAATTTTTGACAGTGGTTGCTCTGGGCACATGACATGGGATGGGAGCAACCTTGAGGATTTTAAGCTTTTGATGGAAGATATGTGGCATTTGGTAATGATCCAAAGGGAGAAAAGATTCTTGGAAGAGGAACTATAAGAACAGGGAATTTGGACTTTGAAAAAGTCTATCTGGTATAGGGACTGAAGTATAATTTATTCAGTGTTTCCCAGATGTGTGATAAAACTGGGTACTTTTGGGGAAATTGAATGTGTGGTGTTGTCTCGACTTTAAAATGCCTGATGAGAGTATATGCAGCTTAGGGTTCCTAGGAAGGATAACATATATTGTTTTGATTTGAAAGATGTCATTCCTAATAGATCTCTAACCTGTTTGTTTGCTAAGACATCTGTTGATGAGTCAAAATTATGGCATAGAAAGCTAGGTCACCTAAACTTTAATACAATCAATAAATTGGTGAAGGGGAACTTAGTTAGAGGTCTACCTTCTAAGGTTTTTGAATGTAAAGATCTTTGTGTGGCCTGTAAAAAAGGTAAACAACATAGACCAAGACTGTTAACACCATTAATCAATCACTGTTTATGTTACACATGGACTTATTTGGTCCAACATTTGTTAAGAGTCTAAATCATAAGCAGTATTGCCTAGTTATCACTGATGATTATAGCAGATTTTCTTGGGTTTACTTTCTGACTAAGAGTGAAACTAATGAGATTCTTAAGAATTTCATCACTAAGTTAGAAAATAGAGTGAATCATAAGGACAAAGTAATCAGATGTGATAATGGAACTGAGTTTCAAAATGATGTCATGAATCAGTTTTGTGTGGATAAAGGTATTGAAAGACAGTTTAGTGTTGCTAGGACACCTCAACCAAATGGTGTGGCTGAAAGAAAAAATAGAACACTAATTGAGGCTGCAAGAACAATGTTATCTGAATCTAAGTTACCAACTACCTTTTGGGCTGAAGTTGTAGGAACTGCAAGTTATGTGCATAATAGAAGTAAGGTAGTGAAGCCTCATAACAAGACCCCTATGAGCATTTACAGGGTAGGAAGCCTATGATAGATTTCCTAAAACCTTTTGGGTGTCCTGTTACTATCTTGAATACCATAGACCACCTAGGCAAGTTTGAGGAAAAGGAAGATGAGGGATACTTTATTGGCTATTCTTTTAATATCAAGGCCTTTAGGGTATACAATAGGAGGACCAGAAGAGTAGAAGAAAACTTACATGTTAAGTTTAGTGAAGAGACTCCTAGTGTTGAGACAAAAGGACCAGAGTGGCTGTTTAATATTGATATGCTAACCAAGTCTATGAATTATGAGCCTATCAATGCAGGTACATCCACTAATATTGATGCAGGTACTCAAAAGGATTCTGATGTAGAAGCAAATTCTAAGGAAGCTGATTCTCCAAAGGAATTCTATTTGATTGAAAAGTGGAAAGCTGGTCCTGTCTCTCCCATCATTGAAAAGAAGAGTCCCACTGATGATGATGCTTTGGATTCTGGAAGCAAGGGTGATCATCATCAAGATAATGAAGAGTTGTCTAATGATAACTCAGTGTCGGTAGAAGAAATTGAAAAGCAGAAAATTTTGAAAGCACTACTAAGCCAAATTCTACCACTGCTAGTTCATGTGAAACCCTGCTGCAAATTGATGCAGATTACTTACTTTGGAATCCCCAAGCCACTATTTGGTGATGATGAGTATCCAACCTTGACATGCCTGATTTGGAAGAAATATATACTCCCACTGATGATGAAAACATGGATGACTATTTCAATGATGCTGATGTTACAAATTTGGAAACTGTCATCATAGAGAGTCCAATTCCTACCACCAGAGTGCATAAGAACCATTCCAAAGAACAAATTCTTGGCAATTTGAATACACCAGTTCAAACAAGAAGCAAGACTCAGAACACTAAAACCTTTTCTAAACAAGGTTTCTTTGCAAGGTCACCACAAAAAAACATCATCAAGACTTGCAGAACTGTTTGTTTTCTTGCTTTGTCACAAAGGAGCCCAAAAGAGTGGAAGAAGCTTTATCAGAAGAAGGCTGGGTAGAATCAATGCAAGAAGAGTGTTTGCAGTTCAAGCTTCAAGAGGTGTGGACATTGGTTGACCTACTAAATGGCAAAAGGGCTATTGGAACTAAATTGGTGTTCAGAAACAAAAGGGATGAACGGGGTATAGTGGTAAGGAATAAATCAAGGTTAGTTGCTCAAGGATACACACAAACTGAAGGTTTAGATTATGATGAAGTATTTGCACTAGTTGCCAGAATTGAAGCTATAAGACTGTTTTTGGCATATGCTTCATACAAAAACTTTGTTGTGTATCAAATGGATGTTAAAAGTGCCTTTTTGTATGGTACTATTGATGAGGAGGTATATGTATGTCAACTGTGACAACTCGTATTTTCAGGTCATATTTCAAAACATTACTCATGCTTCATCATTTATCATTTATCGTAAACTAGATTTACGAGCATCAAATTCACGTAACCTTAATGGTTTAGCTGTGAATTCATGAACATTTCATCAAAGACATTCCATATAGACTAAGTTGGTCTACATTTCATTGGCATCATTATCATCATATTAGTTCATGCATGGTTTTGCATTTTCATTAAACGTTTATTTTCCTATTAAATAAACGCTATCGCGTAAACATTTATTTTGAACATTTGATCCAACACTTCCAAAAATATTCCTAATATATTTTTTTATACTCATTTTAAGACTATAAAAATTATATTATTAATTTACCCGATGTTTTAAATTTATTTAGTATATAAATTGTTATGTTTATATAATTACGACGGTTTTGTAAATTCAACCCGATAATTATTATTTCACTCAAATTTTGCAAGAAATGTATTTTTATAATTTTTATAACTTCAATATATTTTATCTTGACCCGTTAAAATTTATTTTTAGTTAACGCTACCCTAGTTGCTCAAATATGTACACAAGTTATTACTTGTCCTTAAATAACAACACATTTGCACTACCTAAAGATACTTAATAAAAAAAAATGATCCTAGCTTACTCACATACCCCTTGTCGGTTCAACAAGGGTGAGTCACCTAAAATTCCACTAAATATCTACCAAGATTAATGTATTATACTCTTATTCACAAATAACACATTCACTTCATTCTTTCAAAGCAAAAGATCATTTCTCTTCTTTCTCTTCCTCACCAAACCGGCAACCACAAGGACATAGGAGAAGATCATCATAAATTTTTCTAATCAAGTTATTCACACTCTAGTCTCACTCTTTATTAAGGTTTTGCAATAAAAACCTTGGGTGATTAGGAAAAACCTTTGCTCATAAACCTCATCAAGTAACTAGTAAGCATCCATATTCATCATCATATCTCATATTTATTATTATGTTCATTTCATTTTATTTGAGAAAACATGCAAGTCTCATGGATGTTTATACCACTTTTACATGTTTTTAAGAGTTATATATATATATATATATATATATATATGGTCATCCTATAATTATTCCTGGTTATAATCACTCTTGGTGATGTCTAGGAACCCATGACACCCTAAGAAGGTGTATGGTAGGATTAGAATAGCTTGGAGTTGTTTTGAATTAGTTGGAATAGGTTTTGAGCGAGAAAAACTCATTTCGACAAGTCTAATTAAGGGTCTGTCCATATTTTGAATTCTGGAATTTTCGGTAAAGAAAATATTTTGGGCTAGATGTTTGGAAAATATATTTTAAAACGAAAACGTGGCCGCTTGAACGGGTTAAAACGGAGCTATAACGAAGAAGTTATGCTATTTTGAAGTTTGACGACGAAAACTATTTATTCCAGAAAATTCAGCAAGCTGTCTCGACTTTTTGAGGTCAAAATGAGTCTTAAGCGTTGTTAAATGTGTCGACTTATCAAAATATATTAGTATATGTTATCACGATTCCGTGGATATAAAGAACGTAAAAACGGACTTTTAACTACAAAGTTATTCACATTTTAAAAAGTTGCCGTAACTTTATTCTATTAGCAAAGTTACTACATTTTCTATTAAACACATACTACGGCAACGAGGGACCATGTTGAAGGTCGTTTTTAACAATGACGAAGTACTTTTATAAAAAGTGATGTCTTCTAGTAAGAGTAAGTTCGCCTAGCATATTTTTCAAAATGTCAAACCATTTGTCAAGCGGAGTTGTAACGAGTAAGATACGGTCACTTAAACTTTGCCGAAAACCATACTTTACCTATATTTTTCTCCGTGATCGAGACCTTTAGGATGAAAACTTAAACACTAAAACTTTGAGATAATGATACAAGCTTCCCAAAACCGTTGAGATCGTTTTCTTAACACTCGACGTGCATCATTTTACGACTAGCTTTTCGAGGCCGTTTAGTCACTTTCATGAAATATTTCAACGACATTATTTTACGACGAAAAGTTATAATTTCCTAATAAATCACTAAATGATTATCGTTGGATATCATTTCAATGTAATTACATATGGAGTAATTTAAATATGGTCAAGACGTTAAGAGATTATTTCTCGACGAGAAATATTATTTTCAAAAATTCATAAGTGGTATAGATATCATCCGAGTTGCATGCATAACATTACATCATAACTTATTACATATCATATCATTCATAATAGGTCAAGTTTAGAGATTCACGTTACATTTCGGTGTATCCACTTTTGTCATCATAATCATTGCAATAGGTGAGTTTCATAGCCCCTACTTTTATACGCTTTGAATTACTTTTGGGGGAGATACATGCTCAATTATTTTCATTTACTTTCATAGTTACTCTAAACTTTTATGGACTACCGTGAGTTTCCATAGCCCCATTTTCAATTGTTTTAATGCTTTTATTAAACTCTTTGGGGGAGATACATGCTCATTAACTTTTATGACATTCATGATTATTTGCAACTATATGTTTATATGAATTGAATGTTTAGTCATATTCTATATCATAAATCATGGAACTAAAGGTCTTGGGATTATTATTGAGCTAAAGGTCTTGGGATTTTTATTGCGCTAAAGGTCTTGGGATTATTATTGAGCTAAAGGTCTTGGGATTATCATTGAACTAAAGGTCTTGGGATTATTTGAAACATCACTCATATGTGTTATATCAATTGAATATTGATACATTAATTAGTGTACTGTTATGTGAATTCATTTGACATCATGCGTTTGAACATAAACTATACATATTTTGGCAATGGGTTGTGAACACACAGGTTGCAAGTTTTGTATGGGGGAACTTGGGTGAGTGGATTTGCAATGCCTTTGCTGCATAAACGATTTTGAAAGGCTTTACATTTCAACAAAAACTCTATGAACTCACTCAACCTTTGTGTTGACACTTTTTAGCATGTTTTATCTAGGGTATCTAAGGCATATTCACTTCATGGCATGCATGTGGACTTATCATAGAGTCGCGGTGACGACGTGTCTCACTTGGGTTTTATGAACTTTAAAACATCGTTTGGCTTGTAACAAACTTATTTCCGCACAAATTGATTTTCATTTGGGACCTATACTTTGTAAACTCTGATTATTTTATTAAATCAAACGATGTATTTTCCAAACGACACTTTAGGTCGTTCAATATATCTGTGACTGTGATGCTATGACAGTCAACCCCGGAATTCCATTCCGCTGCAAAACAGTATTTTGGGGTGTGACAGATTATCATCGAGCTATAGAGAACTAGGTTGTATCATTGACCCTAGACTATAACTACATCATTATAGCATCTTATCATTTCATCATAAGTGCATGTTCACTTTACATGCGGTTTATACATACATTTTTCGAGTTATTTACTTTTATTTCAAATCGATTGTCACATAGATGCCTTTAAATACCCATTCCATTATCCTTCCTTTAGACTCCAATGTGGAGAATGCCTTGTCATTTCTTATCACAATTTTAACATCAGATATCACGATAACGTCGAATGCCGAGATAAACCTTTAAGTAGGGCGAAGTCACTCTCACTCCTTCGTTTCACCACTAACATGTTGAGTTACACGTTATTCACGCACTAAGTCACTGGACCATCATACATTTGAAGCACTTACGACACCTCATAACCCATCTTTTGGGAACCCGTCGATTATTTTGAAAAGTAACCTCAGATTTATCACCTTACATCACATCTCTTTAGAGCGCTTATTCTTAACATAGGACTTTGCTACGTCTCACCTTTTCTCTTATTTTGAAGAGTTATGGCATCGAAGAAAGCTCCACCAGCAATGACACCAGCTGCTATCCAAAGGTATATAGAGGATAGTATAGCCGAGGCACTAAGGAAAGAAAGAGCAACGGTAGCTGCTGCTGCTGAGGCCACGGCTGCTGCTGAAGCTGCTAGACTTGCTACCTGCACGGAGCTGCAGGAGGATCTGGTTCGAATTGTACATATAAGGACTTTAAGAACTGTGATCCTACAAAGTTCAAAGCACAGAAAGAGCCCAGCGCTATGGTTCGATGGTTTTAGAAGATGGAGTCTGTATTTCTTTTATGCAATTGCCCAGATGACTACAAGATAAAGTTCGCCACTGGTACACTCTTAGATGGCGCAATGTCATGGTGGAATTCGTTATGCGCACCTATTGGTATCGAAAATGCTTACAAGCTCACGTGGGATCAATTCAAGAGGTTGTTGACAAAGTATTGTCCACGCACGGAGGTGAAGAAATTAGAAACGGAATTTTATGAGTTAGTGACTGTGGGTTATGACATCGAGACCTACATCAGGAGGTTTCAAGAATTAGCTGCACTATGTCCATCAATGGTTTCGGACAATGAGAAACTACTGGAAATTTCATTGGAGGACTTCCACAATGTATTCAAGGAGATGTAACTTCTTCCGATCCACAAACGATTGAAGAATCTATTCGAGTATCTCAAAAACTCATGGCTCAAGTCGTGAAAGGGGAAAACATTATCAACAATAACCGTAACAACAACCAAACTAGCAACAACAAAAGGAAATGGGAAAATGACCAGGGAGGTTATGATAACGACAACCAAAACGGTAACACTAATCATCAACAACAACAGAATAGAGGGCAAGAAACCGCAATGGTTTATGTTGCTGCAATAGAAGGCAGGTTATGTTGGAAACTACCCACTATGTAATCGATGTAAGTATCACCACTTGGGTCTTTGCCCTATTAAGTGCTACAAGTGCCAAAAACTAGGACACCATGCCAGGAATTGTAGAGGCAAGACCATAGTTACATGTTACGAATGCGGGGAGCAAGGACACTATCGGAATCAATGTCTCCAAAACCAAGGTCAACAAGTTGAAGGTGCTTTTGGGAAAGCATACATGTTAGAAGGAGGAGAAGCTCAACGGGATTTCAACAATGCGGAAGACTAAAGAAGTTCGGAAACTAACAGTCTCATTTTCCTTATGTACTTAGTCTTACTAAGTTTATGTCTTCCATCGTATTCGAATCTTATGAATTAAGATGTATTACTTTTGATAAACCACTCGTTGTAAAATATTCTCATTAAGCGTACTTTCTTTTCCTTCTGATTCGTTATCACTTACAAGGTTTAGATCTCTGTAAACATCGAGAGTTATAACAACTAAACCGAACGTCACATTATCGTTCCTTAATTATACATAGTCTAGCTAACTATGTCTAATTCTGGAGGGATATCGTTCCTTAATTATACATAGCCTAGCTAACTATGTCTAATTCTGGAGGGATCATGTTATGTTGGGAGCAGTTATTTATAAGTCTTAGTGCAAGCAGGTTTTTACATATTCATAAAGTCAAAGTGTTATTCACGGAAGATTCATCCAATATTTTCTTTACAATGATGTTTTGTACACCCTTAATCATCGATAACCATAACGACATCTCTTCATGTCTTCTTTCCTCGTTATTCATCACAAACTCAAAAATTCGATAGACTAACGAACCGAATTCAGGGACTGAATTCCTTTTGGTTGGGCGAATGTGACAACTCGTATTTCCAGGTCATATTTCAAAACATTACTCATGCTTCATCATTTATCATTTATCGTAAACTAGATTTACGAGCATCAAATTCACGTAACCTTAATGGTTTAGCTGTGAATTCATGAACATTTCATCAAAGACATTCCATATAGACTAAGTTGGTCTACATTTCATTGGCATCATTATCATCATATTAGTTCATGCATGGTTTTGCATTTTTCATTAAACGTTTATTTTCCTATTAAATAAACGCTATCGCGTAAACATTTATTTTGAACATTTGATCCAACTCTTCCAAAAATATTCCTAATATATTTTTATACTCATTTTAAGACTATAAAAGTTATATTATTAATTTACCCGATGTTTTAAATTTATTTCGTATATAAATTGTTAAGTTTATATAATTACGACGGTTTTGTAAATTCAACCCGATAATTATTATTTCACTCAAATTTTGCAAGAAATGTATTTTTATAATTTTTATGACTTCAATATATTTTATCTTGACCCGTTAAAATTTATTTTAATTAACGCTACCCTAATTGCTCAAATATGTACACAAGTTATTACTTATCCTTAAATAACAACACATTTGCACTACCTAAAGATACTTAATAAAAAAAATGATCCTAGCTTACTCACATACCCCTTGTCGGTTCAACAAGGGTGAGTCACCTTAAAATCCACTAAATATCTACCAAGATTAATGTATTATACTCTTATTCACAAATAACACATTCACTTCATTCTTTCAAAGCAAAAGATCATTTCTCTTCCTCACCAAACCGGCAACCACAAGGACATAGGAGAAGATCATCATAAATTTTTCTAATCAAGTTATTCACACTCTAGTCTCACTCTTTATTAAGGTTTTGCAATAAAAACCTTGGGTGATTAGGAAAAACCTTTGCTCATAAACCTCATCAAGTAACTAGTAAGCATCCATATTCATCATCATATCTCATATTTATTATTATGTTCATTTCATTTTATTTGAGAAAACATGCAAGTCTCATGGATGTTTATACCACTTTTACATGTTTTTAAGAGTTATATATATATATATATATATATATATATATTGGTCATCCTATAATTATTCCTGGTTATAATCACTCTTGGTGATGTCTAGGAACCCATGACACCCTAAGAAGGTGTATGGTAGGATTAGAATAGCTTCGGAGTTGTTTTGAATTGGTTGGAATAGGTTTTGCGCGAGAAAAACTCATTTCGACAAGTCTAATTAAGGGTCTGTCCATATTTTTGAATTCTGGAATTTTCGACAGTAAGAAAAATATTTTGGGCTAGATATTTGGAAAATATATTTTAAAACGAAAACGTGGCCGCTTGAACGGATTAAAACGGAGCTATAACGAAGAAGTTATGCTATTTTGAAGTTTGACGACGAAAACTATTTATTCCAGAAAATTCAGCAAGCTGTCTCGACTTTTTACGAGTCAAAATGAGTCTTAAGCGTTGTTAAATGTGTCGACTTATCAAAAATATATTAGTATATGTTATCACGATTCGGTGGATATAAAGAACGTAGAAAACGGACTTTTAACGACAAAGTTATTCACATTTTAAAAAGTTGCCGTAACTTTATTCTATTAGCAAAGTTACTACATTTTCTATTAAACACATACTACGGCAACGAGGGACCATGTTGAAGGTCGTTTTTAACAATGACGAAGTACTTTTATAAAGTGATGTCTTCTAGTAAAAGTAAGTTCGCCTAGCATATTTTTCAAAATGTCAAACCATTTGTCAAGCGGAGTTGTAACGAGTAAGATACGGTCACTTAAACTTTGTCGAAAACCATACTTTACCTATATTTTTCTCCGTGATCGAGACCTTTAGGATGAAAACTTAAACACTAAAACTTTGAGATAATGATACAAGCTTCCCAAAACCGTTGAGATCGTTTTCTTAACACTCGACGTGCATCATTTTACGACTAGCTTTTCGAGGCCGTTTAGTCACTTTCATGAAATATTTCAACGACATTATTTTACGACGAAAAGTTATAATTTCCTAATAAATCACTAAATGATTATCGTTGGATATCATTTCAATGTAATTACATATGGAGTAATTAAATATGGTCAAGACGTTAAAAGATTATTTCTCGACGAGAAATATTATTTTCAAAATTCATAAGTGGTATAGATATCATCCGAGTTGCATGCATAACATTACATCATAACTTATTACATATCATATCATTCATAATAGGTCAAGTTTAGAGATTCACGCTACATTTTGGTGTATCCACTTTTGTCATCATAATCATTGCAACAGGTGAGTTTCATAGCCCCTACTTTTATACGTTTTGAATTACTTTTGGGGGAGATACATGCTCAATTATTTTCATTTACTTTCATAGTTACTCTAAACTTTTATGGACTACCGTGAGTTTCCATAGCCCCATTTTCAATTGTTTTAATGCTTTTATTAAACTCTTTGGGGGAGATACATGCTCATCAACTTTTATGACATTCATGATTATTTGCAACTATATGTTTATCTGAATTGAATGTTTAGTCATATTCTATATCATAAATCATGGAACTAAAGGTCTTGGGATTATTATTGAGCTAAAGGTCTTGGTATTTTTATTGCGCTAAAGGTCTTGGGATTATTATTGAGCTAAAGGTCTTGGGATTATCATTGAACTAAAGGTCTTGGGATTATTTGAAACATCACTCATATGTGTTATATCAATTGAATATTGATACATTAATTAGTGTACTGTTATGTGAATTCATTTGACATCATGCGTTTGAACATAAACTATACATATTTTGGCAATGGGTTGTGAACACACATGTTGCAAGTTTTGTATGGGCGGAACTTGAAACTGAGTGGATTTGCAATGCCTTTGCTGCATAAACGATTTTGAAAGGCTTTACATTTCAACACAAACTCTATGAACTCACTCAACCTTTGTGTTGACACTTTTAGCATGTTTTATCTCGGTATCTAAGGCATTCACTTCATGGCATGCATGTGGACATATCATAGAGTCGCGGTGACGACGCGTCTCACTTGGGTTTTATGAACTTTAAAACATCGTTTGGCTTGTAACAAACTTATTTCCGCACAAATTGATTTTCATTTGGGACCTATACTTTGTAAACTCTGATTATTTTATTAAATCAAACGATGTATTTTCCAAAAGACACTTTAGGTCGTTCAATATATCTGAATGTGATGCTATGACAGTCAACCCCCAGGAATTCCATTCCGCTGCAAAACAAGTATTTTGGGGGTGTGACATCAACCTCCTGGTTTTGAAGATCCTGATCATCCTGATAAGGTCTACAGGGTGAAGAAGGCTATGTATGGGTTGCATCAAGCTCCAAAGGCATGGTATGAATGCCTTTCTACTTATTTGATGGACAATGGTTTCAAGAGGGGATTGATTGATAAGACTTTGTTCATAAAGAAGCTCAAGGATGATATATTGCTGGTTCAAGTTTATGTTGATGACATCATCTTTGGCTCAACAAATAAGGAGCTATGCAAAGATTTTGAGAAACTTATGCATGATAAGTTTCAAATGAGTTCAATGGGTGAACTCACTTTCTTTTTGGGGCTGCAGGTTCAACAAAGGACTGATGGTATCTTCATTAGTCAAGACAAGTAGATAGCAGATATTTTGAAGAAGTTTGGATTCCAGGATGTCAAGAGTGCTAGTACACCCATGGAGACTCAGAAACAACTGCTACCAGATGATGGAAGTCCTAAAGTTGATTTAAAGCTGTATAGATCCATGATTGGATCTTTGATGTATCTCACTACTTCTAGGCTAGATATTATGTTCTCGTATGTGTGTGCAAGATTTCAAGTCACATCAAACACAACACACATGAATGCTGTGAAGAGAATCTTTAGATACCTTAAGGGTCATCTTAAATTGGGCCTTTGGTATTCTAAGGATTTAGCTTTTGATTTGGTGGCCTATACAGACAGTGATTATGCTGGAGCTAGTTTGGATAGAAAGTCTACTACTGGAGGATGTCAGTTTTTGGGAAGCAGACTTATCTCATGGCAGTGTAAGAAGCAGACAATTGTGGCCAATTCCACCACTGAGCTGAAATGGTCTGCTGCTAGTTGTTGTAGTCAAGTGCTTTGGATTCAGAATCAATTGTTGGACTTTGGGTACAATTTTATGCATACTAAGATTTACATAGACAATAACAGTACAATATGCATTATTAAAATCCAGTTTGCATTCTAGAACTAAACACATTGAGATAAGGCATCACTTTATTAGAGATTGTGATGAGAAAAGGTTAATTCAAATGGTTAAAATCCATACTGACTTCAATGTTGCTGATCTTCTCACTAAAGCTTTTGATGTAGGGAGGTTTCAGTACCTTGTAGTTAGCATTGGTATGATAAATCTCTAAATCTCAAGTTTGTTTTGTAAAAGTTTGTAAAATTTATGTACTTATTGATAGATCTTAGTATTGCTTCTTTAGTCTTATCCACTGCTTGTTATTTTTGTTTCCACTAACTAGGTTGCAGATCAAGGACGTAAATCACAAAAAGTAGTAGTAGCAATGGACTTAAAAGGAAACATGGTATTATTATTAAAGATAGAACTGCATTCTAGGATGCAGAGTTACAGCCATGTCATTCAAACTACCATCAGCAGAGTACAACAAAAGAAAACAACTAAACACAACCATCAAGAGACTACAGCTTCATGACAACCACCTAAACCAACTATGGCTTCTTTGCTATGGCCCATGTTGGCATCCTCTTCTACATTCCTTGTCCCCCAATAACATCTTACACTTTTGGGCAAGCAAGTCCCTCACTCTCTTATGGGGGCGATGAGGAAGATGGACTAGCTGGTTGTGGAGGAGCGGTAAGGAGTGCTTGCAAAGGTGGATCTGGTAATGGTTCTGGAGGTGGTATCTCAGCTAGTGGAGGCATAACCAATACTCCGGAAGAGGCTTCATCATCTGTGTCCTCATATGGTGATACATAGCTTGGCATGGAGCTTAAATCTGAACTGGATCCTTTCATGATAGCTTGTTGGGGCACTGGTTGGAAGAAGGTCCAAACAGCAAGGTGGTTTGTCCTCATACAGGAGAGGAATGTTTTTCTTTGAGGAAGGTAGTTTTCCCGAGTGTTGTTTGAAGATGAACTCTTATATGAGTCGGATGAGATCTCAATAGGATGGCTTGGATTGCTTATGTTGCTAATATTGTGGCTTTTAGAGAAGGTTTCAGATTATGTTTTTAGTAAGATGATTTTTGGAAATGTGAGAGATATGTGTGGTATGTGGATGATTTGATCTTAAATAGAGTTAAAGAGAAATCAGTGTGTTAAATGTGTGGAAGGTATGAGTTGTTGAGGAGTAAATGAAGTCTTTGACTTTGGTGGACGTTTAAATGACTTGGAGTTGACCCTTTGACTGGGTGTTTAGCATTTTGGTTAAGCACTGCCAGTATGAATAATGAAACCACTTCTAGTTATTACTAACCTCTGCTAATCTTGACAAAGTTTTAGTGTTTGGTTTGTATTTGTGATATGCAGGTTTGAAGGAGCTATTGTAATTTATGGAGCTTTTGGAGTTAGAGAGTAGCCAAAAAAAATTGTGTATCTTTTGTAATCCTTCAAATTGATGCATGATATCACTATTTTTGGCTTAGATTTTGTTGCAGAAGTCTTAGTCAAAGGATTGGAGTGTTGGTGAAGTATCCACTGCCAGTAAATTTCTAACCACTGCTAGTTGTGGGCAACCCACTTTTAGAGCCGTTTTGATGACGATGGAAACTTGAGGGGTTGTTTTGTAACTTCTTGACGATAAAGTATTTAATCCCCAAATCACTGTCGGATCATTTAATTGATCTTTAAACACTTCCAATTGGCGCTTTACACAAACCCTAACCACTTCCAACTCATATTTTCACATATCCTACATTTCAGTATTCCAAAACCCACAACCTGTCGCATTCTTGTCAAGAACAATCAATCAGAAGGCTTCCATGAGATGATTGATTTTCTTAAACTCAGTCCCATTCACTTTGCTTTAACTGTAGAACCCATCATTCTTAAAACGTATGTTCATCAATTTTTGTGGAATGCTGAAATTCAAGAGAGAGATGAAGCAGAGGTTGTTAGGTCTGTTGTTGATGAAAAGGAGATTCTGGTCACAGAGGATGTGATTAGAGGTGTTTTGAAGCGGAGGATGTGAAGGGTTGTTAATTTTTCTAATGATGAAATCTTTGAAGGATTAGAGAGACTGGGTTATAAGAGAAGGGGAGATAGGATCAAATTTCACAAAGGTATGTTTTCACCCCAGTGGAAGTTTTTGATACATATTCTACTTATGTGTATCAAATAAGACTACACGATTTGATGAGTTTCCCTCCAAAATTGCAACTGCTATTATATGTCTTTCTTAATGGAGGGAATTCAATTGGTTTAGGTTGATCTTGGATGGTTTTTTGAAGAACATTAAAGAAAAGGGAAAGTATTTCTTATATCCTAGGTTTGTACAATTGATGGAAAGTCAGATCACAGAACCCATTGCTCATAACAGAAGTATGAGGTACTTCATATGCTTCCTAAGGTGTTTGCTCACATGAGGAAGCAAAGTCAACAGTTTTCAGGGACAATTACCCCTTTGTTCCCTACCATGCTAAACTTACCTGAAATTCCTGAGAATGATGAGGAACTTGAACCACAACCAACCCAAACCACTGATGCTGAACCCACTGCTATTACATCTGCAACCACTGCTAACCCACCTGAATCCACTGCTGAACCTTTAACCTTCACAACAGAATCACAAGTGATCTTAGTTCAACGGAGGAGGAAGAAAGGCACCATGCTACCTCAGGCTGGTGTTAGTGGTGTAGTTAATGAGGCTGTCACAAGAGGTGAAGGTGACATGAGTGGAAGGGCTTGCACTACTGATTCAGGCCTAGGTGTTGAACAGGTCAGTGAAAACATAAGTAAGACCCAACCACTGGCAACTCCTAATGTGGGGAGTTCTCGTGAACATAACACAAGTGGAGGAATCCCTAGCCAACTGGCTTAATCAGGGTGCATGGATGATCAGGATAGGTCAGATGCCATGTTTTCTACACCCCATGATTCACCTCTCGGAGCAGTTACACAACCTCGAAGTGATGAGGGTAGATTGGGACACATTGATGAATTGACAGGTACTGATAATGTACAAAATTACTTTTCCAAGGATTCACCTCTCGGACCAGGTCACGCAGGTCGAAGTGATGAGGATATTCTTAAACTTTTAAATGAATTGACAGCTAAATGTACCAAAATGGAGAACACAATCACTGGTCTTCGGAACTTGCAGTGTTTCAAGCTAGACATATCACAAGATTGAAGCACAGGGTATCTGTATTGGAGAGAATAAGGAGGCCAGGGATTGCTGCTTATAGGAGAGCCAAGAGGGTGCATACGAAGGCTAGCTCCTCAATAGATTAATGTTTGGAGGTTGCATCCAAACAGGGGAGGAGTAAAAGCAAAGATTCAGGGGAGGATGTGCATTTGGATGATGGTTTGGATTTGGATAGTGGAAATAATGGTGATGATTATATGGTGACTGACAAGGATGGAAATGAAGCAGTGCTTGAAACTTTGAAGGTTGTAGTAGAAGACAAAGAGAAAGAAGTGGTGCAGAAACAACCATGCTATTGTTGTTGAATCCTCTGCTAGTATAATTGAAACCACTGCTGCAACCTCTGAGGTAATTTTCTCCACTGTTACTTCAGATACACCTAGGGGACGTTTGGTACGCTAGAATCACAAAGAATGGAATTGTAGTAAAGAATGGAAAGGTAAGGAAAGAGAATAACTTTGATATTTGAAAATCAATTCCAGTGTTTGGTATAAACTTGAGATGTTCACAGTTGAATCAATTCTCTTGTTTGCTTATGTTATACAATGGAACGAGAATTAATTTATACCCAAATTATCATTCAATATAACTGATTAGTACAATAATGCCACATAACATTTCAATAATATATAAAAACGTCATGCACCAAATAAAAAAAGTTTGGATATGTGAAAATGTATGCAATCTCATGTCTAAGGTGCCAATAGTTTTTCTTCCCAGAAACAAGCAAGTATAAAGTTTTATTACATCCTTTCAAACATAGTTTTCTATAACTGAATGTTCCATTCAACAAAAATTAATAAAAATATGCAAAATTTTAAATTCACAAAGTACGTTTGTTCATATCTTTGTTAGGCAAATTAATTTTGTGTTTCAAAGTCTTTTTAATGATATATGTTGAATAAAAGGAGGTCTACTACATTTGGATTTTCAAATATGAATATTGCTTGTGTATAAATGGAGTAGTGTAATGATGATATCCATGAATGTTAAAAGTGATTTGAGATTGAATGTTAGATGTTTTAAATATGGATTTGGTTCAGAGGCAATAGATCGAACACCTGATCTTCAAAAAAATGTGATGATAAAAAATTGGGTTTTATGGGATCATTCTCACGGTGACAACCAAAGATTAAATATAGAATATGATTCTTGATTCAAATAAGATCTGAAACATATATAGCAGCTATGGATGAAGAGAGCAGTAAACTTGAAATATTTTAAAGAAGCACGAGAGGAGATGTTGCTAGGCATCAAAATGTTTTTGTTAGATTCGGGTAGCATGTGCCTTGCAAATGTCATTTTTATTTTATACCTAGCATTATCACATTGATCTCTCATTCAAGAGGGGATTCAACCCAAGAATGGCTTTATTTTTAGTTTGTGGATTCCTCGCTTTCTTCACAATTTTTAAAGAATGGAGAAGCTTGAATGAGAATCATAAATTGATTCTCTCTTTCCATTCTCAAACGCAACAAACAAAGTAAGACCCTCTATTCCGTTTCTTTCTCTTTCCTTTCCCTCCTACCAAACATCCCCCTATAGCTATTACAACCACTGCTACCATAGTCACAACCACTGTCACACCACCACCCAAGTCTAAAGAAGTTGAGAAGGAGGTTGTTGGTACACTGCTGAACTTAAGTAAAACCTCATCAAACTCTGAACCTATTATTGCACCTGTTCCCATTATACTTAAACCTACTGGACCTAAACCCTTAGCTAAGAGTTTGAAGATTGGTGAGCCAGTGAAGAAAGTTGTTGCTCAACCAGACATAGGAAAGGGTAAAGGTATTGCAGAACCTGTTTTGAAGTTTAAGAATAAGCAAGAACAAATTTCCTATGATGAAGAGCTTTCAAAAAGGTTGTATGCTGAAGAATTAGCAGCTAGAGAAAAGGAAAAACAAGAAGAAGAGGAAGCTACTCAGAGATTGATTGAAGAGTGGAATATGGAACAACCTTTACTTCAAGCCTCTAAAATGATAAGGACAGAATATACTGCTCAAGAATGGGCACAATTAGATATTGATACAAGGTCTAAAGTTTTGGCTGAGAAGAGGAGACAAATAATGAAGGAAAAAGCTGTTAGAGATTATAAAGTTAAGAAGAATAAACCTCCAACTAAGCAAGAGATGAGAAATCAAATGATGAAAGTTATCAGGCACATGGACATGCATATTGGTGTTAATTTGAGAAAGTGTACATATGAGCAGGTTGAGGAGATCTATCAAGCTTGTAAAAGAAGATGTGATGACTTCCTTCCAATGAATTCTGAGAAAGAAGAAGAGTGATTAAGAACAGCACAAAAGAGAAAAGCTGCTATTCAGGAGGAGTCTAGTTCTAAGAAGTGAAGTTAGATGAAGAGATGGAGAAGGAAGAGAGAATAAATTTGTATCTTATGGTGTCTGATCAACCTGAACCTATTAATCCTACACCAGAAGAGCTAACGGTGGCGACTCCAGATTCTGGTTGAACCCGTTGGTCCTGTCCGGTTTTAAAAACCATATGTACCATCAACTCGTTAACATATAAATTATATGAATCTTTGTGTGTTTTATTAATTTGCACAATATGTACAATAACATGTTTTATTTTTTTATTTATATTATTTTTTTTTTTAGATGTGTTTTAATTAAAAGAGTTGAAAAGTCATATTGGTAGAGTTTGTTAAGGGTGAAAGTTAGTACGTTAACATACTTTTTCAAAAAAAAAAACACATCTACGCAATATACTTTGTTAAGGGTCAAAGCTAGCTAACATACTTTCAAAATTTTTTCGATTCCAAATTTTAATATGACCTGTTGGTAGTAGGTTACCGGTCACCTTTGAAAATTTCAGTGTTATAGTTCCCTTGTCTACCGTTAGCTAGATGATAACGACCGTTAAAAAAAATAAATAAATAAAAATTTAAAAAGGTTTTTTTTTTTAAATTAAATATCTAAAATTACGCTTTTTAAAAAATACGCTTTTTAAAAAAATTACGTAATTAAAAAAACGCTTAAAACCACTACTTAATTAAAAAAATATTTTATAAAAATTTATCCATTTTTTTTAACGGTCGTTATCATCTAGCTAACGGCCGTTATCATGTAAAAGGACTAATCAAGCATTAATTTTTTCAAAGGTGACCTGGTAACCTACTACCAACAAGGTATATTAGCTAGATCTAAAAAATTGAAAGTATGTTAGCTAGTTTTGACCCTTAACAAAGTATATTAAGTGAGATGTGTATTTTGAAAAGACGCTATGCACTCCTTTTGCAATTTCACCATTTGTTTAATTATTTTATACTTTGAGCTTTAAGCATTGTAATGCTTAATTTTGAATGTCTTGGTCAATTATTTAAAGAAAAGTGATTCTTATATCATATGTAGGAAGTGTTTGGGAAGGGCTTATGGGGCTTATGGGGTTTGTGCTTTTAAAATAAATCGTTTATAAAATAAGTCCATTTCATTGCGGCTTTATTTAAATCATAAACCCCCTAAAAGAGCTTAAAACTTTAGCCCCATAAAAGGGGCTAAAAAACTTTAGCCCCGAGGCTTTTGAACAATAATTTACTTATTTACCTACAAAAATATTCCAACATATACAAAACTCATTTAATTATGTCCTTATTAGTAATTTTGTAATAATAAGCCTAAGCTTAAGCCCATTTGTCAAACAAGTTTACAAAAATACAAATTTCAACTTCGGCTTATAATAAAAGCCCCAACCCCAGCCAAGCCCCGTGCCTCACCAACCCATTAAACATACCCGTAGTGTAGATATATATCCCACAATACACTAACACACACAAAACAATTTCACTCTATGCACACCTCTGTCTCGTGGATCACCGAAGTTCTCCCCAAACTACATTTGACGCGTCGCATGGGGTGACGTAGACATCGTCTTTCGTGTATTGGGGACGCGTCACACCCTTATTATTAAGGGTGAAGATCGGCCCGGACCGGACGACCGACCGACAAGATCAAGACCTACTAATAGAAACCGGATCCGAGACCGGTGATCTAATGGGTTTATCCGGCCCCAAGTTCGGACTCTCGCCTGCCCGGCCTACCTGACCGAATCGTTGGAGTCTACTAAGGCCAAAATAGTCGGTTTGTGTGGTCCGACCGCATCATGTGGTCGTGGTCCGGTCCGTCTTTGGCCTCTGGGTCCTGGGCCCCGTTCGGGTCGCTTTGCTCACCCCCTACTTATTATCACTAGTCTTAGATAAGTTATCAAGAAAACGAAGCCGTAATCCCGCTGCCACGGGCGAAGTGCCAGGACCCTCGCTATATTTTATGAACGTCCTTTAAAGTTTAATTATGGTACATCGTTAGTCCTTGAAGGACCTAATTTGCAAAGACAATTAAACCTTAGGACTATTTTCTGTTAAATGGCTATACATACTAATTAATGGTACAAAAGACTTAGTTTGCAAGGGACACTTAAACCTTAAGGACTATATTTGTCAAATTGCTATAGATAGTAATTAATAGAAACTTACAAAAGGATTTAGTAAGAACGATAACTAAACTTGGGGACTATTTTGCCATTTTGATATAGATAAAGGCAATTAATGCTTGGTGAAGAATCAGAGCAGCAACTTTCCTCCCCATTTTAGTATATATATATATATAAATAAGGAGGACTACACTTGCTATTAAATAATACTCAAAGGGTACTTTCCATAATTTCCTCATCAACAAATAAACCTTAAAAAACACACAAACACACACACAAAACCCTACCCAATGGCCGTCTTCAACGTCGTCCAAAAGCGTCGTAGAGCCGCCTTAGCAGAACGCAAAAGGTCAATCCACGGTGACGCCTTCACCGGAAGAGTAAAACACAAGCCTCAAAACACCACTATTTCCGGCAAGCGTAAGAGAAAGATTCTCAAGAAATGGCGCAGGGTATAAAATACTAATCTTTTTTATGTTTTATGGGTTGTTATTGATAAATATGGTTAATTTGAATTGGGTTTTGGACAATTTGTTGAAATCTTGTGTTTTATGGTTCAATATCTGTGTTTAGTATGTAATGTTTGTGGGTAGATATTGGTAAAGATGGTTGCTTTTTTGTGTATTTGAAGTGGGTTTTAGATAATTTGTTTAGGGGGTTGTTTCGGCTTATCGCTTATTTGGTTTTGGTCGTATGTTTCATAAGCTTACTTTTTGTGGCTTATTTTGAAACTTTTCGACTTATATAAGTTTATTGTGACATAAGAAACATATATAAGCCGAAAAGATAAACTCAAAATCAAATAAGCCATAAGCCGGCTATATAAGCCAAACCAAACACCCCCTTAGAAAAACTTCTATTTGAAAAACTAATAAAATAGTTTTTACATCATTTTGCGCTTAAGAATTGCTAATACAACTACGTTACAAAATATGTTTATAGTACAAACAACTTTTCCCTGCAAAACACTTATTGTTGCAGCTACTACCGCTAGTTCTGCTAAACATGGTCGTAGGTCGATAAAGTTGGTTGATTTGATGGTTAACTGAAGTTGGCTGTGATTAAGTAGCAGAATATTTCTGTTTTATGGTTCAATATGTGTTTAGTGACGAGATTTTTGGAGCCTTTAGAATATAATGCTTATTAACGAGTCTTGGGCTTTTGGATTTTATTTAAACGCTCATATTTGGAACGTTAGTAAAAGTAGCTATTAGCTTTTACATTATCTTACACTTCATAATCACAGCTGCATTACCAAACACTTTTATAAAACAATTGCAACTAGTTTTGCCAAAAATAGCCATAGTATGTTTATTGATAAATTTGGTTGTTTTGATGGCTAAATGAAGTTGTTTCGGCTTATCGCTTATTTGGTTTTGGTCGTATGTTTCATAAGCTTACTTTTTGTGGCTTATTTTGAAACTTTTCGACTTATATAAGTTTATTGTGACATAAGAAACATATATAAGCCGAAAAAGTTGGTTGATTTGATGGTTAACTGAAGTTGGCTGTGATTAAGTAGCAGAATATTTCTGTTTTATGGTTCAATATGTGTTTAGTGACGAGATTTTTGGAGCCTTTAGAATATAATGCTTATTAACGAGTCTTGGGCTTTTGGATTTTATTTAAACGCTCATATTTGGAACGTTAGTAAAAGTAGCTATTAGCTTTTACATTATCTTACACTTCATAATCACAGCTGCATTACTAAACACTTTTATAAAACAATTGCAACTAGTTTTGCCAAAAATAGCCATAGTATGTTTATTGATAAATTTGGTTGTTTTGATGGCTAAATGAAGTTGGTTTTGGATGATTAGATGTATGTTTGTATTGATGGTGTTATATATTTGTGATGCGCTGAAAAACAGGATCAAAAGGAGGCTGTGGAGAAGGGTTTGATTACTATGGAAGATATTGAGATGGCAGTTGCAGATGGTAAACATCTTTGCTTTTAACTAATATGCAGTGTTTCTGTAGTGTAGTTGATGTTATGAACCATAAGTGAAATGTGGCGCACTTGATGATATAGGATTAAGTGCTTTGTGAAAGAATGCATAGGGTTGTGTTTGGCATTCACGTTTTGAAAGGATACGTAATAAAATGGGTTGTGGGCGAGTAGGAGATAATATCTAGACAAGTTTTTGTTTGAGGCTGTGATTATAATATTATGTACGGGTGTTTGGAATTGCTTGTTTGAATAACTTATCAGTTCATTGCGCTTGATACAGATAAATAGCTTATAAGAACTTTTATAGTGTTTAGGTGGAGACAAACAACTGACTACTTATAGTATTTCAAGCTGTTTCAAATTAGCACTTTTAAGTAGTATAAAATAGGGGGTTAAATTAGCCAAACCCCCGAAAACTAATTATCGGGTTATTGTATATTTGTATTTTGATACAACTAAAAAAGTCCAACACTATCTTCGTGTTTTTTTACAGCTGTGAGTTGATAAATACGGTAATAAGAATTGCATAAGCTGCTTAAATAAGCAATCACAAACACCTCTCAAGTTAAAATGACCCTAAAATAATAAGATAAACGCGGATAGTGTTTGGTGCTGCTACACATGAACTGATCTGATTATTTGATACTTAATATTTGACCCCCTTAAATGCATCTCCAAACACCCTACACTTTTCTTTGGTAATGGCTGTGTAAACTACAAACACAGGTGTCGAAATTTCTTCGTGGCCACAGTTTTGTTGATAATTTCACACTTAGTCAAGCATGCTATAAATATAAAGCATCCTGTTATGCGTCAAATTCCTTTGGCTAATAGTCAGGCTTGAAGGATGCCTTCCTTGATGCAGTAATTGGTTTTCTGTATGTTTATTCGACCAGTATGCAGTATACATAGCCATTATATGTATCTTACCGTTGCATATGTATATTTACAGCGTCAGCGACATCATCTCAAGAAGCCAGTAAATCTCCAGTAAAGTTCAACATGAAAAAGAGTTTGAAAATTAGACCAAAGCGATCAAACAAAAAAGAAAAGAATGGTAGGCGTCTTTGAGGATTATATCTGTTAATTTGACCTTTTATTGGTTATTTCAATGTTTGATATTAGAATTTGTTATCTGATGTTGCATATCTGACATTGATTATGTATAACTTTGTAGGTAAAAACAAAAAAACTTCTTTCAAGTCAGTCGCAGAGGCAGCGTCATCAGACGTTATGATGGAGTGATAATCAGATAGCCTTTTTATCAAAGATGTATTTCTTTTTAAAGCTGGTTAATGTAGTTGTCAGTGTTAACTACTCTAGTTCTTTTTGCTATCAAATATGTAAGAATGCGGAAACTGTTCGAAATATAACTATTGTTTTACAAGTCAATGAAACTGTTTATGCTGGAAATCATGCTCTATATAATCATAGTATATGATTAATAACATTCTTATAAGCAAAAAAGGCATGTTCGGCACAGTTGCAGGAGTCTTTGTAAGTTTAAGCTTTTGTTCTTGTAAGTACATGCTCTAAAATAGGTTTCTTAAAGTAGCCTGAAAAAAAGAGCTTGCAGTTTCACACTTATGACACCTAATTTTGCTAAAAATTTCTAGACAAGTGATAACCAACTCAAACTACACGTTGTAGTAGGGTTGCTTGCGGTCTGAAAACATGGCTGGACCGACCGTACCTAAAAGCGATTTTGTCTAAAACTCCGGACTGAGAACCGGACTGAAATGTTCGGTCCATGTCCGGGTCGGTCTGGTCCAACAAAACATAAGACCGACCGGACCGGACCAAAGACCGTAAATGAGGAAAATGATGGACCTAAGACCGAACAGAAATATGTTCGGTCCGGTAAAGTCGGCATTCTATTATGCTCGGCCCTAAGTCAGAGCTATAAGTTTGCCAACCACGAACAACATGGGATTGAAGTTTGCATAGACAAGAAAATATTATAATGGCCTTATTAAAACACTATGGTTTTTTCCAAAAACATTGGTGTGTTCAAACTACAAAGCTACAATCACCTAATACTGTTATCATTAATACCATGAATTCGCTAAAAACATGTACTATGCTAGTATTACATCATTAACTTATATCGTTTGTGACGCCAATAAACGGATGATGCTGTGAAGCTATCTCCTGAATAAGCCTGAATTTTGTAGTGTCCTGCAGTAATCAGAAATGGTTGACGAATTCTTAACTAGTTCCCATATCTTGCCCGAATTTTTCAGCCAGTCTCTCTCAGACACTGTTCTTGAAAATGATGGGCCACTCATTGATAAAATCTGAAAGCCAAATCAAACAAGTCATAATGGGTAAAAAAAAGCGTACCAAAATCACACACACGTTACACGTACACTACTGGCAGTTGTGACCCATTTACATATAACATGTTTTCCTGACTTGCGTATAATCTATAACGGATAAACCACTGAACACAATGGGCCGAAAAAAACCATCTCAAATGGGTCAAAATTGAAGATCGGCAAAAACGCATTTCTAACCTCTAATGCATAATAAAGCTCAATATATAATTGCCAAAAGGTTGGGTTCAAGTCTCAATCGAGACATATGTGTGGTATTAGACTATTAGGTACATAACGAGTTATGATTGTGCGAATCTTTGCCTTTCAAATAGGAAAGTAAGTTATAACTGAAGGAATATAATTTTTGAAGCAAAACTTTTTATAAAAAAGAAATAATAAAATCTGGACAAAAACTGCTTCAAGTCAACCCAACTTAACCTGTTTTCACCCGCAAAAAAATTACCCGTTACCTAATCCCCCCGACAAAGAGAGATAGATACCTTATCGCGAAGTTTCCACAATGATGAATGGTAACTCTCGTATTGTGTTCCTGTAGAATCTGAGTTGATGTTTGATGGAATAAAATATGCCTTGAGCGGTTCAGGGTCAGACCCGCCATCCACACTCATGGGAGGCACATTATTATCTTTAGACCCATTTTGATGCTTCGGTTTGCTAAAGGAAGTGGAGCTAAAATACTGATTAAGTGCTTTTTTCACTTGCACAAAATATTGGGGAGCAATATCTTCTTGATGAAGCCTGTAAACAACACGATACCATATCAGTATTACTCATCCATTGACTACTTTACATCCCAATCTAGCTAAAAAGGCGGGAATTCAATGAACAAGATTTCGCTATGTTCTAGTAATTTATTTACATTTTGAAAAGGCAACTTACTTTGTGTGAATGAAAACAGGAAACGCCATGTAGTCTTCTCCAACATCTTGAATTTTATCTTTTATATCCTTATCGGATCCTAAATTAGAGCTCTGTGGATGTGAAAGGGACAAGGAGGATGGATCGGGTATGCTATGTTTCAATAAATCAACCTGTCAATAACAAAGGGATATCACAAGACATTAACACGTTACAGAACAATACATACGAAAAAATATACATGGACAACACTTGTATAAGTTTAGACCACAAATGATGGTTCCGTGAGATTCAAATAAGTTATTGGGAGTGTTTGGATCGTGCATTTTGAAAGCGATTATGTGATATTCAATACCCAACGTTCCAACCCATACTCACATAACTGGCTGTTATAGACAGGTGCAAACGATACTGGTTGGATCTAGTGTTTTGAAGTTGTACATCAGATAATCAGATGTTTAATTGTTTTACAAAGGTTAATAAATCAAAAAATTATTAGATAAAATAACCAAAGGAAGACATTGTTGTTTTGGGTAAACAAGACCTATTAATTTTTAAATTCTTATACAAGCCTTTCAAATTGTGTTAAAAGAGGGTATAAACTAAAGTGACGGTTACAAGATAAGTTATGTTGGAGCTAGTATGCAGGTGATTATCAAAAGACTTAATTATTTGACCCATAAATAATCTGGCGTAATCAGATTATCAAAACATTATTAACTAAACCGACGATCAGTTTCATAATACAGATCCAAACACCTCCTTTAGTATGAATTGAAACTCATACACATATACTCAATGGTCTATCGAGTAGCTACTTGAAGAATGAACATGAAATTACTTGCGATAGGGAATCATACCGTTTCCATCAAACGCCACATGTTGTTATCATGAACTCCTTCTGATACCACCAGTACAATGTGACACATGGAGGTCAACAGAACTCCAAGCTACAAGGGTTCCTTGCAGGATACGTAAAAAGATACTCGATTAGAGACAAATAGAGAACTGTCCAGAATAAAATCATAGAAGTCAAGGGTAAGATCGCAGGAGTCGTGCTGATAAAGCAACGATCTATGGACACACCTGTATACTCATCAATTCATGTGCCAACTCAGCAGGTAAGGATTCACCACCCAAAACTGATATTGTGGATGAACCGTCAGGTCTAATCATATCAGCCAACACGGATGGACTATATACAGGCTGCATTTATTGGAACGAGTTAACAAAACTAGGCAAGATTGTTACAAAATATTCATCAACAGAGATGCTTAATTATTAAAAACAACAAAAGTATGAACCTGAGTATCAAGAAGTATGATCCTTTCAGAAGTGATTCTTGGTTCAATACCAACCGTACAGTGCTTCGCCATTGCCTTAGTTTCTAGTGATTCTATTGCAAAAGGAGGCAGCATACCTATCAATAGACGACACATTGATCACTATGGAACATTAAATTTTAGAAATCAAAAATGAAATCATAATAAAAAAAATCACTACACCAGACATTAAAAACATTCAAAAGGCAATGTCAAATACCCCTAAGTGACTTCATTAATTTGCTTATGGAAAATACATTCACAATCTCAAATGGAGATGTATATACAAATTAGTAAAAACTAAAAGACTAACGTCATAAAATAGACTTTATAAAAGTATTTCAATTCATCATTTGTTATGTCAGAAGATAGCAACGTACCTTCTTAACTGATCTATTCTTCATTGCATAGTTTATCAAACATAACAAAAATAGATGATTTTCCTGAGTTTAGTGGCTAATTATGTACAAATCAAAGTATAATTACCAATGCCGCTAAACTACCCAATGATATCGTCAAAGTGCTTATGGAAATTACCACATTTAAAGCCGCACGTACAATTGTATATACAAAATATTACTACTAACATCAAAGAAAAATCTGAAAGGTTACCAGGGGAAGTTGCATCAAAGCCATAAATCTCATTCATAATAGTAGACTTCCCAACCCCCGTCGGACCAATCACTCCAATCACCGTAAAATCAGTATTATCCGTCAAAAACTGCAACCAGACAAAACAATTTAAAATCAAACAGTATAATAGTAATATACCTGTGTTTTACATACTACTCACTAAAAGATGGCGTTGTGTCGTGTTATAGTCATTTTGCAACCCGTAATCTTACTATATTATATGGCATTTATACTTAAAGTCTTAAAAGTTAAAACTTAAGTAACAATTACTATAATACCCATTTACCAAAAAATAATAACAAAATGGAAACAATCGTAAATTCACGAGTCTAATTGTGTTGGCACAAATATACAAGGAAATGACACTAAATATACCCTAACATATAGTTTCGGGAGGTGTTTATCCAAGCTTGAATTTTAGACTTTCGCTTACAAATGTCACTTTTTAGCGTTAAATTATAAACTTAGCATTTAGCTATAACTATGAGAGTACTCGATGATCCATACTTTTTCGGTTTCTTACTAAGTTGATAATGGAGATGATGACAAGCCATAGTGACATAGTCATGTCTTGCCTCGATAAAACTCAATCTAAGGATATTTTAACCATTGCTAATTGTACATATTTCCCAAAAATGCATTTAAGGTTTTATGCTAGTGCCGCACAGCAAAACGCAAGTTAAAGGTCTTATATAAACATTCAATACATAAAAATGAGCTTTTCTATATAAAGTTTATACCTGGTAACATGTTTATGCATAAATTTAACATCTTGATCCAAAAAGCTAACATCTTTATAAAAAAAACTTCAAATTTTTATAAAATATTTTATACCCAAATAGGCAAACAGTATTAAAAAAAAAGGGGATTAGGAATAATAACTTACAGGAAGGAACCTATCAGTATGAAAATCCCAAGAATCAGACAAGAGATTGAGATAGCCAACTGAGGGAAGACGTGACCGGAGAGAAGCTGACGTGTCATCGGAGGCTCCACGGTTGTATTTGGCGGCGGTGACTAGTGAGGGTTTTGCTAGCAAGATTTTGGGGGCTTGCTGCTGATGATGAGATAATGAGTTGTTGGGATTGGTTGACATTGCCGGAGAGACTCACTGGGATTTTGGTCGACCAAACGGTGGAGGTTTATACTTTACAGTACAGGGGTGTTTGGGTTTTCGTATTACTTGTTATTTTTATAAGAAGTGAAAAGAAGTGAAAAAGTGAAAAAGTACTTTAACATGGGAATAAAAAAAATATACATATTTTTTTAGAACGATGATATATAAGCTTAATAATGAGACCTAATAATAGACCTACACCATTTATTTTTGGACAAATGTTATACACTTTTTCTCTTTCATCATTTCTCACCAATCAATTTTTCAAATCTCACATCTTTAGGTCTAATTTTAAGTGTAGTTTTTAGGTATTCAAATCATTTTTCTATTTTTTATATGTACTTATGTCATTTTTTGTGGATCCCATATAATTTTATGTACTTTTTTTATTTCTATATCATTGTGTCATATGACACATAATAGAAAAACTTTTCATAATTATTAGGAGCATTATGTAATGCCATGACATACCATAGTTACTCATTAGGGCTCACATGGTGTCATGTTTCTATAGCAAACCTTCACAACTAACATAAACTTACTCATTTTGTGTCCACTATTTCCTAGCTAAAAATACAAACATTACAAGTATAAAAAAGAGAAAGAAGAAAAAACAAAAACACACGACAAAAGGCAGTTTAGCCGTTTGTCAGAGACGGCGAAGGTAAAATAAAGAATGAGGAGGGTTGTCATAGCTAGCTATGCCAAGAATGCCACGTTGGAATGGCGAAGGATGGAGAATCCCACATACTGTGCTCTTAGGGTAATACTAACATGAACCGAAAACCATAGTCGAATCGAATCAAATTTGAAAATTGGATTTTGGGTCAAAATAAATCGAACCGTATTAAATATTCGGTTTTATGTTCGGTTTTACTTTTGGCAAAACGTCAACCTTAAATTGAATTTTTATAAATATACATATACTTTTTTAGCAAATCGTACGCAAAGGTATCACATTTTAAGTCAATTTAATTTTTGGGTACTTAATTTTATTTTTCTCAATTTAAGGTGTTGAAATTATATTTTGTGCGATATAAGTAAATTTATTTATTTATTTAGGTGATTACCGGTTATAATTTTTCGTCCAATAACTTTTAAATGCTCAATTATAACAATACATCACATTAATTAAGCATTTCAACTGAAAAGTGACCGATAAAATCTTTCGAAGAATTAAAAAAACCTTTCTTTTCACAAACAACTTGATATCTTAAATTGAGAAAATAAATTTTATTAACTAAAATTCAATTGGACCTAGAGCAGCATACATTTTTATACGATTGTCAATTTTTATTTATTTATTTATTTTTTATTATGTTTTTATATATCTATACATAAGTATTTGTGATTTATGTTTCAATCTTAAATTTGTAAGAACTTTATCACTGTATCAAAGTTTTGAGTTTCTAAAAGCATATGTTAAATCCACGGTTTGTCGGGTTGAGGGGTATTTTAAATGTTTCAGGATCGGATTGACTGTAATTATGCCAACACAGTGGGGTTAAATAACCTTTTCATCGATGCGCGCCTGCTGATGCACGCTACTTTGATGCACAACGTGATGATGAGCACTTGATGCTAGACTTTCGACACTTACCTTGGTTTCACTGCTTGGTGAGTTAATTTAGTAGCATAACACATAACTTAAATCCAATGTATGGACTTGGTAATATGGGCATTAGGATGAGGCTGAGTAACATGTCAAATAAGGTTTTTTATTTGAGTTCAATGAGGTTTGTTAATATTTGAAAAACTTGCACCGTTTTTTATTTTATTTATTTATTTTTATTTTTATTTTTTTAATGGCACTCATTATTAATCGTGTATATATGTTTTAGGATTCAAGCATGTGTCGATTAATACATATGGTGTAAATTAGGATGGTATAGATATGTACCTTATTTTCATGACTTAGGTTAGTATTAATTACGTGTAGTAAATTTATAACATATAGTCTTATATACCTAATAAACTTATAATAAGCTTTAGTTCATATTCAAGTGTTCAAATAAGATGTAGACTCGGATTTTAGGGTATTACAAATTTCAACCACACAACAAGGATACGGTGACAAGTAAGTGGCATACGTTGAATCATAATTGCCAAAAGTTCAACTCGGTCTACAAACGTGAAAAACATTTGGAAAAAAGTTGGGAAAATGAGTTGGATAACATGAGACGGGCTAGACAAATGTATCGTGATGAGCATAGAGGAGCGGACGTTCCTCGAGGATGCGTTGAAGTTTTGTGAAGGCATTAAAAGTGGGGCCGAACGGTTGATTTAACGGCGATGTCCCAAGCCAAACAAATGAGGTGCTATTCGGTCATGATGCAAAACCACGTCCGATGGGCAAAAAAGGTGCTACGAAGAAAGCCAAATCCAAGACCACGACAAGTACCGAGGGAACGAGCTCGTGAAGCCAATTCGAGTAGTTTACGACATCCGAGATTCGTATCAAATGGGAAGCGGCCCAAGAGGCGTACGAGGCCGCTAAATAAAAAGATCGTATGATTATGAGGTTGGAAGAGATTAAATTTCTTGGTATTGACACTTCTACAATGGATGCGAACACTAGGTATTGGATCGATATGGAAAATGACAAAATCATCAAAAAATTTAATTTGTAACCAAAGAGTAGATTTATTTGTATTCCGTAATTTTGTATTTTTTAGTTGTCATTTTCCTTTATGTCGTAATTTTTTTTAATTCGCATTTTTTTTATGTTGTAACCTCTATTTTTTTTTTTTTTTTAATCCGTATTGTAATGTTTAAGTTTTAATGTTATGTTGTTATTAAATGAAGTATTAGTTTAGAGGTTGAATTTGTAATTTTTATTTTTTAAAAACAAGTGGAGCCCAAAATGTGGTGTTGATGTGGTGTTATGATAAGGGGTGTTTTTTTGTTGTTAATGTTGAAATGTTAAAGCTGATGTGGCGCTGACGTGACGTGGTGTTATTTCATAACTTAAGTTATCATACTCATTGCTCTAAGAGGTGTTTTTTTTGGTGTTGAAATGATGTGGTGCTGATGTGACGGGATTTTTTGTGTGGAATTGTGTTACCTTACCTAGCTCTCTAAGAGCACAAGGTGTGGTGCCTTAGGTTAAACTTTAACATTATGCCACGTCAGCGCCACATCAATTTTAACATTTTACCTTAACTCAACAAAAAAACACCTTTATCATAACATCACAAGGTTAAACCTTAACTCACCAACAATTTACAAAAACAACCCCTCATTTAGGGGGCAGAAATAAAAAAAGGGAGCTTTAACGCCGCGTTATGGTGTTAACATGGGGATGTTAACGCCCCGTTAACACCATACGCGGTATGGTTAACACGGCTTAACATGCAAATGTTAAACCTTGACCTTGCCATCCATGTTACCATAACGTCCCTAAGGGGTAATGTGTTAAGTTTATTTATCTATATCTGTATTACATATAAAGTAAAAATGGTTAATGTTGAATGTTGAAATGTTAGAAAAATGGTCAAGCTTTTAGCCCGTTTGGAAAGTATTGAAATTAATCCATGCATTTGATAGTATCGAAGTAGTTTGAATTATTTTTGGTTTCCTCCATCTTTGTTCAAAAGGAAACTATTAATACACATCGAAAACCGGGTTGACCCGGGACGCTTCAAACCCGACAGGTTCACCCAGTTTAATTTGACCCGGTTTTTCAACCCAACCCATCGGGATGACCCGGTTTAAATGGACTCGTCTTTCAACCGGAACGGTTTAATCGGTTGAACCACCGGGTCGGGGTTTCAAAACATTATGTTTAATCCTCAAATCTTCAAATTTTTCTTATTTTTCGATTATAGCTCATAAACTTTTTTTAACACTAAAACTATCCGCACTATAAAATCCCGTTGTTATGCACGGGTACTCGTCTAGTTAGCTAAACGAGTATGGTAGGTTCATGCCTTGCATGGCAAGTTACAAATAATCCTAGCCGAATATTATCTTGTTTCCTTTGTACGTCTCCTATGTGTATTAGGAGTCGGTTTTTTTCCTCCCCTTCATCTTTATAAAAGGAGGGTTTTTTGTACTTTTCATCTTTTCAAGTTCTCGTTTGAGGCATATTCTTGTGTTTACATCTTTCCCATCGCACACTAAACATACCTTCACTGTGTGTTTCTCAACCGTAACAACCCTAACTAACAACCATGGCAACCGATGGTAAAAGGAAAGGGAAACTCAATATTCCTGAACTCAGAGATGCTAAATTGGCGGTACAGCTAATTCGGAGACTACTTTGATTTTGGCAGAGGATATCGGGCCAAAAATGTTGCAGATAGTCGTCTTGCTTGTTCTTTGATAGTCACATATTTGGATACGTGTATTCACATAAACTATCTTTTAATACAATGTTTATAACTGTTTGCAGATGTATGGATTAACTGTTGTGGGCAAAGATTACTATGGTGTGTTTCCTTTGGAAGGTTATAAGTTGCTCAATGTGAGGGAAGCAAGTCCTAAACAATTGCTTGTGAAACCCTAAAATTCAAAACATTAAGAATATTCTTGGCATCCAAGATGGTAAAAGTTATGAAAATGTTAAGGAATTGAGATATGGACACTTGATTATTATGGTTGATGATCTGGTGTGTACCAATAACTGTTACTATATATGCGTTGACAGTATTAAGTATCTTCCATTTTTTATGCTTATTGAACATTACATGTGTTTTATAGGCTCACGTTGGTTCACTCCTCAAAGGGCTATTGATCAACATCTTTCACTATTTGTGGCCATCTTTACTAAAACTCGAAAAATTTATGCAGTTGTTCATACCTTTTATAGTTGAGGTCTCAGACAAGAAGACTAATGAAGTGTTATCGTTCTATACAATTTCCGAGTATGAGGCGTGGAAGGAAAAATTAGGAAACAAAGCAACAGAATACTAAATACAGCATAAGGTTTGTTTATGAAAATTTTGAATAGCAACTATACATACATTGTTGATTTTGCAACTTTTAATATTTTCACTATCTCTAGGGGCTGGAAAATTTTTCTGAAAGAGAAGTAGAAGAGTGTTTTGCTGATCTTGATCATCACATTAAGGACTTTGTTTGGGTTGATGACGAGGATGGTGATGCAATTGAGCTTGCCTTCAGTAAGAAGAAATTTGAGGCGAGAAAGGACTGGCCGAGCACCTCGAGTTAGGTCATTATCAATTTGTTGTCGAATGTGAGTGATAGAATATCATTGTGTTTAGGTCTAAGATATCATTTAGTATGGTTGAAATGGATTGGACCAGAAAACACTTTTCTCCTTTTAAAAAAAGCAGCAAATATGCAATGCCTTAAATACTTGCAGGTTTGCTCAAACCATGATTTTTTTAGCATTGGTCAAACCACTTGTTGAGTCAACTTTCAAAATCTTCTTGAATAAATAGGTGATGCATTTAGTTATGATTACAAAAATAGAACTCCATTATCAAATTGCAGATCTTGAATACAACACTCTAAATGATTGTGTAAAGTTAAAACACATCTTTGGGCAACTTTTGGTGTTCGTTTGATGTTAAGTGTGCTTGACCCCATTTACATGTGAATGGGTTGAAAATTGCCATCTCTTCAACATAGTAATCAGGGAGACATGACACGAATTTCATTACAATCATTGTTTCTTGATCTTGGGCTCGTACTTATTTTGACTCAAAGGAGAAGCGTATCCGATACCTCGACTTCATGAACAAAGAATTCAAGGAATATCACGATGGCTGATCTCCAAAGATCAATCCCATCAATGGTGGATGGGTTAAAACTGTCAAAGACAGATCCTATTCTCTGCTTTCAAGATACCCATCAACAAGCGGTTCATAAAATTTGGGTTTCTCACTTCTATAGTTATGTGAATGAGCACACTGCTTATGATCATCATTATGGTGAGGCGAATCTACTTTCGATACGTTATGGGATTATGTTGGTAGTAACAACATTAACCTTCTTAAGCCGGATGGACAATTTGGTACACGTCGGATGGTGAGATATACAATTTAAACATTTACTGTTTTGTATACATTGCATATTCTAAAGTCTATTATTCCTGCGGGGGTGGTAAAGATCATGGAAATGAATTACATCTCAACTCAGCTCTCTCTATCACAGATATCTTTTTCACAAGGATGATGAACTCTATCTCAACTACTTGGGCGATATTCGATCCATTGAGCCTGCATGGTAGTTTATAATATATGTGTATTTTAATAAGTATATGATATTGTTTGATTTGGTTGTAATAATGATTCATTTTTTTTATTATTATTATTTGTTTGAAAAAGGTTTATTCCAATCATCCCAATGGTTCTAGTAAATGGAAGTGAAGGAAGATGGACTGAATTTAGTTCATTTATTCCAAATTATAATCCACGAGACATTATTGCTAACCTAAAACGCCTCTTGAATGGTGAAGTAATGGTGCCTATGCATCCATGGTATAAAGGGTTCAAAGGAGATATTGACGACATCAAAGGATCTTGGATACACTACAAAAGGAATCATAATAGAGGACAAGAATTATCTTAGTATCAACGAACTCCCGTAAGGAGGTGGTGAGGATTCGAGGAATTTTGAAGGCAGCTTCAAAGGATGGGAAGGACATTGAGGTAAATTAACAAGTTTTAAATAGTTAACACGTATATTGTATTTTTATATTATTATCTTTATAGCTCTTATATGGCAACCCCATGTTCTTTTTCTTGACTTATAGGGATTGCTATGGTTATCGTGGTGTGCATTTTGAAATTACCATGGCGAAGATCAAATGAACGAGCAAGACAAGAGGGGTTCTTGAATAAATTAAAGCTAACAACTACATTAAGCACAACTAACATGTATACGGTTGATGCAAATGGTGAAATAAAGAAGTATGACACCCACGAACAAAGTAAGTCGATATCCATGAACAAAAGATTGATTTATACTCTTAATTTGTTCACTTGTGTTCATATTCTTTACGTGTGATTCTTGAGGAGTTCTATCACCTCTTGAACTTTATAAGCGAGGAGGGTAAGTTGTATGTGGTTTCATTTCCTTTCCTTGTTTAAGACTCTGTACTAACCAAATGTGGTCATGGCTAACAGTGCTTCGGATTCATGAGCTCGAGATAGATATTATTCTTGGAAAACAAAAGAAGTTTATCGATAAAGTTCTTGAGAGAGAAATTATTTTGTTCCCTTCAAAAGAAGGGCAGAGGTATATCTTGAATTAAAGGACAAAGGTTTCCAATCTTCACAATCAATTGCATGGATGGTTCATCCTGTAGGAAGGAGAGTTACCAAAGAGGAGGAACTCGAGAGCGGGATATGATTACTTTGGTCTTTACCATTTCCAATATCATTCTCATATGATAATCAAGAAGGTTGGAGCAAGAAAGGGATGCAAAGAATAACGAGTTACTTGAGCTCACCAATACTTCTCCCAAGTCTTTATGGCTAAAATATCTTGATGCTCTTATTTGCCAACTTGATCTTTGTGAAATGAAACCTTACCTTTGCTAATTTTTTACAATGTAATACATGACAAGTGATTATGTGAACTAATAAAAATTTAAACTGCGGAAAAATATCCTTCAGTGACGAGCACCGACAAAGCAGCACCGGATCAGCCGGGAACACAAAGAGGCGAACAAGAAGAGTCATATGTAGTGAGTGATCTGATGAAGAAGAACACGAAGATGACAACGATCACGAGAGGATTACGATTTGAAGATGAAGAGTGAGGAGCAAGTGATTGAAATATGTGTTCTTCTAACTATGGATTTCAAAAGTGGTGGGAACTGGGAAGTATGCTTGTTATGTGTTCTAATGTTGACTTGCCATTGACTTCATGAGTTTCAAATTTGTAGTAGGTATTTTTTAGATCCATTGCTTTTGGACTGCAATTCTATTTTCCATTTATTGTCATTGTTACTATAATTTTTTACTTTTTTCTTGTAAAATTTCATAAATAACCTGATTCACCAACCTAATAGATTTCCTCGACAATAAACAAATTTTATGTATTAATGAAATGACTATCAACAAAGTACAAAAACATAAAATCAAGCTATTCAACAATAAACATGTGTGACAAAAAAGCTGCCTTATTTCTTAATAGAATCTTTGAATGTGTTTAATCTCCTATCTTTCTTGTTATCCTTTGATGCTATTTTCTTAATGATTTAGCATAGGTGCTCTAAAAAGTTGTAAGTATATCATAATCGGCAATTCCGACTTAGGATTTTTACAATTTTGGGCCGCGCCGTGAGAATGTTGATCGAGTCAAGCGGCTTGGCTACATGGACAATATCCACGGCCTTTTGTAAAAGTTTAGACTCTGCAAAGGTTTGGTGAGTGTTGGTTGGGGTAATTACCACATAAATAATAGTAATAGCATAAATTATTAAGGTTTAATGAATTAGTAGCGTTGGCTTTTGTGTAGCCCACAAAGTTGGGCTGGGACTATTACTAGTTGTGGTAATTGTTGCTTATGTGAATGAGCTTACATGATGCAAGATTGGATATGGTATTCTATTAGTAGCATTTTACGCATAAATGTATATGTGATACATTTGATATGAACTATAATAATAGGTATAGTTAAGGTTATAATGAATCAGTAGCACTGGCTTCAAGGTATTAGATTCAAATCTTGTTTCTTTGTTGAATTGTTTTAGAAGCGAGCGGTTTTAGAATTGCTCTTTTTGATCTAAAGTTATTTCAATAACTTTTTCCTTTCTTAATCTCAAAAAGGTTGAAATGCTTCTAAATAGGCTGAATGCAACATCAAAGCTTTAGGATTATGCCCCTGTTGTTCTTTGTGGAGATTTTAACTCTAACCCGGTGTGTCACATCTTTTTTGTTTCAATCTTTCCATTGTACATACCAACACTTTTTAGATTAAGTATTTCTTTGAACTCATATAAGTCCTTTCTTCTTTTTGCATCAGAGTTGATTGTACAACTTCATATAAGAGCAAAAGGTTAATAAGCATTCTGGTATTTATCCAATACCTATTACTAGAACTCATTTCATTATTATAGCTGCTAAATTACCTCTAATTGCGGTTAGATGTGTCCTGCGCCTAGAGATAAAATATCGGGGCAATATCCCGCTGAAATTAGTCTCAACAGGCCGTTTACATCTACTTTCAGGCATGTGTCATCATATCACAAAACCTACTTAGTTAAAAATTATAAACTCTGATTTTATGTCTTGGTTATTTTAAGGCCTCAGTCAAGTAATAATGCAACTTAAACTCTCGGAAGGGTTACTAACTGATACTTACAAAAAAGCTACTTTGCTATATAAGCCAGAGGTAGAAAGTGAGGGCATTCTTTGAAATATGTGCTTGAAAAGTTTTGTAGAATATTTCATCTGGTGTGATACCAGTTAGAACACTTTATGTGATGATACTATTGTGACGACATCTCTAGAGGAAGCAGTTGAATCCCTGGAAGATATATCTATAGGAGAGGATTGTACTTCTTTTTTCGTCCAAGTTACATGGCCTAGCTTGATGGAGGCGAATGAAGAATTGTAATGCAAACTCGATTACGAGCTCTCTGTAGAAACTCCTAAGGTGTCTGAATTAGAGTCGCAATAGGCATTCGAATCACGAGAACATGGAACATTTTTTTAAAAACTAAAAGCACATATTAGGAAGTTTAGGTGGATCATACAACCTGCCATTGTCTCGTTTTCTATTATTGTTTCCATAAGTAGTATATTTAAGCTAAAAAATTCATGCTTCTTCGTGTTCGTGTTTTGGATAATTGGCAATGAGAGAGACTTATCACGGGGAGCCCCAATTGATTAGCTACCATAGGGAGAAATTTGATCGGAAACTTTTTTGAGCGGCAATTTTATATTAAAAGTTTAGCAAGAAGCAATAAGGTAAAAACCATACAACCATAAAAGAAACGCCTACCAAACTAGGGTGAAATGTGCCTAATTTTTTTTGTGTAACTAAAGTAAAGCTATGCCATTGGAAATTCAATGATACGTAGAAGCTTTACTAAAAAAACTACTCTTTTGGTAAAAAATTAGGGAAAAAAAGTAAATTGTTGGAGATTTTGACTCAACCACAAGTAAGAGATATTGTTTTGCACAAAAATGGCGATCTCAAAGAATAAGTGAATTTCATGTCTTAATCCTCATGCAATATCCTTTGTTGTTTAGATTCTGAAGATGGATATCGGCGATATTTATCACCAACATTCGCGACTATCGCCAACAAACAAGAGGATCGCGGCGTAACAATGAGGGAGTGGTTTGCATACAGATTACATGACGGACCATCCGTTTATTCCATGATACTAAACGGAAGACGACCGTTTCAACAATTTCTTATGGACGGATATACTATGGTCGAGGCAGAACGTTTGGGCTATATACGTAACCAAAACAAAGATATAAGAAGTGAAAAGTATTCCAAATTGGCAGCTTCGGCAGAATCTGTAGATCCTGGTATTAAATTATGCGGAAAAAAAGTTGTTTTGCCATCATCATCGGCAGTCCTAGGTATATGATACAAAACTACTTGGATGCCATGACACTTTGCAAGTTCTTTGGATACCCTGTCTTATTCATAGATTTACATGTAACCCGAATTGGCCTGAGATTGCACGATTTATGGTAGAAAGGGGTATGAAATCGAGGATACGCTCTGCAACAACTCGAGTACTTAAAATCAAACTCGGCGGTCTCATCAAAGAATTCAAGGAAGAGCGTACATTTAGGCGTGTTTGAGCATGGTGTGGAATAAGCATGTTTGGGTAAATCAACGATTGAGAAGGAAAGGTAAACTAATGGTGGGTAAGAGAGTTGAGGAAAGAAATTTTGACTCATTCTCACAATGGTCCTGTTGGTGGACATGTAGGAATCCAAGCAACTAGACAGAAAATTTGTGCGGTGTTTTATTGGAGGTTTAAGGAAGGAAGTTAAACAATGGGTCAGAGATTGTGATGTGTGTCAAAGATTTAAACCAAACTTATACCTTATCCAAGATTGCGCAACCCTTGCGATTACCAAGCAGTGTGTGGTCAAGCATATCCATGGATTTTGGAAGGGCTACTAAAGTCTCAAGGAAAAAGTGACATTTGGGTAGTGGTGGACAAACTAAGTAAAAATGCTCACTTTATTGCCTTAACACATCCTTTTACATGACACAAATAGCCCAACTATTCCTGGATAATGTCTACAAGCTTCATGGTTTGCCAGAGAGCATTGTTTCAGATATAGATAAGGTGTTTGTGAGTACTTTTTGGAAAGAATTGTTCAAGTTGCTGCAAGTCAAGCTCCTTATGTCAGCTGCCTACCATCCTCAAACTCATGACCAAAGTGTTAAATAGAAGCTTGGAACGTTATTTGAGATGCATGTGTGGGGAAACTCCTAAAGACTAATGCAAATGGCTCTCATTGGCGGAATGGTTGTATAACACTAACTATCATTCTTTTTTTTTGAACGGCGGAATTATATAAATACTAGCGAGAAGCTAGAAATTTGAATTGTTACAATAGACTATTACAAGCACTTATTGGATCAAGGATCCAAACGTTCCAATTTGGATGAAAATCCTTTTTTCGATGACTAATCCAAGAGAAAGACAAAGTTTTGATTTCGTCCCCAAGTGTGTCTTCCGCGGAGGGAAGATGTCGAAACAAAATCTATTCCGATAACGCCAAATTATCCAAGTTGTTGATTGAATGATTGCATCAAAACAAGACTCAGCTGATAAGGAAGAGAAGTCAAGTCACTCCAAAAGATTAAACTTTGCAAGTCTTTTGGGTAATCAGCAAGTTGCCACTAGTTTTGAATCATAACCCACATATTTCGAGCAACTGTGCAATCCATGAAAAGATTTTGAGCCGTCTCTAAAGCATCATCACAAACTGGACATCGAGTCGAGTTTAGTCAATACCGCGAAGATCCAGATTCATTCTAGTAGGCAACCTTTCATCAAGTAACCTCCAAATGTAAATGTTGATCTTGATAGGAATTGAGTTATTCCATCTACTTTTGTTGCCCAATGGAACCAAGATGGCTTTGTCGATGCATCTTCTAACAGATGAAACAGAGAAAAAGTTAGAATTGTCAAGTTTGAATTCCCAAGTGTCCTGATCAGTGGTGATGCAAAGATGTTGGAGGTGACCCAATAAAGCTGCTAGTTGGGAGCTTTCTACACCTGAGCGAAGTGGCCTTCTCCAAGCCCATGAGAATCGATCTGGACCACTACCCATAATCACTTATTTTGCATAATTTAAAAGTCTCCATTTGGTACAATTTAGGAAAAGTCTCCTTCAAAGTTAATGTCCCTTGCCAAACATCTTCCCAGAAGCAAATAGAACTTCCATCTCTTACTTTTCTCATAAACACAGAATGTAAATTTAACTTGAATTTGAGGTGGTGATTTCTTAATCAATAATTGATTTCCATGGGCCCGTGATATGTGACTTCTTAAATCAATAATTGATTTCCATGGGCCTCCCCAAAAGAAATTACGTCTAAGTTTTTCCAAGTAACTTAGCACCGATTTTGGAGCTTTAAAAAGAGAAAAAAAAAAAAAAAAAAAGTACCAAGAGCACCGAGAACCGATTTGATTAGAGTGAGCCTACCACCATAAGATAGAGTCTTAGCCTTCCAAGTGGTGAGGCGGTTGTGAAATTATCGATGATAGGCTTCCAATTGCACACTTTGTTCATGTTTGCACCAATGGGAAGTCCTAGATATATACATGGGGTTGGTAAAAGTAGAGTGGACCTGATGGTTTAGAACCCTTTATGCAAGAGAAGTGATCAAAATGCTTAAATTCCACAAAGGACTCAAGATAGAGTCAAGCGACAAGCGGAACAAGCCACGGGACTTAAAGAGAGTATGAAATTGGGGATTGGGTGTACTTGAGATTGCAGCCACACAGGCAAGTTTCAGTAAGGTTGGGAAAGTACAATAAGCGGTCACCCAAATACTTTGGTACTTTTAAAGTGATTGCTAAGGTGGGAAAGGTGGCTTATAAACTGGAAGTACCCTCACAAGCCCAAATCCATGATGTTTTTTCACATTTCTCAGGTCAAGAACCGTAGATGTCATGTGATTCAAGCTGGCTTGTTATCCCATTGTTATGCTTCAGGGCTAATTTAAGCTGAACTAGTGGCCATACTTGATAGAAAGATTGATAAGGTGGGTAATGCAGCCACAATTTTTGTTTTGGTTCATTGGTGTCTAACAGCTCACCAAAGGATGCCACGTGGGAGCTAAGACATTCAAAATCGGTTTCCATATTTTGATGTGCTTGCTTAAATCTTGGGACAAGATTGTTTTAAGGGGGAAGGATTGTTACGAGTCATAAGCAAAAGTCAACAAAATAGTCAAAGTGGGCAAGAACAAGCAATTTCAGTTGGAAAAGTCTTCAACAACTTATTGAAACTGTGTTGCAACACATGTTTTTTGGTTAATATATTTTGGCCTTTGCAACCCAAAAAAAAAAAAAAAGGTCTTCAACAGCTTTTCCCGCCAAAACTCACATTTAAATACCAATCCGGTATTCCATTTCATCAAGCTAGGTCATGTAACTTGGACAAAAAATGAAGTATAATCCTCTCCTATAGATTGGGATATCAAGGATTGCAGTCCAAACCCTCACCCCAAACCCTGTCAGGAACATCTTTGCCGCTCCAAACATCTTTGGAGATATTTGGAGCGGAGGTGTTTGGAGCCCCAAACATCTTTCAACAGCTAGGATGGGTAATACTGGGATATCAAGGATTGCTAGTATTGGAGATATTTGCTTGAAGTTTGACACGGGGATGGAATTGGTTTTGCATAATGTAAAACATGTCCCAAATATGAGACTCAATATTATCTCAACTGAGTCTTGATGAAGATGGCTACCATACTTGATTACGTAATGGTTTGTGAAAAGTAACTCTCGGATCCTTGATTGTGGCAAGAGGAAAAAGGGAATCCAAGTTATACATGACACATCTGAAGATATCCAAGAGCATTGTCAATCTTTGTGACAATGATGATATGACCGAGTTATGGCATAAAAGACTTGGTCACAGAGTGAAAAGGGGATGTCTATTCTTTCTAAGAAGAATGTGTCATCTGGTGTGCATGATATCAACTTGAAGAAGTGTTCTCAGCATTTGGCGGAAAGCAAACTAGACTTGCTTTTAAGAGTCGTTCTTCTTTCATAATGGAGAACATACTTGATGCAGTACATTCGATGTTTGTGGTCCCATGAAGACTAAAACACTTGGTGGGTGTTCTTATTTTGTCACTTTCATTGATGATCACTCAAGAAAGGTTTGGATATATACCTTGAAGACCAAAGATCAAGTATTGGATGTGTTTAAGCAGTTTCATGCTTTAGTTGAGAGTGACGAGAAAGAAACTTAAATGTATTGAATGACAATGGAGGTGAATACATTGGCCTTTGATGCTTATTGTAGAGAGCATGGAATTCACATCAAAAGACTCCACGAAGACACAGCGGTTGAATGGCTTAGGAAGCGGATGCATAGAACTTTGGTTGAGAGAGTCGATGCTTGCTTTCACATGCGTTGCTGCTTCTTTTTGGGTGAGGCTTTGAATCTGGTGGTACATGTTATTAATCTAACCCCTTGTGTTCCTTTGCGTTTTGATGTTCCCGGCGGGGTTTGGAGCGGCAAAGATGTTTCATACCGTTATTTACGAGTTTTTGGATGCAAGGCTTACGTGCATATTCCCAAGATGAAGATCAAAGCTTGATGTGAAGTCTAAGCCATGTGTGTTCCTCGGGTATGGTCAAGATGAATTTGGGTATAGGTTGTATGATCTAGTTCAAAAGAAACTTGTTCGTAGCGAGATGTAAGTTTGAGGAAGATCAAACTTTGAAAGATGTTGAGAATCTTTGAGGAAACAATTCCTCAACATAATGATGATCTCATTGACTTGGATCCGGTTCCTCCTAAACATTTTGACTCATAGTTTGGAGATGATATTGAATGATGAAGAATTGTAGAAAGCAGTCTTGATGATGTTGATGATCAAGAGCAACCAAACTTAGATGAAGAGCGTTCATCACGAGTTACGATACCTAATATGCCACCATTCATTCCGCTTAGGCGGTCTAGAATCATCCTTCCACCGCCTATACGCACATGAGTATGTTTTACTTGATGGGGAGAGCCCGAGTGCTATGAAGAAGCTATGGAAGATGAACACAAAAGGGAATGGTTTGAAGCCATGCAAGATGAGATGAATTCCTTGCATGAGAACGCTACTTTTGAGTTGGTAAAGTTGCCTAAGGGCAAGCAAGCTTTGAAAAACAAATGGGTTTTCAAATTGAAGACTGAAGAGCATACTTCTAGACAGTACAAGGCGATTGGTGGTTAAAGGTTTGGTCGAGAAAAGAGGTATTGATTTTGATGAGATTTTCTCTCTGGTTGTGAAGATGGGATCTATTAAGTTGTTCTTGGTTTGGCGGCTAGCCTCGATCTTGAGTGGAGCAAATGGATGTCAAGACGAGCTTTCCTTCATGGTGATACGGATAAAGAAATCTACATGGAGCAACACGAAGGCTTTCAGTTAAGGGGAAGGAAGAATACGTTTGTAGACTTGAGAAAAGTTTATGCGGGTTGAAGCAAGCACCTGAGCGATTGGTACAAAAATTTGAATCGGTCATAGGAAGCAAGGCACGAAAGACCTCTTGAGATCATTGTGTTTTCTTTTGAGAGGTTTGGTGATGATGACTTCATCATCTTGTTGCTATATGTTGATGATATGTTGATTGTTGGCAAGAACGTTGGAAGAATTGCCCAATTGAAGCGAGATTTGAGTAAGTCTTTTGATATGAAAGACTTGGGGCCGCAAAAGCAGTCCTTGGCATTGAATTTTCCGTGATAGAGGTGCGGGGAAGTTGCATATATCACAAGAGCAATACATTGAGAAGGTCTTGTGCAGGTTCAACATGGATAAAGCTAAAGTGGTTAGCTCCCCTCTTACTACCAACTTTAAGCTAGCGATAAAGATTGTCCTTCTTCCAAAAAGAATATTGAAAAGATGGATAAAGTTCCATATGCCTCAGCGGTTGGTAGCTTGATGTATGCTATGGTGTGTACAAGGCCGGATTTAGCTCATGCAGTTGGTGTTGTCGATCGGTTCTGTCAAATCTTTGGTAAAAGCATTAAATTTGTTAAATGGATATTTAGATATCTGCGAGGTCCTTCCAAATTGGGTATCACATTTGGAAATGGAAAACCCATGCTTGTTGGTTACACAGACTCGGATATGGCGGAAATAAGGACAACATGAAATCTACTACGGATATTTTATGACCTTTCGGGGACATTTTCATGGCAATCTAGATTACAAAAGTCGTGGCCTTGTCTACAACAGAGAAAGTATGTGGCGCAATGAGGCGTGCAAAGAACTATTGTGGTTGAAAAGGTTTTTGCAAGAGCTTGGTTTCAAGCAACAACGTTATGCGGTTCTTTGTGACAATCAAAGTGCTATTCACCTTGCTAAGAATTCGATGTTTCACAAAAGAACAAAACATATTGATGTTCGTTATCATTGGATTAGAGATGCTATTAAAGATGGTATGTTTGAACTTAATAAAGTTCATACGGATGATAATGCTTAGATATGTTGACAAAATTTTGTAGCAAGAGAAAAGTTGAAGGTGTGTTGCTCGATCGCCGGGATGGCGAACTCATCCTCATAAATGAAAATGGGGAGATTTGTTGGGTATTTTTCTTAGCCCATGAGTTAATAGTAACACTTTGAGGCCCATCTTGGGTCCATTTTTAGAACCTTATTACTGCCTTATGTTCAGATTTTAGTAAGTGTGTGAGAGAAGTTTTGAGAGAATTAAAAACAGAAAAGAAAGAAGAATTTCGGAGCAAAATATCACCCAAACCCAGCTGCAGTGTTTTTACGATCACCGGAGATTGCACGTCGGATCGTCCGCGATTTTGGACTGTAGCTTCGACATCGAGAGGAAGGTTACGGCTGTGGGATTTTGATTTTGAGGCTTGGAAGTCCGTTTTCTTACACGGCGGTTGCATCAGATTTGGTGATATTCTTCCTTTCTTCTTTGTTTGTTCTTTGATTGTTGCCATATATCTTGATGTTGATTCCAAGATTATGATGTTTGTTGTATACCTCTAGTGTTATCTAGAGAAGACTTTGTGTACCTCTCCACGGTTGATAGTGGATTTAAGAGGCACTAGGTGTCCCGTGGTTTTTACCCGTTTTGGGGTTTTCCACGCTAAAAGTTTGGTGTTCTTGTTGTGTGATTGATTACATTTAGTACTTGATGTTTGGGGATGATTTGATATAGTTTGGAGGCTGATTAGAGTTGCTTTTAGTTTGCCTTATTTGTTTGTTTCCTCATAGGTTCATACGGGTTGGGTAAGTGTTGTCAAACGAAGGTCTAGCTTCCGCATTTGTGTTTATACCGTTGTGACCCACTATTACTTACCCGTCACATCAGAAGGTTGATCATAATGTTGATATGCATGATGAGTCTAGCTTCAACCACCGATATGCGAAGCACAATCCTCATAAAATTGAAAATGCCACTTGGATGTGCTTGTAAGATCCTGCACCGCCTTTATGTACACTTAATCGTTCTAGAAGGACTAAGACGCGAAAGTGCTCCCAAACGATAGTGGTTTCGATTACTGATATATCTTGTATGGATGCAGATTTTCAGCTGCTTTAGATACGCTTGCATTTTGAAGCTTTTCATCTAGGAACATCACCAGTTTACATGGCATTTTTGCCTTTTATGGGGGGGATGAAAATGATGCCAACAAGTTCACTCTGATCGAGGTTGGAGGAAACAGGAGGAAGATGAAACGGCAACTAAGGTATCCCAAGAAGCATTCGTGATAGTCACAAGACTGTTCGGTTATAGTCTTGAGAGGCTGTGATCATAATGAGGAATATCGCGTTGTTCCTTTACGGTGGGGAGAGGCAAGAGCTGAAGCTCAAAGTGTCAGGATGGATATGGAAAGAACAATCTTCTAGTTCTTTTTAAATCGGAGAGTTTAGTCTTAATTGGCAAGAGAATAACATGTTACCTCATACTGTGTCTATTACTAGATATATTTGCACATTGGATGCGTATGGTGTTAATGAAAATTGGTAGTTGCTATAAATTCGTGAACTTTATCGAAGCAAAGTTTAGTATTCTTGAGCGAGATACATGTCATTATAGGGTATTGTCGTGTTATCGGTCTTGCTCCACTCTTTTCAAATAATAAGATTAGTATTTGGCATATTTGCCAAAATGCAATGAAACCTACTATTCCAAATTAAACCATCTTTTCTTTGACTTCTCTCACGGCGTCAAGCTTCACTTCCCTTTTGCCTTTTGGGTCGTTCAACCGTTAATGTTTGTATCCAAATATATTACTCTCGAAATTCTCTCTTGACGGAACCACACTTGGAATTTGTCTTTAGTTGACATCTTAATCCTGGGGTCCTTTTGATTCTTATAACAAGTACATTATGTGGCTTATTATTTACCTTAACCACTCTCTAATCCCCAATGCTGTAATATATGTAGTTTTGTTCATCATATATCTTGATTCCACCTTGTTATGAATGTGATTAAAACTCCTAAGGGTCGGTTGGTGTTTGCTTAAGTCCCAAGCTACACGTCTTGAAGTCCAAATTGAATTTGAATAGCCGTCTTCAAATCCAAATTGCATTTTCTTACTCGGTCTACAAATTCATTTTGGAGTCTGCTTCCTTCTCCCTCACCCCTATAAAAGGAGGTGAGGGGGAGAGAGATTTGTACCTTCGAATTTGATTTGTATCTCAGAATTTAGTTTGTATCTTTGAATTTCATTTGACCCTTAGAATCTTGTTTTGTATAAAGAAAAGCTTCCGCAAATTTGCCGATTGTTATTTCTTCTCTTGTTCTTCATCTTTGATTATCGGTTGTTGATTCTAACAAGTGGTATCAGAGATCTTGGTTGGTGTTCCTGGGTTTTTGATCAGGAAGAAGGTAGATCTTGTTTTTTGCATCCCTTTTCTGGTTTTGTGTTAAAGAAGAAAGAGGTTGAAAAGTGATAAAGTAAAAGGGAAGACTATTGGTACATGTGATTGATTATAGTGATATTTGCTTTTGTAAGCGTGACAATGGGTCCATCGTTTTGGGGATAACTTTCCTTGGTGGCATTTTTTATACTAGTTGGGCTTTTGTTTTGAATTTGGGCCTTTTTTCTGGAAAGTGGGTTTTTGTTGTGATTGGGCTTGAATTTGAATTTGGATTTCAAGTTTGCCGCGTTGGTTTTATTTTGAGTTTTGGAATAATCAATTATGGTGGAGCTATTCGATGATTTAGATGTATGGATAGATTTTTGCTATTTAGATGTTGATTTGTTCGTTTGTTTGAAGACTATTTGGGTATTGGTATTTGAAGGTGGATCGTATTCTTATTTAAAAAGTGGGTCATTAGAATTTGAATTTGGTATTTGAATTTTGAATATGACTTGGTGTTTGAAGCCTTGGTTATAATTATGTCATTTGATTTGGTTCGATCATTTGGAAGTTTGTAAAAATGGGATCTTCGTTTGTCGGGCCTTTGAAGTTGGTTGCCCGAATTTGATTGTATTTGGTGAAGATCGTTTGAGCCGATTTGTTTGTTTGGTTGACCATTTAAAGTTTTCGGTTAATGTTTGGTTATTCGTTTTTTGAAGTCATCGGCGTTTGTTTTTTGGATTGATTTCTTTTTGATGGTTTTTGGGAATCAATCATTCGTTTGAATTAGGCTAGTATCTCTAGCATTTGAAATTTTGAATTTTATTTGAAACATTTGGTATTCCTTAGGAGTTTCAATCACGGTGGAGATTGTTATGAATGTGATTAAAACTCCTAAGGGTCGGTTGGTGTTTGCTTAAGTCCTAAGCTACACGTCTTGAAGTCCAAATTGAATTTGAATAGCCGTCTTCAAATCCAAATTGCATTTGCTTTCGGTCTTCAAATTCATTTGGAGTCTCTTCCTTCTCCCTCACCCCTATAAAAGGAGGTGAGGGGAGAGAGATTTGTACCTTCGAATTTGATTTGTATCTCAGAATTTAGATTTTATCTTTGAATTTCATTTGTACCTTAGAATCTTGTTTTGTATAAAGAAAAGCTTCCGCAAATTTGTCGATTGTTATTTCTTCTCTTGTTCTTCATCTTTGATTATCGGTTGTTGATTCTAACAAGTGGTATAAGAGAGCTTGGTTGGTGTTCCTGGGTTTTTGATAAGTAAGAAGGTAGATCTTGTTTTTTGCATCCCTTTTCTGGTTTTGTGTTAAAGAAGAAAGAGGTTGAAAAGTGATAAAGTAAAAGGGAAGACTATTGGCTGCACATGTGATTCTGATTATAGTGATAATTGCTTTTGTGAGCGTGACAATGGGTCCATCGGTTTGGGGATAACTTTCCCTGGTGGAATTTTTATACTAGTTGGGCTTTTGTTTTGTATTTGGGCCTTTTTTATGGAAAGTGGGTTTTTGTTGTGATTGGGCTTGAATTTGAATTTTGGATTTCAAGTTTGCACGTTGGTTTTTATTTTGAGTTTTGGAATAATCAATTATGGTGGAGCTATTCGATGATTTAGATGTATGGATAGATTTTTGCTATTTAGATGTTGATTTGTTCGTTTGTTTGAAGACTAGCCCGTGATTAGGTTATTTGGGTATTGGTATTTGAAGGTGGATCGTATTCTTATTTAAAAAGTGGGTCATTAGAATTTGAATTTGGTATTCGAAATTTGAATATAACTTGGTGTTTGAAGCCTTGGTTATAATTATGTCATTTGATTTGGTTCGATCATTTGGAAGTTTGTAAAAATGGGATCTTCGTTTGTCGGGCCTTTGAAGTTGGTTGCCCGAATTTGATTGTATTTGTTGAAGATCGTTTGAGCCGATTTGTTTGTTTGGTTGACCATTTAAAGTTTTCGGTTAACATTTGGTTATTCGTTTTTTGAAGTCATCGGCGTTTGTTTTTTGGATTGATTTCTTCTGGATAGTTTTTGGGAATCAATCATTCGTTTGAATTAGGCTAGTATCTCTAGCATTTGAAATTTTGAATTTTATTTAAAACATTTGGTATTCCTTAGGAGTTTCAATCACGGTGGAGATTGTTATGAATTTGATTAAAACTCCTAAGGGTCGGTTGGTGTTTGCTTAAGTCCTAAGCTACACGTCTTGAAGTCCAAATTGAATTTGAATAGCCGTCTTCAAATCCAAATTGCATTTGCTTACTCGGTCTTCAAATTCAGTTTGGAGTCTGCTTCCTTCTCCCTCACCCCTATAAAAGGAAGTGAGGGGGAGAGAGATTTGTACCTTCGAATTTGATTTGTATCTCAGAATTTAGTTTGTATCTTTGAATTTCATTTGTACCTTAGAATCTTGTTTTGTATAAAGAAAAGCTTCCGCAAATTTGTCGATTGTTATTTCTTCTCTTGTTCTTCATCTTTGATTATCGGTTGTTGATTCTAACAAGTGGTATCAGAGAGCTTGGTTGGTGTTCCTGGGTTTTTGATCAGGAAGAAGGTAGATCTTGTTTTTTGCATCCCTTTTCTGGTTTTGTGTGAAAGAAGAAAGAGGTTGAAAAGTGATAAAGTAAAAGGGAAGACTATTGGCTGCACATGTGATTCAGATTATAGTGATATTTGCTTTTGTGAGCGTGACAATGGGTCCATCGTTTTGGGATAACTTTCCCCGGTGGAATTTTTTATACTAGTTGGGCTTTTGTTTTGAATTTGGGTCTTTTTCTGCAAAGAAGTGGGTTTTTGTTGTGATTGGGCTTGAATTTGAATTTTGGATTTCAAGTTTACACGTTGGTTTTTATTTTGAGTTTTGGAATAATCAATTATGGTGGAGCTATTCTATTATTTAGATGTATGGATAGATTTTTGCTATTTAGATGTTGATTTGTTCGTTTGTTTGAAGACTAGCCCGTGATTAGGTTATTTGGGTATTGGTATTTGAAGGTGGATCGTATTCTTATTTAAAAAGTGGGTCATTAGAATTTGAATTTGGTATTTGAAATTTGAATATGACTTGGTGTTTGAAGCCTTGGTTATAATTATGTCATTTGATTTGGTTCGATCATTTGGAAGTTTGTAAAAATGGGATCTTCGTTTGTCGGGCCTTTGAAGTTGGTTGCCCCAATTTGATTGTATTTGTTGAAGATCGTTTGAGCCGATTTGTTTGTTTGGTTGACCATTTAAAGTTTTCGGTTAACGTTTGGTTATTCGTTTTTTGAAGTCATCGGCGTTTGTTTTTTGGATTGATTTCTTTTGGATGGTTTTTGGGATCAATCATTTGTTTGAATTAGGCTAGTATCTCTAGCATTTGAAATTTTGAATTTTATTTGAAACATTTGGTATTCCTTAGGAGTTTCAATCACGGTGGAGATTGTTATGAATGTGATTAAAACTCCTAAGGGTCGGTTGGTGTTTGCTTAAGTCCTAAGCTACACGTCTTGAAGTCCAAATTGAATTTGAATAGCCGTCTTCAAATCCAAATTGCATTTGCTTACTCGGTCTTCAAATTCAGTTTGGAGTCTGCTTCCTTCTCCCTCACCCCTATAAAAGGAGGTGACGGGGAGAGAGATTTGTACCTTCGAATTTGATTTGTATATCAGAATTTAGTTTGTATCTTTGAATTTCATTTGTACCTTAGAATCTTGTTTTGCATAAAGAAAAGCTTCCGCAAATTTGTCGATTGTTATTTCTTCTCTTGTTCTTCATCTTTGATTATCGGTTGTTGATTCTAACAAGTGGTATCAGAGAGCTTGGTTGGTGTTCCTGGGTTTTTGATCAGTAAGAAGGTAGATCTTGTTTTTTGCATCCCTTTTCTGGTTTTGTGTTAAAGAAGAAAGAGGTTGAAAAGTGATAAAGTAAAAGGGAAGACTATTGGCTGCACATGTGATTCAGATTATAGTGATATTTGCTTTTGTGAGCGTGACAATGGGTCCATCGGTTTGGGGATAACTTTCCCTGGTGGAATTTTTATACTAGTTGGGCTTTTGTTTTGAATTTGGGCCTTTTTTATGGAAAATGGGTTTTTGTTGTGATTAGGCTTGAATTTGAATTTTGGATTTCAAGTTTGACACGTTGGTTTTGGACAATTATGGTGGAGATATTGATGATTTAGATGTATGGATAGATTTTTGCTATTTAGATTTTGATTTGTTCGTTTGTTTGAAGACTAGCCCGTGATTAGGTTATTTGGGTATTGGTATTTGAAGGTGGATCGTATTCTTATTTAAAAAGTGGGTCATTAGAATTTGAATTTGGTATTCGAAATTTGAATATAACTTGGTGTTTGAAGCCTTGGTTATAATTATGTCATTTGATTTGGTTCGATCATTTGGAAGTTTGTAAAAATGGGATCTTCGTTTGTCGGGCCTTTGAAGTTGGTTGCCAGAATTTGATTGTATTTGTTGAAGATCGTTTGAGCCGATTTGTTTGTTTGGTTGACCATTTAAAGTTTTCGGTGAACGTTTGGTTATTCGTTTTTTGAAGTCATCGGCGTTTTTTTTTGGATTGATTTCTTACGGATGGTTTTGGGAATCAATCATTCGTTTGAATTAGGCTAGTATCTCTAGCATTTGAAATTTTGAATTTTATTTGAAACATTTGGTATTCCTTAGGAGTTTCAATCACGGTGAGAGAGTTATGAATTTGATTAAAACACCTAAGGGTCGGTTGGTGTTTGCTTAAGTCCTAAGCTACACGTCTTGAAGTCCAAATTGAATTTGAATAGCCGTCTTCAAATCCAAATTGCATTTGCTTACTCGGTCTTCAAATTCAGTTTGGAGTCTGATTCCTTCTCCCTCACCCCTATAAAAGGAGGTGAGGGGGAGAGAGATTTGTACCTTCGAATTTGATTTGTATCTCAGAATTTAGTTTGTATCTTTGAATTTCATTTGTACCTTATAATCTTGTTTTGTATAAAGAAAAGCTTCCGCAAATTTGTCGATTGTTATTTCTTCTCTTGTTCTTCATCTTTGATTATCGGTTGTTGATTCTAACAAGTGGTATCAGAGAGCTTGGTTGGTGTTCCTGGGTTTTTGATCAGGAAGAAGGTAGATCTTGTTTTTTGCATCCCTTTTCTGGTTTTGTGTGAAAGAAGAAAGAGGTTGAAAAGTGATAAAGTAAAAGGGAAGACTATTGGCTGCACATGTGATTCAGATTATAGTGATATTTGCTTTTGTGAGCGTGACAATGGGTCCATCGTTTTGGGGATAACTTTCCATGGTGGCATTTTTTATACTAGTTGGGCTTTTGTTTTCAATTTGGGCCTTTTTTCTGGAAAGTGGGTTTTTGTTGTGATTGGGCTTGAATTTGAATTTTGGATTTCAAGTTTGCACGTTGGTTTTTATTTTGAGTTTTGGAATAATCAATTATGGTGGAGCTATTCGATGATTTAGATGTATGGATAGATTTTTGCTATTTAGATGTTGATTTGTTCGTTTGTTTGAAGACTATTTGGGTATTGGTATTTGAAGGTGGATCGTATTCTTATTTAAAAAGTGGGTCATTAGAATTTGAATTTGGTATTCGAAATTTGAATATGACTTGGTGTTTGAAGCCTTGGTTATAATTATGTCATTTGATTTGGTTCGATCATTTGGAAGTTTGTAAAAATGGGATCTTCGTTTGTCGGGCCTTTGAAGTTGGTTGCCCGAATTTGATTGTATTTGTTGAAGATAAGTTTGATCCGATTTGTTGTTTGGTTGACCATTTAAAGTTTTCGGTTAATGTTTGGTTATTCGTTTTTTGAAGTCATCGGCGTTTGTTTTTTGGATTGATTTCTTTTGGATGGTTTTTGGGAATCAATCATTCGTTTGAATTAGGCTAGTATCTCTAGCATTTGAAATTTTGAATTTTATTTGAAACATTTGGTATTCCTTAGGAGTTTCAATCACGGTGGAGATTGTTATGAATGTGATTAAAACTCCTAAGGGTCGGTTGGTGTTTGCTTAAGTCCTAAGCTACACGTCTTGAAGTCCAAATTGAATTTGAATAGCCGTCTTCAAATCCAAATTGCATTTGCTTACTCGGTCTTCAAATTCAGTTTGGAGTCTGCTTCCTTCTCCCTCACCCCTATAAAAGGAGGTGAGAGGGGGAGAGATTTGTACATTTGAATTTGATTTGTATCTCAGAATTTAGTTTGTATCTTTGAATTTCATTTGTACCTTAGAATCTTGTTTTGTATAAAGAAAAGCTTCCGCAAATTTGTCGATTGTTATTTCTTCTCTTGTTCTTCATCTTTGATTATCGGTTGTTGATTCTAACAAGTGGTATCAGAGAGCTTGGTTGGTGTTCCTGGGTTTTTAATCAGTAAGAAGGTAGATCTTGTTTTTTGCATCCCTTTTCTGGTTTTGTGTTAAAGAAGAAAGAGGTTGAAAAGTGATAAAGTAAAAGGGAAGACTATTGGCTGCACATGTGATTCAGATTAAAGTGATATTTGCTTTTGTGAGCGTGACAATGGGTCCATCGTTTTGGGGATAACTTTCCCTGGTGGAATTTTTTATACTAGTTGGGCTTTTGTTTTGAATTTGGGCCTTTTTTCTGGAAAGTGGGTTTTTGTTGTGATTGGGCTTGAATTTGAATTTTGGATTTCAAGTTTGCACGTTGGTTTTTATTTTGAGTTTTGGAATAATCAATTATGGTGGAGCTATTCGATGATTTAGATGTATGGATAGATTTTTGCTATTTAGATGTTGATTTGTTCGTTTGTTTGAAGACTAGCCCGTGATTAGGTTATTTGGGTATTGGTATTTGAAGGTGGATCGTATTCTTATTTAAAAAGTGGGTCATTAGAATTTGAATTTGGTATTTGAAATTTGAATATGACTTGGTGTTTGAAGCCTTGGTTATAATTATGTCATTTGATTTGGTTCGATCATTTGGAAGTTTGTAAAAATGGGATCTTCGTTTGTCGGGCCTTTGAAGTTGGTTGCCCGAATTTGATTGTATTTGTTGAAGATCGTTTGAGCCGATTTGTTTGTTTGGTTGACCATTTAAAGTTTTCGGTTAACGTTTGGTTATTCGTTTTTTGAAGTCATCGGCGTTTGTTTTTTGGATTGATTTCTTCTGGATGGTTTTTGGGAATCAATTATTCGTTTGAATTAGGCTAGTATCTCTAGCATTTGAAATTTTGAATTTTATTTGAAACATTTGGTATTCCTTAGGAGTTTCAATCACGGTGGAGATTGTTATGAATTTGATTAAAACACCTAAGGGTCGGTTGGTGTTTGCTTAAGTCCTAAGCTACACGTCTTGAAGTCCAAATTGAATTTGAATAGCCGTCTTCAAATCCAAATTGCATTTGCTTACTCGGTCTTCAAATTCAGTTTGGAGTCTGCTTCCTTCTCCCTCACCCCTATAAAAGGAGGTGAGGGGGAGAGAGATTTGTACCTTCGAATTTGATTTGTATCTCAGAATTTAGTTTGTATCTTTGAATTTCATTTGTACCTTATAATCTTGTTTTGTATAAAGAAAAGCTTCCGTAAATTTGTCGATTGTTATTTCTTCTCTTGTTCTTCATCTTTGATTATCGGTTGTTGATTCTAACAAGTGGTATCGGAGAGCTTGGTTGGTGTTCACAGGTTTTGATCAGGAAGAAGGTAGATCTTGTTTTTTGCATCCCTTTTCTGGTTTTGTGTGAAAGAAGAAAGAGGTTGAAAAGTGATAAAGTAAAAGGGAAGACTATTGGCTGCACATGTGATTCAGATTATAGTGATATTTGCTTTTGTGAGCGTGACAATGGGTCCATTGTTTTGGGGATAACTTTCCCTGGTGGAAATTTTTATACTAGTTGGGCTTTTGTTTTGAATTTGGGTCTTTTTTCTGGAAAGTGGGTTTTTGTTGTGATTGGGCTTGAATTTGAATTTTGGATTTCAAGTTTGCACGTTGGTTTTTATTTTGAGTTTTGGAATAATCAATTATGGTGGAGCTATTCGATGATTTAGATGTATGGATAGATTTTTGCTATTTAGATGTTGATTTGTTCGTTTGTTTGAAGACTAGCCCGTGATTAGGTTATTTGGGTATTGGTATTTGAAGGTGGATCGTATTCTTATTTAAAAAGAAAGTCATTAGAATTTGAATTTGGTATTTGAAATTTGAATATGACTTGGTGTTTGAAGCCTTGGTTATAATTATGTCATTTGATTTGGTTCGATCATTTGGAAGTTTGTAAAAATGGGATCTTCGTTTGTCGGGCCTTTGAAGTTGGTTGCATGAATTTGATTGTATTTTTTGAAGATCGTTTGAGCCGATTTGTTTGTTTGGTTGACCATTTAAAGTTTTCGGTTAACGTTTGGTTATTCGTTTTTTGAAGTCATCGGCGTTTGTTTTTTGGATTGATTTCTTTTGGATGGTTTTTGGGAATCAATCATTCGTTTGAATTAGGCTAGTATCTCTAGCATTTGAAATTTTGAATTTTATTTGAAACATTTGGTATTCCTTAGGAGTTTCAATCACGGTGGAGATTGTTATGAATGTGATTAAAACTCCTAAGGGTCGGTTGGTGTTTGCTTAAGTCCTAAGCTACACGTCTTGAAGTCCAAATTGAATTTGAATAGCCGTCTTCAAATCCAAATTGCATTTGCTTACTCGGTCTTCAAATTCAGTTTGGAGTCTGCTTCCTTCTCCCTCACCCCTATAAAAGGAGGTGAGGGGGAGAGAGATTTGTACCTTCGAATTTGATTTGTATCTCAGAATTTAGTTTGTATCTTTGAATTTCATTTGTACCTTAGAATCTTGTTTTGTATAAAGAAAAGCTTCTGCAAATTTGTCGATTGTTATTTCTTCTCTTGTTCTTCATCTTTGATTATCGGTTGTTGATTCTAACAAGTGGTATTAGAGAGCTTGGTTGGTGTTCCTAGGTTTTTGATCAGTAAGAAGGTAGATCTTGTTTTTTGCATCCCTTTTCTGGTTTTGTGTTAAAGAAGAAAGAGGTTGAAAAGTAATAAAGTAAAAGGGAAGACTATTGGCTACACATGTGATTCAGATTATAGTGATATTTGCTTTTGTGAGCGTGACAATGGGTCCATCGTTTTGGGGATAACTTTCCCTCGTGGAATTTTTTATACTAGTTGGGCTTTTGTTTTGAATTTGGGCCTTTTTTCTGGAAAGTGGGTTTTTGTTGTGATTGGGCTTGAATTTGAATTTGGGATTTCAAGTTTGCACGTTGGTTTTTATTTTGAGTTTTGGAATAATCAATTATGGTGGAGCTATTCGACGATTTAGATGTATGGATAGATTTTTGCTATTTAGATGTTGATTTATTCGTTTGTTTGAAGACTAGCTCGTGATTAGGTTATTTGGGTATTGGTATTTGAAGGTGGATCGTATTCTTATTTAAAAAGTGGGTCATTAGAATTTGAAATTGGTATTTGAATTTTGAATATGACTTGGTGTTTGAAGCCTTGGTTATAATTATGTCATTTGATTTGTTTCGATCATTTGGAAGTTTGTAAAAATGGGATCTTCGTTTGTCGGGCCTTTGAAGTTGGTTGCCCGAATTTGATTGTATTTGTTGAAGATCGTTTGAGCCGATTTGTTTGTTTGGTTGACCATTTAAAGTTTTCGGTTAACGTTTGGTTATTCGTTTTAAGTGTCGGCGTTTGTTTTTTGGATTGATTTCTTTTGGATGGTTTTTGGGAATCAATCATTCGTTTGAATTAGGCTAGTATCTCTAGCATTTGAAATTTTGAATTTTATTTGAAACATTTGGTATTCCTTAAGAGTTTCAATCACGGTGAAGATTGTTATGAATGTGATTAAAACTCCTAAGGGTCGGTTGGTGTTTGCTTAAGTCCTAAGCTACACGTCTTGAAGTCCAAATTGAATTTGAATAGCCGTCCTCAAATCCAAATTGCATTTGCTTATTCGGTCTTCAAATTCAGTTTGGAGTCTGCTTCCTTCTCCCTCACCCCTATAAGAGGTGGTGAGGGGGAGAGAGATTTGTACCTTCGAATATGATTTGTATCTCAGAATTTAGTTTGTATCTTTGAATTTCATTTGTACCTTAGAATCTTGTTTTGTATAAAGAAAAGCTTCCGCAAATTTGTCGATTGTTATTTCTTCTCTTGTTCTTCATATTTGATTATCGGTTGTTGATTCTAACAATTGGTATCAGAGAGCTTGGTTGGTGTTCACGGGTTTTTGATCGGGAAGAAGGTAGATCTTGTTTTTTGCATCCCTTTTCTGGTTTTGTGTGAAAGAAGAAAGAGGTTGAAAAGTGATAAAGTAAAAGGGAAGACTATTGGCTGCACATGTGATTCAGATTATAGTGATATTTGCTTTTGTGAGCGTGACAATGGGTCCATCGTTTTGGGGATAACTTTCCCTGGTGGAATTTTTTATACTAGTTGGGCTTTTGTTTTGAATTTGGGTATTTTTTCTGGAAAGTGGGTTTTTGTTGGGATTGGGCTTGAATTTGAATTTTGGATTTCAAGTTTGCACGTTGGTTTTTATTTTGAGTTTTGGAATAATCAATTATGGTGGAGCTATTCGATGATTTAGATGTATGGATAGATTTTTGCTATTTAGATGTTGATTTGTTCGTTTGTTTGAAGACTAGCCCGTGATTAGGTTATTTGGGTATTGGTATTTGAAGGTGGATCGTATTCTTATTTAAAAAGTGGGTCATTAGAATTTGAATTTGGTATTTGAAATTTGAATATGACTTGGTGTTTGAAGCCTTGGTTATAATTATGTCATTTGATTTGGTTCGATCATTTGGAAGTTTGTAAAAATGGAACCTTCGTTTGTCGGGCCTTTGAAGTTGGTTGCCCGAATTTGATTGTATTTTTTGAAGATCGTTTGAGCCGATTTGTTTGTTTGGTTGACCATTTAAAGTTTTTGGTTAACGTTTGGTTATTCGTTTTTTGAAGTCATCGGCGTTTGTTTTTTGGATTGATTTCTTTTGGATGGTTTTTGGGAATCAATCATTCCTTTGAATTAGGCTAGTATCTCTAGCATTTGAAATTTTGAATTTTATTTGAAACATTTGGTATTCTTTAGGAGTTTCAATCACGGTGGAGATTGTTATGAATGTGATTAAAACTCCTAAGGGTCGGTTGGTGTTTGCTTAAGTCCTAAGCTACACGTCTTGAAGTCCAAATTGAATTTGAATAGCCGTCTTCAAATCCAAATTGCATTTGCTTTCTCGGTCTTCAAATTCAGTTTGGAGTCTGCTTCCTTCTCCCTCACCCCTATAAAAGGAGGTGAGGGGGAGAGAGATTTGTGCCTTCGAATTTGATTTGTATCTTAGAATTTAGTTTGTATCTTTGAATTTCATTTGTACCTTAGAATCTTGTTTTGTATAAAGAAAAGCTTCCGCAAATTTGTCGATTGTTATTTCTTCTCTTGTTCTTCATCTTTGATTATCGGTTGTTGATTCTAACAAGTGGTATCGGAGAGCTTGGTTGGTGTTCCTGGGTTTTTGATCAGTAAGAAGGTAGATCTTGTTTTTTGCATCCCTTTTCTGGTTTTGTGTTAAAGAAGAAAGAGGTTGAAAAGTGATAAAGTAAAAGGGAAGACTATTGGCTGCACATGTGATTCAGATTATAGTGATATTTGCTTTTGTGAGCGTGACAATGGGTCCATCGTTTTGAGGATAACTTTCCCCGGTGGAATTTTTTATACTAGTTGGGCTTTTGTTTTGAATTTGGGCCTTTTTTATGGAAAGTGGGTTTTTGTTGTGATTGGGCTTGAATTTGAATTTTGGATTTCAAGTTTGCACGTTGGTTTTTATTTTGAGTTTTGGAATAATCAATTATGGTGGAGCTATTCGATGATTTAGATGTATGGATAGATTTTTGCTATTTAGATGTTGATTTGTTCGTTGGTTTGAAGACTAGCCCGTGATTAAGTTATTTGGGTATTGGTATTTGAAGGTGGATCGTATTCTTATTTAAAAAGTGGGTCATTAGAATTTGAATTTGGTATTCGAAATTTGAATTAAATTGGTGTTTGAAGCCTTGGTTATAATTATGTCATTTGATTTGGTTCGATCATTTGGAAGTTTGTAAAAATGGGATCTTCGTTTGTCGGGCCTTTGAAGTTGGTTGCCCGAATTTGATTGTATTTGTTGAAGATCGTTTGAGCCGATTTGTTTGTTTGGTTGACCATTTAAAGTTTTCGGTTAACGTTTGGTTATTCGTTTTTTGAAGTCATCGGCGTTTGTTTTTTGGATTGATTTCTTCTGGATGGTTTTTGGGAATCAATCATTCGTTTGAATTAGGCTAGTATCTCTAGCATTTGAAATTTTGAATTTTATTTGAAACATTTGGTATTCCTTAGGAGTTTCAATCACGGTGGAGATTGTTATGAATTTGATTAAAACTCCTAAGGGTCGGTTGGTGTTTGCTTAAGTCCTAATCTACACGTCTTGAAGTCCAAATTGAATTTGAATAGCCGTCTTCAAATCCAAATTGCATTTGCTTACTCGGTCTTCAAATTCAGTTTGGAGTCTGCTTCCTTCTCCCTCACCCCTATAAAAGGAGGTGAGGGGGAGGGAGATTTGTACCTTCAAATTTGATTTGTATCTCAGAATTTAGTTTGTATCTTTGAATTTCATTTGTACCTTATAATCTTGTTTTGTATTAAGAAAAGCTTCCGCAAATTTGTCGATTGTTATTTCTTCTCTTGTTCTTCATCTTTGATTATCGGTTGTTGATTCTAACAAGTGGTATCAGAGAGCTTGGTTGGTGTTCTTGGGTTTTTGATCAGGAAGAAGGTAGATCTTGTTTTTCGCATCCCTTTTCTGGTTTTGTGTTAAAGAAGAAAGAGGTTGAAAAGTGATAAAGTAAAAGGGAAGACTATTGGCTGCACATGTGATTCAGATTATAGTGATATTTGCTTTTGTGAGCGTGACAATGGGTCCATCGTTTTGAGGATAACTTTCCCCGGTGGAATTTTTTATACTAGTTGGGCTTTTGTTTTGAATTTGGGCCTTTTTTCTGGAAAGTGGGTTTTTGTTGTGATTGGGCTTGAATTTGAATTTTGGATTTCAAGTTTGCACGTTGGTTTTTATTTTGAGTTTTGGAATAATCAATTATGGTGGAGCTATTCGATGATTTAGATGTATGGATAGATTTTTGCTATTTAGATGTTGATTTGTTCGTTTGTTTGAAGACTTTGTGATTAGGTTATTTGGGTATTGGTATTTGAAGGTGGATCGTATTCTTATTTAAAAAGTGGGTCATTAGAATTTGAATTTGGTATTTGAATTTTGAATATGACTTGGTGTTTGAAGCCTTGGTTATAATTATGTCATTTGATTTGGTTCGATCATTTGGAAGTTTGTAAAAATGGGATCTTCGTTTGTCGGGCCTTTGAAGTTGGTTGCCAGAATTTGATTGTATTTGTTGAAGATCGTTTGAGCCGATTTGTTTGTTTGGTTGACCATTTAGAACGTTTTTCGGTAACTTTGGTTATTGTTTGGTTTGAAGTCATCGGCGTCATTTTTTTTGGATTTTTTTCTTTTTGGATGTTTTTTTGGAACAATCAAGTGTTCGGTTGAATTAGGCTAATCTCTAGCATTTGAAATTTTTGAATTTTATTTGAAACTTGTTAATTTCCTTAGGAGTGTTCACACGGTGGAGATTGTTATGAATTGATTAAACTCCTAAGGGTCGGTTGGTGTTTGCTTAAGTCCTAAGCTACACGTCTTGAAGTCCAAATTGAATTTGAATCCGCTTCAAATCCAAATTGCATTTGCTTACTCGGTCTTCAAATTCAGTTTGGAGTCTTCTTCCTTCTCCCTCACCCCTATAAAAGGAGGTGAGGGGAGAGGAGTTTGTACCTTTCGAATTTGATTTGTATCTCATAGTTTAGTTTGTATCTTTGATTCATTTGACCTTAGAATCTTTGTTTTGGTATAAAGAAAAGCTTTCGCAAATTTGTCAATTGTTATTTCTTCTCTTTGTTCATCTTTGATTATCGTTTGTTGATTCTAACAAGTGGTATCAGAGAGCTTGGTTGGTGTCCTGTTTTTTGATCGGGAAGAAGGTAGATCTTGTTTTTTGCATCCTTTTCGGTTTTGTGGAAAGAAGAAAGAGGTTGAAAAGTGATAAAGTAAAAGGGAAGACTATTTGCTGCACTGTGATTCGATTATAGTGATATTTGTTTTTGTGAGCGTGACAATGGGTCCATCGTTTTGGGGATAACTTTCCCCCCCTGGTGGATTTTTTATACTAGTTGGGCTTTTGTTTTGAATTTTGGGCCTTTTTTTTCTGAAGGTTTTTGTTGTGATTGGGCTTGAATTTGAATTTTGGATTTCAAGTTTGCACATGGTTTTTTATTTTGGAGTTTTGGAATAATCATTATGGTGGAGCTATGTATGATTTAGATTTATGGATAGATTTTTGCTATTTAGATGTTGATTTGTTCGTTTGTTTGAAGACTAGCCCGTGATTAGGTTATTTGGGTATTGGTATTTGAAGGTGCAATCTAGTCTTATGAAAAAGTTGGTCATTAGATTTGAATTTGGTATTTGAAATTTGAATATACTTGGTGTTTGAAGCCTTGGTTATAATTATTCATTTGTTTTGGTTTCGAATCATTTTGAAGTTTGTAAAAATGTATCTTCTGGTTGTCGCCATTTAGTTGGTTGCCCGAATTTGATTGTATTTGGTGAAGATCGTTTGAGCCGATTTGTTTGTTTGGTTGACATTTAAGTTTTCGGTAAACGGTTGGTTATTTCTTTTTTTTTTTGAAGTTTATCGGCGTTTGTTTTTTGGATTGATTTCTTTTGGATGGTTTTTGGGAATCAATCATTCGTTTGAATTAGGCTAGTATCTCTAGCATTTGAAATTTTGAATTTTATTTGAAATATTTGGTATTCCTTAGGAGTTTCAATCACGGTGGAGATTGTTATGAATGTGATTAAAACTCCTAAGGGTCGGTTGGTGATTGCTTAAGTCCTAAGCTATACGTCTTGAAGTCCAAATTGAATTTGAATAGCCGTCTTCAAATCCAAATTGCATTTGCTTACTCGGTCTTCAAATTCAGTTTGGAGTCTGCTTCCTTCTCCCTCACCCCTATAAAAGGAGGTGAGGGGGAGAGAGATTTGTACCTTCGAATTTGATTTGTATCTCAGAATTTAGTTTGTATCTTTGAATTTCATTTGTACCTTAGAATCGTTGTTCTTAGAGAAAAGAGTTCTTTTTTGCGATTGGGAGGGCTTGGCGCTTGGGCGAGCGGGAGGATCGGGTGGGAGGCTGACAAACCTCGAGGAAGGCGGGAATGCGGGGATGGGAGCAAGGGCGGGCGAGGGGGCAGCAGGCTTGGAAACGGCCAGGCCACCGAGGATAAAATCGAGGCAGACAGTACCCGCAACCGGGGCAGGGGTAGGTGAAGACGCGCAGCCGGGTCCGCACACGGAGGCCCCGCGACACTCGCTGGGCCGATTCAACCCATTCAGGAAGGCAGAGGTCACCGATGCCGAGGTGGGGGTAGATAAAAGAATGCACTAGAACCCAGAGGTGAAGACCAGGATGTCTAGGGATCGGATGTATCGATCGAGATAGTGGCGGAGGAAGGGATGACATGGCAGGGCATACGGGGGATACAGACTGATGGGACCGCCGACAGACGGGGGGGGTGCAACTATATGCGGGGGGGCACAGGGGACGGTCAAAGCGAAAAAAAAGAAGCGAGCCACATACGTTTAACCAGAATAACACAATTGGACGAGCCGAAGTACCTGAGATTGCGTAGCCGAGATGTTTCACGACAATCTTCATGTTGATTTCGTACGTAAACTACCAAATTGACAGTTGATTAAGTCCTAATATGCGGAAGTTGTATGTCTTAATACCCCTCCTGTGCTGAAAGGCTATATGGTGCGCATGTGCTACTTGGTGAAGACAATTTGGAGTAGCCTGTCACGGACAGGCCTTCACAGTATGCATTTGTGATTTAATCATTTACGACTAAATAAGTTGGTGGTCCT
>OU343220.1:61947530-62070016 GCA_910596185.1 Chrysanthemum makinoi
CCTTATTTATATATATATATATCTTAAAATGGGGAGGAAAGTTCTTTACTCTGATTACTTCTAAACATTAATTGCTATCTATATCAAAATGGCAAAAATAGTCCTTAAAGTTTAGTTATAGATTTGCAAACTAAATCCTTTGTAAGTTTCTATTAATTACTATCTATAGCAATTTGACAAATATAGTCCTTAAGGTTTAAGTGTCCCTTTGACTAAGTCTTTTGTACCATTAATTAGTATGTATATAGCCATTTACTTGAAAATAGTCCCTAAGGTTTAATTGTCTTTGCAAATTAGGTCCTTCAAGGACTAACGATGTACCATAATTAAACTTTAAGGGCCGTTACATAAAAATATAGCGGGGGTCACAACACTTCATGACTTAGCGGGATTACCGCTTCGTTTTCGATAACTTATCTATAAGACTAGTGATAATAAGTAGGGGTGAGCAAAGCGACGAAACCGGGCCGGACCGGCCGAGGCGAACGGGCCGGGGCCGACCACACCGATCGGTGGTCGGACCACAAACCGACTATTTTGGCCTTAGTAGACTCCAACGGTCGGTCCGACCGACGGACCGGCCGGGACCGGACGGACCGGATCGACCCATTCGATCTCTGCGGTCCGTTTTACCTTAATCGGTCTTGGTCTTGTCGGTCGGTCCGGTCGGTCCCCGGGCCGTCTCACCCTTAATAATAAGGGTGTTAGACGCGTCTAATACACCCAAAGACGTGTCTACGTCACCCCATGCGACGCGTCAAATGTGTAGTTTGGGGAGAACTTCGGTCGGTCACGGTAGAGGTGTGCATAGAGTGAAATTGTTTTGTGTGTGTTAGTGTATTGTGGGATATATATCTACACTACGGGTATGTTTAGCGCAATGGGTTGGGGCTTGGCTGGGGCTAATTTGGGGTTGGGGCTTTTATTATAAGCCGAAGTTGAAATTTGTATTTTTGTAAACTTGTTTGACAAATGGGCTTAAGCTTAGGCTTATTATTACAAAATTACTAATAAGGACATAATTAAATGAGTTTTTGTATATGTTAGATATTTTTGTAGGTAAATAAGTAAATTATTGTTCAAAAGCCTGGGCTAAAGTTTTAGCCCTTTTATGGGGCTAAAGTTTTAAGCTCTTTTTAGGGGTTTATGATTTCATAAGCCGCATGACAAATGAGACTTATTTTATAAACGATTTATTTTAAAAGCACAAACCCCATAAGCCCCACATAAGCCCTTCCCCAAACACTTCCTACATATGATATAGGAATCACTTTTCTTGCAATAATTGACCAAGACATTCAAAATTAAGCATTACAATGCTTAAAGCTCAAAGTATAAAATAATTAAACAAATGGTGAAAGCTAAAGATGCATAGCGTACTTTTTCAAAATACACATCTCACTTAATATACTTTGTTAAGGTCAAAATAGCTACATACTTTCAATTTTTCGATCTAGCTAATATGACTGTTGGTAGTAGGTTCAGTCACCTTTGAAAAAATTGTGCGCTTAGTCCCTACATGATAACGACCGTTAGCTAGATGATAACGACCGTTAAAAAAAATGGATAAATTTTTATAAAATATTTTTTAATTAAGTAATGGTTTTTTTAAGCGTTTTTTAATTATGTAATTTTTTTTAAAAAAACGTATATTTTTTAAAAAACGTAATTTTAGATATTTAATTTAAAAAAAAAAACCTTTTTAAATTTTTATTTATTTATTTTTTAACGGTCGGTATCATCTAGCTAACGGTTATCATGTAGGAACTAACTCGCAAATTTTTCAAAGGTGACTGACCTACTACCAACAGTCATATTAGCTAGATCGAAAAAAAAAGTATGTTAGCTAGCTTTGACCCTAACAAAGTATATTAACGTAGATGTATGACGAAAAATATTCATACCAACTTTCACCCTTAAACAAACTCTACCAATATGACTTTTCAACTCTTTTAATTAAAACACATCTAAAAAAAAAAATAATAATAATAATAAAAAAAATAAAACATGTTATTGTACATATTGTGCAAATTAATAAAACACACAAAGATTCATATAATTTATATGTTAACGAGTTGATGGTACATATGGTTTTAAACGACAGACGGGAACGGGTTCAACCGAATCTGGAGTCGCCACCCGTTAGCTCTTCTGGTGTAGGATTAATAGGTTCAGTTGATCGGACACCATAAGATACAAATTTATTCTCTCTTCCTTCTCCATCTCTTCATAACTTCTTCTAGAACTAGACTCCTCTGAATAGCAGACTTTTCTCTTTTCTGCATTCTTAATCCACTCTTCTTCTTTCTCAGAATTCATTGGAAGGAAGTCATCACATCTTCTTTTACAAGCTTGATAGATCTCCTCAACCTGCTCATATGTACACTTTCTCAAATTAACACCAATATGCATGTCCATGTGCCTGATAACTTTCATCATTTGATTTCTCATCTCTTGCTTAGTTGGAGGTTTATTCTTCTTAGCTTTATAATCTCTAACGACTTTTTCCTTCATTATTTGTCTCCTCTTCTCATAAAACTTTAGACCTTGTATCAATATCTAATTGTGCCCATTCTTGAGCAGTATATTCTGTCCTTATCATTTTAGAGGCTTGAAGTAAAGGTTGTTCCATATTCCACTCTTCAATCAATCTCTGAGTAACTTCCTCTTCTTCTTGTTTTTTCCTTTTCTCTAGTGCTAATTCTTCACATACAACCTTTTGAAAGCTCTTCATCATAGGAAATTTGTTCTTGCCAATTCTTAAACTTCAAAACAGGTTCTTCAATACCTTTACCCTTTCCTATGTGCGGTTGAGCAACAACTTTCTTCACTGGCTCACCAATCTTCAAACTCTTAGCTAAGGGTTTAGGTCCAGTAGGTTTAAGTATAATGGGAACAGGTGCAATAATAGGTTCAGAGTTTGATGAGGTTTTACTTAAGTTCAGCAGTGTACCAACAACCTCCTTCTCAACTTCTTTAGACTTGGGTGGTGGTGTGACAGTGGTTGTGACTATGGTAGCAGTGGTTGTAATAGCTATAGGGGGATGTTTGGTAGGAGGGAAAGGAAAGAGGAGAAACGGAATAGAGGGGTCTTACTTTGTTTGTTGCGTTTGAGAATGGAAAGAGAGAATCAATTTATGATTCTCATTCAAGCTTCTCCATTCTTTAAAAATTGTGAAGAAAGCGAGGAATCCACAAACTAAAAATAAAGCCATTCTTGGGTTGAATCCCCTCTTGAATGAGAGATCAATGTGATAATGCTAGGTATAAAATAAAAATGACATTTGCAAGGCACATGCTACCCGAATCTAACAAAAACATTTTGATGCCTAGCAACATCTCCTCTCGTGCTTCTTTAAAATATTTCAAGTTTCTTGCTCTCTTCATCCATAGTGCTATATATGTTTAGATCTTATTTGAATTTCAAGAAATCATATTCTATATTTAATCTTTGGTTGTCACCGTGAGAATGATCCCATAAAACCCAATTTTTTATCATCACATTTTTTTGAAGATCAGGTGTTCGATCTATTGCCTCTGAACCAAATCCATATTTAAAACATCTAACATTCAATCTCAAATCACTTTTAACATTCATGGATATCATCATTACACTACTCCATTTATACACAAGCAATATTCATATTTGAAAATCCAAATGTAGTAGACCTCCTTTTATTCAACATATATCATTAAAAAGACTTTGAAACACAAAATTAATTTGCCTAACAAAGATATGTGAACAAACACGTACTTTGTGAATTTAAAATTTTGCATATTTTTATTAATTCTTGTTGAATGGAACATTCATTATAGAAAACTATGTTTGAAAGGATGTAATAAAAACTTTATCTGCTTGTTTCTGGGAAGAAAAACTATTGGCACCTTAGACATGAGATTGCATACATTTTCACATATCCAAACTTTTTTTATTTGGTGCATGGCGTTTTGCTATATTATTGAAATGTTATGTGGCATTATTGTAACGAATCAGTTATATTGAATGATAATTTGGGTATAAATTAATTCTCGTTCCATTGTATAACATAAGCAAACAAGAGAATTGATTCAACTGTGAACATCTCAAGTTTATACCAAACACTGGAATTGATTTTCAAATATCAAAGTTATTCTCTTTCCTTACCTTTCCATTCTTTACTACAATTCCATTCTTTGTGATTCTAGCGTACCAAACGTCCCCTAGTGTATCAAGAAGTAGATGGAGAAAATTACCTCGAGGTTGCAGCAGTGGTTTCAATCATACTAGCGAGGATTCAACAACAATAGCGATGGTTGTTTCCGCACCACTTCTTTCTCTTTGTCTTCTACTACAACCTTCAAAGTTTCAAGCACTGCTTCATTTCCATCCTTGTCAGTCACCATATAATCATCACCATTATTTCCACTATCCAAATCCAAACCATCATCCAAATGCACATCCTCCCCTGAATCTTTGCTTTTACTCCTCCCCTGTTTGGATGCAACCTCCAAACATTAATCTATTGAGGAGCTAGCCTTCGTATGCACCCTCTTGGCTCTCCTATAAGCAGCAATCCACGGCCTCCTTATTCTCTCCAATACAGATACCTGTGCTTCAATCTTGTGATATGTCTAGCACGAAACCTGCAAGTTCCGAAGACCGGTGATTGTATTCTCCATTTTGGTACATTTAGCCGTCAATTGGTTAAGAGTTTAAGAATATCCTCATCACGACTGTGTGACCTTAGAGGTGAATCCTTGGAAAAGTCATCATGTACATTATCAGTACCCGTCAATTTAATATTTTGTCCCAAACTACCCTCATCACCGAGTTGTGTAACTGCTTTCGAGAGGTGATCATGGGGTGTAGAAAATGGCATCGACCTATCGATCATCCATGCACCGATTAAGCGGTTGGCTGAGATTCCTCCACTTGTGTTATGTTCACGAGAACTCCCCACATTAGGAGTTGCCAGTGGTTGGGTCTTACTTATGTTTTCAGCGGACATTCTCACACCTAGGCCGAATGTAGTGCAAGCCCTTCCACTCATGTCACCTTCACCTCTTGTGACAGCCTCATTAACTACACCACTAACACCAGCCTGAGGTAGCATGGTGCCTTTCTTCCTCCTCCGTTGAACTAAGATCACTTGTGATTCATTTGTGAAGGTTAAAGGTTCAGATGGATTCAGGTGGGTTAGCGTGGTTGCGGATGTAATAGCGATGGGTTCAAGCCGAGTAGTTTGGGTGGGTTGTGGTTTAGGTACCTCTTCATTCTCGGGAATATCGGCAGTTAAGCATGTTAGGAAACAAAGGTGTTATGTTCCCAGAAAATTGTGGACTCTGCTTCCTCATGTGGGCAAACACCTTAGGAAGCATATGAAGTACTTCATACTTCCTGTTATGAGCAATGGGTTACGTGATCGACTTTCCAACATCCAATGTACAAACCTAGGATATAAGTAATACTTTCCCTTTTCTCTAATGTTCTTCAGAAAACCATCAAAGATCATCCTAGACCAATTGAATACCCTCCATTGAGAAAGACATATAATAGCAGATTTGCAATTTTGGAGGAAACTCATCAAATCGAGTAGTCTTATTGCTGATACACATAAGTAGAATATGTATCAAAAACTTCCACTTGGGTGAAACCATACCTTTGTGAAATTCGATCCTATCTCCCCTTCTCTCATAACCCAATCTCTCTAATCCTTCAAAGATTTCATCATTAGAAAAACTAACAACCCCTCAGCATCCTCGGCTTCAAAACACCTCTAATCACATCCTCTGTGACTGGAATCTCCTTTTCATCAACAACCGACCTAACAACCTCTGCTTCATCTCTCTCTTGTATTTCAGCATACTACCAAAATTGATGAACATACGTTTTAAGAATGATGGGTTCTATAGTTAAAGCAAAGTGAATGGGGTCGAGTTTAAAAAATCAATCATCTCATGGAAGCCTTCGTTGATTGTTGACAAAGAATGCACAAGGTTGTGGGTTTTGGAATCTTGAAATGTAGGATATGTGAAAATATGAGTTGGAAGTGGTTAGGGTTTGTGTAAAGCACCAATTGGAAGTGTTTAAAGATCAATTAAATGATCCGCAAATGATTTGGGGATTAAATACGTTATCGCCAGAAGTTACAAAACACCCCTCAAGTTTCCATCGTCATCAAAACTGCTCTGCGATGGATTGTCCATAACTAGCAGTGGTTAGAAATGCGGTGGATACTTCACCAACACTCCAATCCTTTGACTAAGACTTCTGCAACAAAATCTAAGCCAAAAATAGTGATATCATGTATTAATTTGAAAGATTACAAAAGATACACAATTTTTTTTTTGGCTACTCCTCAGACTCAAAAGCTCCATAAATTACAATAGCTCCTTCAAACCTGCATATCACAAATACAAACCAAACACTAAAACTTTGTCAAGATTAGCAGAGGTTAGTAATAACTAGAAGTGGTTTCATTATTCATACTTGGCATGCTTAACCAAAATGCTAAACACCGGTCAAAGGGTCAACTCCAAGTCATTTAAACGTCCACCAAAGTCAAAGACTTCATTTACTCCTCAACAACTCATACCTTCCACACATTTAACACACTGATTTCTCTTTAACTCTATTTAAGATCAAATCATCCACATACCACACATATCTCTCACATTTCCAAAAATCATCTTACTAAAAACATAATCTCAGAAACCTTCTCTCTAAAAGCCACAATATTAGCAACATAAGCAATCCAAGCCATCCTATTGAGATCTCATCCGACTCATATAAGAGTTCATCTTCAAACAACACTTTCGGAAAACTACCTTCGAAAAACATTCCTCTCCGTATGAGGACAAACCACTCGATTTGGACCTTCTTCCATCCAACCGTGCCCACAAGCTATCATGAAAGGATCGGTTCAGATTTAAGCTCCATGCCAAGCTATGTATCACCATATGAGGACACAGATGATGAAGCCTCTTCCGGAGTATTGGTTATGCCTCCACTAGCTGAGATACCACCTCGAACCATTACGGATCCACCTTTGCAAGCACTCCACGCTCCTCCACAACCAGCTAGTCCATCTTCCTCATCACCCCCCATAAGAGAGAGAGTGAGGGGACTTGCTTGCCCAAAAGTGTAAGATGTTATTGGGGGACAAGGAGTGTAGAAGAGGATGCCAGCATGGGCCATAGCAAAGAAGCCATAGTTGGTTTAGTTGGTTGTTATGAAGTTGTAGTCTCTTGATGGTTGTGTTTAGTTATTTTCTTTTGTTGTACTCAGCTGATGGTAGGTTGAATGACATGGTTGTAACTCTGCATCCTAATATGCAGTTCTATCTTGAATAATGATACCATGTTTCCTTTTAAGTCCATTGCTACTTACTGTTTGTGATTTACATCCTTGATGCAACCTAGTTAGTGGAAACAAAAATAACAAGCATGGATAAGACTAAAGCAATACTAAGATCTATCAATAACAGTACATAAATTTTACAAACTTTTACAAAACAAACTTGAGATTTAGAGATTTATCATACCAATGCTAACTACAAGGTACTGAAACCTCCCTACATCAAAAGCTTTAGTGAGAAGATCAACAACATTGAAGTCAGTATGGATTTTAACCATTTGAATTAACCTTTTCTCATCACAATCTCTAATAAAGTGATGCCTTATCTCAATGTGTTTAGTTCTAGAATGCAAAGCTGGATTTTAATAATGCATATTGTACTGTTATTGTCTATGTAAATCTTAGCATGCATAAAATTGTACCCAAAGTCCAACAATTGATTCTGAATCCAAAGCACTTGACCACAACAACTAGCATCAGCCACATACTCAGCTTAGGTGGTGGAATTGGCCACAATTAATGCGCTTAACTGCGCCATGAGATAATGCCTTCCCAAAAGCTGACATCCTCCGTAGTAGACTTTCTATCCAAACTAGCTCCAGCATAATCACTGTCTGTATAGGCCACCAAATCAAAAGCTAAATCCTTAGAATACCAAAGGCCCAATTTAAGATGACCCTTAAGGTATCTAAAGATTCTCTTCACAGCATTCATGTGTGTTGTGTTTGATGTGACTTGAAATCTTGCACACACACATACTGAGAACATAATATCTAGCCTAGAAGCAGTGAGATACATCAAAGATCAAATCATGGACCTGTACAACTTCAAATCAACTTTAGGACTTCCATCATCCGTAGCGGTTGTTTCGAGTCTCCATGGGTGTACTAGCACTCTTGACATCACGGAATCCAAACTTCTTCAAAATATCGCTATCTACTTGTCTTGACTAATGAAGATACCATCATCCTTTGTTGAACTGTAGCCCCAAAAGAAAGTGAGTTCACCCATAGAACTCATTTGAAACTTATCATGCATAAGTTTCTCAAAATCTTTACATAGCTCCTTATTTGTTGAGCCAAAGATGATGTCATCAACATAAACCTGAACCAACAATATATCATCCTTGAGCTTCCTTATGAACAAAGTCTTATCAATCAGTCCCCTCTTGAAACCATTGTCCATCAAATAAGTAGAAAGGCATTCATACCATGCCTTTGGAGCTTGATGCAACCCATACATAGCCTTCTTCACCCTGTAGACCTTATCAGGATGATCGGGATCTTCAAAACCGAGGAGGTTGATGTCACACCCCAAAATACTTGTTTTGCTTGTGGATGGAATTCACGGGGTTGTTGTCATAGCATCACGATTCTGAGATATATTGAATGACCTAAAGTGTCGTTTGGAAAATACATCGTTTGATTTAATAAAATAATCAGAGTTTACAAAGTATAGGTCCCAAATGAAAATCAATTTGTGCGGAAATAAGTTTGTTACAAGCCAAACGATGTTTTAAAGTTCATAAAACCCAAGTGAGACGCGTCGTCACAGCGACTCTATGATATGTCCACATGCATGCCATGAAGTGAATGCCTTAGATACCCGAGATAAAACATGCTAAAAGTGTCAACACAAAGGTTGAGTGAGTTCATAGAGTTTGTGTTGAAATGTAAAGCCTTTCAAAATCGTTTATGCAGCAAAGGTATTGTAAATCCACTCGGTTCAAGTTCGCCCATACAAAACTTGCAACATGTGTGTTCACAACCCATTGCCAAAATATGTATAGTTTATGTTCAAACGCATGATGTCAAATGAATTCACATAACAGTACACTAATTAATGTATCAATATTCAATTGATATAACACATATGAGTGATGTTTCAAATAATCCCAAGACCTTTAGTTCAATGATAATCCCAAGACCTTTAGCTCAATAATAATCCCAAGACCTTTAGCGCAATAAAAATCCCAAGACCTTTAGCTCAATAATAATCCCAAGACCTTTAGTTCCATGATTTATGATATAGAATATGACTAAACATTCAATTCAGATAAACATATAGTTGCAAATAATCATGAATGTCATAAAAGTTAATGAGCATGTATCTCCCCCAAAGAGTTTAATAAAAGCATTAAAACAATTGAAAATGGGGCTATGGAAACTCACGGTAGTCCATAAAAGTTTAGAGTAACTATGAAAGTAAATGAAAATAATTGAGCATGTATCTCCCCAAAAAGTAATTCAAAGCGTTATAAAGTAGGGGCTATGAAACTCACCTGTTGCAATGATTATGATGACAAAAGTGGATACAACGAAATGTAGCGTGAATCTCTAAACTTGACCTATTATGAATGATATGATATGTAATAAGTTATGATGTAATGTTATGCATGCAACTCGGATGATATCTATACCACTTATGAATTTTTGAAAATAATATTTCTCGTCGAGAAATAATCTCTTAACGTCTTGACCATATTTAAATTATTCCATATGTAATTACATTGAAATGATATCGCGATAATCATTTAGTGATTTATTAGAAATTATAACTTTTAGTTAAATAAAATAATGTCGTTGAAATATTTCATGAAAGTGACTAAACGACCTCGAAAAGCTAGTCGTAAAATGATGCACGTCGAGTGTTAAGAAAACGATCTCAACGGTTTTGGGAAGCTTGTATCATTATCTCAAAGTTTTAGTGTTTAAGTTTTCATCCTAAAGGTCTCGATCACGGAGAAAATATAGGTAAAGTATGGTTTTCGGCAAAGTTTAAGTGACCGTATCTTACTGTTACAACTCCGCTTGACAAATGGTTTGACATTTTGAAAAATATGCTAGGCGAACTTACTTTTACTAGAAAACATCACTTTATAAAAGTACCGTCATTGTTAAAAACGACCTTCAACATGGTCCCTCGTTGCCGTAGTATGTGTTTAATAGAAAATGTAGTAACTTTGCTAATAGAATAAAGTTACGGCAACTTTTTAAAATGTGAATAACTTTGTCGTTAAAGTCCGTTTTCTCGTTCTTTATATCCACGGAATCGTGATAACATATACTAATATATTTTTGATAAGTCGACACATTTAACAACGCTTAAGACTCATTTTTGACTCGTAAAAAGTCGAGACAGCTTGCTGAATTTTCTGGAATAAATAGTTTTCGTCGTCAAACTTCAAAATAGCATAACTTCTTCGTTATAGCTCCGTTTTAACCCGTTCAAGCGGCCCGCGTTTCGTTTTAAAATATATTTTCCAAATATCTAGCCCAAAATATTTTGCTTACTGTCGAAAATTCCAGAATTCAAAATATGGACAGACCCTTAATTAGACTTGTCGAAATGAGTTTTTCTCGCGCAAAACCTATTCCAACCAATTCAAAACAACTCCGAAGCTATTCTAATCCTACCATACACCTTCTTAGGGTGTCATGGGTTCCTAGACATCACCAAGAGTGATTATAACCAGGAATAATTATAGGATGACCAATATATATATATATATATATATATATATATATATAACTCTTAAAAACATGTAAAAGTGGTATAAACATCCATGAGACTTGCATGTTTTCTCAAATAAAATGAAATGAACATAATAATAAATATGAGATATGATGATGAATATGGATGCTTACTAGTTACTTGATGAGGTTTATGAGCAAAAGTTTTTCCTAATCACCCAAGGTTTTTATTGCAAAACCTTAATAAAGAGTGAGACTAGAGTGTGAATAACTTGATTAGAAAAATTTATGATGATCTTCTCCTATGTCCTTGTGGTTTGCGGTTTGGTGAGGAAGAGAAATGATCTTTTGCTTTGAAAGAATGAAGTGAATGTGTTATTTGTGAATAAGAGTATAATACATTAATCTTGGTAGATATTTAGTGGATTTTAAGGTGACTCACCCTTGTTGAACCGACAAGGGGTATGTGAGTAAGCTAGGATCATTTTTTTTATTAAGTATCTTTAGGTAGTGCAAATGTGTTGTTATTTAAGGATAAGTAATAACTTGTGTACATATTTGAGCAATTAGGGTAGCGTTAATTAAAAATAAATTTTAACGGGTCAAGATAAAATATATTGAAGTCATAAAAATTATAAAATACATTTCTTGCAAAATTTGAGTGAAATAATAATTATCGAGTTGAATTTACAAAACCCGTTAAATAATATAAACTTAACAATTTATATACGAAATAAATTTAAAACATCGGGTAAATTAATAATATAACTTTTATAGTCTTAAAATGAGTATAAAAATATATTAGGAATATTTTGGAAGATTGGATCAAATGTTCAAAATAAATGTTTACTGCGATAAGCGTTTATTTAATAGGAAAATAAGCGTTTAATGAAAATGCAAAACCATGCATGAACTAATATGATGATAATGATGCCAATGAAATGTAGACCAACTTAGTCTATATGGAATGTCTTTGATGAAATGTTCATGAATTCACAGCTAAACCATTAAGGTTACGTGAATTTGATGCTCGTAAATCTAGTTTACGATAAATGATAAATGATGAAGCATGAGTGATGTTTTGAAATATGACTTTATCTGAGTTGTCACATTCGCCCAACCAAAAAGGAATTCATCCACTGAATTCGGTTCGAGTTAGTCTATCGAATTTTTGAGTTTGTGATGAATACGAGGAAAAGACATGAAGAGGTGTCGTTATGGTTATCGATGATTAAATTGTGCAAAACATCATAGTAAAGAAAATATTGGATGAATCTCCCATGAATAACACTTTGACTTTTATGAATATGTAAAAACCTGCTTGCACTAAGACTTATAAATAACTGCTCCCAACATAACATGATCCTCGAGTTAGACATAGTTAGCTAGGCTATGTATAATTAAGAGCGATATCCCTCGAGAATTAGACATAGTTAGCTAGACTATGTATAATTAAGGAACGATAATGTAACGTTCGGTTTAGTTGTTATAACTCCCGATGTTTGAGAGATCTAAACCTTGTAAGTGATACGAATCGAAGAGAGGAAAGAAAGTACGCTTAATGAGAATATTTTACAACGAGTGGTTTATCAAAAGTAGTACATCTTAATTCATAAGATTCGAATACGATGGAAGACATAAACTTAGTAAGACTAAGTACATAAGGAAAATAGAATTTGGTAGTTTCGAACTTCTTGGTCTTCGCATTGTTGAAATCCCGTTGAGCTTCTCCTCCTTCTAACATGTATGCTTTCCCAAAAGCACCTTCAACTTGTTGACCTTGGTTTTGGAGACATTGATTCCGATAGTGTCCTTGCTCCCCGCATTCGTGTATGTAACTATGGTCTTGCCTCTACAATTCCTGGCATGGTGTCCTAGTTTTTGGCACTTGTAGCACTTAATAGGGCAAAGACCCAAGTGGTGATACTTACATCGATTACATAGTGGGTAGTTTCCAACATAACCTCTCTTATTGGTGCGACAACATAAACCATTGCGGTTTCTTGCCCTCTATTCTGTTGTTGATGATTAGTGTTACAGTTTTGGTTGTCGTTATCATAACCTCCTGGTCATTTTCCCATTTCCTTTTGTTGTTGCTAGTTTGGTTGTTGTTACGGTTATTGTTGATAATGTTTTCCCCTTTCACGACTTGAGCCATGAGTTTTTGAGATACTCGAATAGATTCTTCAATCGTTTGTGGATCGGAAGAAGTTACATCTCCTTGAATACATTGTGGAAGTCCTCCAATGAAATTTACCAGTAGTTTCTCATTGTCCGAAACCATTGATGGACATAGTGCGGCTAATTCTTGAAACCTCGATGTAGGTCTCGATGTCATAACCAACAGTCACTAACTCATAAAATTCCGTTTCTAATTTCTTCACCTCAGTGCGTGGACAATACTTCTTTGTCAACAACCTCTTGAATTGATCCCACGTGAGCTTGTAAGAATTTTCGATACCAATAGGAGGTTTTGCTCTGAATTCCACCATGACATTCGCCATCTAGAGGTGTACCATTGAACTTTATCTTGTAGTCATCACGGGCAATTGCATAAAAAATCTGAGACTCCATCTTCTAAAACCATCAAACCATAGCGGTGGCTCCTTGCATTGCCTTTGAACTTTGTAGGATCACAGTTCTTAAAGTCCTATATGTACAATTTCGAACTCGAGATCCTCCTGCGACTCAGGTAGCGTGTAAGTCTAGCAACAATGGCGGCCTTGGCCTCGGCGGCGGCGGCTACCGTTGCTTCGTTCTTTCCTTAGTGCCTCGGCTATACTATCCTCTATATACCTTTGGATAGCGGCTGGTGTCATTCTTTGGTGGAGCTTTCTTGATGCCATAACTCTTCAAAATAAGAGAAAAGGTGAGACGTAGCAAAGTCCTATGTTAAGAATAAACGCTCTAAAGAGATGATGTAGGTGATAAATCTGAGGTTACTTTTCAAAATAATCGACGGGTTCCCAAAAGATGGGTTATGAGGTGTCGTAAGTGCTTCAAATGTATGATGGTCCAGTGACTTAGTCGTGAATAGCGTGTAACTCAACATGTTAGTGGTGAAAGAAAAGAGTGAGTGACTTAGCCCTACTTAAAGGTTTATCTCGGCATTCGATAGATGTTTGATGTTAAAATTGTGATAAAATGACAAGGCATTCTCACATTGGAGTCTAAAGGAAGGATAATGGAATGGGTATTTAAAGGCATCTATGTGACAATCGATTTGAAATAAAAGTAAATAACTTCGAAAATGTATGTATAAACCGCATGTAAAGTGAACATGCACTTATGATGAAATGATAAGATGCTATAATGATGTAGTTATAGTCTAGGGTCAATGATGAAACCTAGTTCTCTATACGAGCTCACGATGCCAATCTGTCACACCCCCAAATACATTTTTCTTGCGGAATGGAATTCACGGGGGTTGGCTGTCATAGCATCACGATTCTGAGATATATTGAACGACCTAAAGTGTCGTTTGGAAAATACATCGTTTGATTTAATAAAATAATCAGAGTTTACAAAGTATAGGTCCCAAATGAAAATCAATTTGTGCGGAAATAAGTTTGTTACAAGCCAAGCGATGTTTTTAAAGTTCATAAAACCAAGTGAGACGCGTCGTCCACGCGACTCTATGATATGTCACATGCATGCCATGAAGTGTATGCTTTAGATACCTGAGATAAAACATGCTAAAAGTGTCAACACAGGTTGAGTGAGTTCATAGAGTTTGTGTTGAAATGTAAAGCCTTTCAAAATCGTTTGTGCAGCAAAGGCATTGCAATCCAACAGTTCAAGTTCCGCCATACAAAACTTGCAACACTTGTGTTCACAACCCATTGCCAAAATATGTATAGTTTATGTTCAAGCGCATGATGTCAAATGAATTCACATAACAGTACACTAATTAATGTATCAATATTCAATTGATATAACACATATGAGTGATGTTTCAAATAATCCCAAGACCTTTAGTTCAATATAATCCCAAGACCTTTAGCTCAATAATAATCCCAAGACCTTTAGCGCAATAAAATCCAAGACCTTTAGCTCAATAATAATCCCAAGACCTTTAGTTCCATGATTTATGATATAGAATATGACTAAACATTCAATTCAGATAAACATATAGTTGCACATAATCATGAATGTCATAAAAGTTAAGCATGTATCTAAAAGAGTTTAATAAAGCATTAAAACAATTGAAAATGGGGCTATGGAAACTCACGGTAGTCCATAAAAGTTTAGAGTAACTATGAAAGTAAATGAAAATAATTGAGCATGTATCTCCCCCAAAAGTAATTCAAAGCGTATAAAAGTAGGGGCTATGAAACTCACCTGTTGCAATGATTATGATGACAAAAGTGGATACAACGAAATGTAGCGTGAATCTCTAAACTTGACCTATTATGAATGATATGATATGTAATAAGTTATGATGTAATGTTATGCATGCACTTCGGATGATATCTATACCACTTATGAATTTTTGAAAATAATATTTCTCATCGAGAAATAATCTCTTAACGTCTTGACCATATTTAAATTACTCCATATGTAATTACATTGAAATGATATCCAACGATAATCATTTAGTGATTTATTAGAAAATTATAACTTTTAAATTAGTAAAATAATGTCGTTGAAATATTTCATGAAAGTGACTAAACGGCCTCGAAAAGCTAGTCGTAAAATGATGCACGTCGAGTGTTAAGAAAACGATCTCAACGGTTTTGGGAAGCTTGTATCATTATCTCAAAGTTTTAGTGTTTAAGTTTTCATCCTAAAGGTCTCGATCACGGAGAAAAATATAGGTAAAGTATGGTTTTCGGCAAAGTTTAAGTGACCGTATCTTATTCGTTACAACTCCGCTTGACAAATGGTTTGACATTTTGAAAAATATGCTAGGCGAACTTACTTTTACTAGAAGACATCACTTTATAAAAAGTACTTCGTCATTGTTAAAAACGACCTTCAACATGGTCCTCGTTCTTGCGTAGTATGTGTTTAATAGAAAATGTAGTAACTTTGCTAATAGAATAAAGTTCTGACAACTTTTTAAAATGAATAACTTTGTCGTTAAAAGTCCGTTTTTTCTCGTTCTTATATCACGGAATCGTGATAACATATACTAATATATTTTGATAAGTCGACACATTTAACAGCAAGACTCATTTTGACTCGTAAAAAGTCGAGACAGCTGCTGAATTTTCGGAATAAATAGTTTTAGTCGTCAAACTTCAAAATAGCATAACTTCTTCGTTATAGCTCCGTTTTAACCCGTTCAAGCTGCCACGTTTTCGTTTTAAAATATATTTTCCAAATATCTAGCCCAAAATATTTTTCTTACTGTCGAAAATTCCAGAATTCAAAAATATGGACAGACCCTTAATTAGACTTGTCGAAATGAGTTTTTCTCGCGCCAAACCTATTCCAACCAATTCAAAACAACTCTGAGGCTATTCTAATCCTACCATACACCTTCTTAGGGTGTCATGGGTTCCTAGACATCACCAAGAGTGATTATAACCAGAAAATTATAGGATGACAATATATATATATATATATATATATATATATAACTCTTAAAACATGTAAAAGTGGTATAAACATCCATGAGACTTGCATGTTTTCTCAAATAAAATGAAATGAACATAATAATAAATATGAGATATGATGATGAATATGGATGCTTACTAGTTACTTGATGAGGTTTATGAGCAAAGGTTTTTCCTAATCACCCAAGGTTTTATTGCAAACCTTAATAAAGAGTGAGACTAGAGTGTGAATAACTTGATTAGAAAAATTTATGATGATCTTCTCCTATGTCCTTGTGGTTGCGGTTTGGTGAGAGAGAAGAAGAGAAATGATCTTTTGCTTTGAAAGAATGAAGTGAATGTGTTATTTGTGAATAAGAGTATAATACATTAATCTTGGTAGATATTTAGTGGATTTTAAGGTGACTCACCCTTGTTGAACCGACAAGGGGTATGTGAGTAAGCTAGGATCATTTTTTTTATTAAGTATCTTTAGGTAGTGCAAATGTGTTGTTATTTAAGGACAAGTAATAACTTGTGTACATATTTGAGCAACTAGGGTAGCGTTAACTAAAAATAAATTTTAACGGGTCAAGATAAAATATATTGAAGTTATAAAAATTATAAAAATACATTTCTTGCAAAATTTGAGTGAAATAATAATTATTGGGTTGAATTTACAAAAACCGTCGTAATTATATAAACTTAACAATTTATATACGAAATAAATTTAAAACATCGGCTAAATTAATAATATAATTTTTATAGTCTTAAAATGAGTATAAAAATATATTAGGAATATTTTTGGAAGTGTTGGATCAAATGTTCAAAATAAATGTTTACGCGATAGCGTTTATTTAATAGGAAAATAAGCGTTTAATGAAAAATGCAAAACCATGCATGAACTAATATGATGATAATGATGCCAATGAAATGTAGACCAACTTAGTCTATATGGAATGTCTTTGATGAAATGTTCATGAATTCACAGCTAAACCATTAGGTTCGCGTGAATTTGATGCTCGTAAATCTATTTCTGATAAATGATAAATGATGAAGCATGAGTAATGTTTTGAAATATGACCTGAAAATACGAGTTGTCACAGTTGACATACATATACCTCCTCATCAATAGTACCATACAAAAAGGCACTTTTAACATCCATTTGATACACAACAAGATTTTTGTATGAAGCATATGCCAGCAGTCTTATAGCTTCAATTAAACGCTAGTGCAAATACTTCATCATAATCTAAACCGGTTTGTGTGTATCCTTGAGCAACTAACCTTGATTTATTCCTTACCACTATACCCCGTTCATCCCTTTTGTTTACGAACACCAATTTAGTTCAATAGCCCTTTGCCATTTAGTAGGTCAACAATGTCCACACCTCTTGAAGCTTGAATTGCAACAGCTCTTCTAGCATTGATTCAACCCATCCTTCTTACGATAAAGCTTCTTCTACTCTTTTGGGCTCCTTTTGTGACAGAAAGCAAGAAAACAAGCGATTCACACCAAGTCTTGATGATTGTTTCTTTTGTGAAGTGACCTTGCAAAGAAACCTTGTTTAGAAAAGGTTTTAGTGTTACAGTCTTCTTGTTGAACTGGTGTATTCAAATTGCCAAGAATTTGTTCTTTGGAATGGTTCTTATGCACTCACGGTGGTAGGAATTGGACTCTCTATGATGACAGTTTCCAAATTTGTAACATCAGCATCATTGAAATAGTCATCCATGTTTCATCATCATTGGGGTATATATTTCTTCCATCAGGGCATGTCATTATCGGTTGGATACTCATCATCACAAATAGTGGCTTGGCGGGGATTCCAAAGTAAGTAGCGCTATCGGAATTTGCAGCGAGGGTTTCACATGAACTAGCGATGGTAGAATTTGGCTTAGTAGTGCTTTCAAGAATTTTCAATCGCTTTTCAATTTCTTCTACCGACACGGTTATCATTAGACAACTCTTCATTATCTTGATGATGATCACCCTTGCTTCGGAATCCAAAGCATCATCATCGATTGGGACTCTTCTTTTCAATGATGGGAGAGACAGGACCCGCCTTCCACTTTTTCAATCAAGTAGAATTCCTTTGGAGAATCAGCTTCCTTAGAATTTGCTTCTACATCGAGAATCTTTTGAGTACTGCATCAATATTAGTGGATGTACCTGCATTGATAGGCTCATAATTCATAGACTTGGATAGCATATCAATATTAAGCGACCACTCACGGTCCTTTTGTCTCAACACTAGGTGTCTCTTCACTAAACTTAACATGTAAGTTTTCTTCTACTCTTGGTCCTCTATTGTATACCCTAAAGGCCTTGATATTAAAGAATAGCCAATAAAGTATCCCTCATCTACCTTTTCCTCAAACTTGCCTAGGTGGTCTATGGTATTTAAGATAGTAACAGGACACCCAAAAGGTTTTAGGAAATCTATCATAGGCTTCCTACCACATATGACTCATAGGGGGTCTTGTTATGAGGCTTCACTACCTTACTTCTATTATGCACATAACTTGAGTTCCTACAACCAGCCCAAAAGGTAGTTGGTAACTTAGATTGAATAACATTGTTCTTGCAGCCTCAATTAGTGTTCTATTTTTCTTTCATTACACCATTTGGTTGAGGTGTCCTAGCAACACTAAATGTCTTTCAATACCTTTATCCACAAAATGATTCATGACATCATTTTGAAACTTCGAGTTCCATTATCACATCTGATTACTTTGTCCTTATGATTCACTCTATTTTCTAACTTAGTGATGAAATTCTTAAGAATCTCATTAGTTTCACTCTTAATTTGCCAGTAAACCCCGAAAATCGCTATAATCATCGGTGATAACTGGCAACATCTTGTATGATTTAGACTCTTAACAAATGTTGGACCAAATAAGTCCATGTGTAACATAAACGATGGTTGAGTAATGGTGTTCACAATCTTGGTCTTACAAGAGGCTCTATGTTGTTTACCTTTTTGACAAGCCACACAAAGATCATTACATTCAAAACCTTAGAAGGTAGACCTCTAACTAAGTTCCCCTTCACCAATTTATTGATTGTATTAAAGTTTAGGTGACCTAGCTTTCTATGCCATAATTTTGACTCATCAACAGATGTCTTAGCAAACAAACAGGTTAGAGATCTATTAGGAATGACATCTTTCAAATCAAAACAATATATATTTATCCTTCTAGGAACCCTAAGTACATACTTCTCATCGAGGCATTTTAAAGTCGAGGAGACAACACATTCAATTTCCCCAAAAAGTACCCATTCCTTTTATCACACATCCAGGGAAACCTTGAATAAATTGCCGGTCCCTTTACGAGATAAACTTTTCAAAATCAAATTCCCATTCTTATAGTTCCTCTTCCAAGAATCTTTCCTCCCTTTGGATCATTACCAAATGCCACATATCTTCCATCAAGCTTAAATCCTCAAGGTTGCTCCCATCCCATGTCATGTGCCCAGAGCAACCCGCATCAAAAATTCCTTTATCTTTAGCTCATCTGTAGATTTCCCTACATGAAATTAAACAAGTTAGTTCCTTTTATGGACCCAAACCAATCTTGACTTGGAATTCGCCTGTCATCAACATGACAAATTTCTTTAGATCCATTGATGCACGGCTGGCATTGTGTAAAACATGTGTTTTGGTTTCCCAACACTTGACTAGGCTGAGGCAACTACAGCACATAGAAATGGCTTCCAACCACTTTGTGTCGATTATCACCTTTGGTATAGTTAAAACTTCTTTTGTTTTAGTGGTGATATTACGCTTAGGTGGAAACATTTTAGCGTGGTTGGAACCCATTTGGTTGCAGCAGATGATTATTGATTTTGTTTTACCATTCTTCATTAGCCTTTTTGGAACCATATTTTTGTTTGTGTGAGGGATGGTGTTCTTTGACAAGTTTTTATGGTTCACCCACCTCAATGATTCCGACTTTGTGGTTGGTTTTTATATGATTTCTTTGTAGGTGCTCAAAACTATCACATTTTAAAACAAGCCTTTTGACACATTAAAACCGATCTCCTATCTGTTTTGATATTAAGCCATTGAAGTTTCTTTGATTTCCCTAGGTTTGAAACTTTTCATCGATCCTAGGAATCTCATTATAGTCTATAACTTTCCTAGAAATTGGTTATCCAATCTAGGCACAAGGTTGACTTGTTTTAGAATCAACAGATCTTAACATTTTCTTTCTTTTGGGCTTTGTTGACTCAGACCTCTCATCTCAGAATCGACTCCCAATCTTCAATGATTGGACCATGAATGACCTATCGGAACCTATCTTAGGTGATTCAGGACTTACTAATCACTACTAGTTTGAAACTAAATTCATTGTTAAAATGACAATTCATTTCATTAGGTGCATGTTTCATCGAGATTGGGTGGTGGCACTTCATTGTACCCTATGCGAGAACCCTTTTCATTAAGTTCTTTTGAATTGACTTATTTACTATATCAGAAGCATATTGTTGTTTTTCAACCCTAACTATATGTTTCTCTTTTTCTTCTAGGGCTTCTTGTTTTACACTTTCTACTTCTTCAGTTTCGAACTGGCATCTTAATTTTCTATCCTTAAGTTCAATTTCACCACCTAGTATGTTTATCTTATCTGTGGAAGCGTGGGGGTGAATACGTTACCATTTAAAAACTTTAAATCTTTAGTATCAAATCGCTTATGAAGCTTGTTATAATATGAAAGTACCAATTATTGTTTGTGACTAATATAAAGCATGGTAAACCAAGTTGTCACACAATCATGAACATCAAACCACATCACAAACAATAATATAGTGCAAGTATAAAAGTAAAGAGATAAAGAAAGGAAAGTGCAAACCGAACACGAAGATTTATAGTGGTTCGTCACGGATCTCGATCTCCTTTCCGCCCTACTCCACTCCCGAGTACCCAACTCGAGAGTTACTTCACTAAATCAACAAGCTCCCTTCTCAGCAGAGAAAACCTTACAATAAATCTGCGCTACACTTTTTCGGTACAAAGCTAAATACCGGGTTCTAGTTAGAGGTAGAACCAACCTAACGTCGCCTATACAATATTTCCGACACTAAGCAAGATGTCGAGTTCTTTTACAAGGGTACAACCACTCCCAATATGTTTTATGGCCCAACATAATATACCTTGTGTTTTATGGCACAAACACATAAACCATCTAATCTAGTTTGGTGAAAGTGTTGTTATGATGCAATGATGTTTACACTAATGATCCATGACACAAATGTCTAATGGATATGAATAACTACTTCTAAATGAACTTCCATTGATAGGAAGCCTTCATGATGAAGATCACAAGTTCCCTAAACTTCTTGTGATAGATCTTCAACTTTTGTTGAGTGGGGATGGCTAGATCTCCAAGATTTCCTTGGTTGATCAAAGAGTATGCTTACAACAAAGATGAATGTTAGAAGCATTATGATCATGATCATTAGGGTGTTTAATGTATGTTACTACATTGTTAATGATTGATCTAAATGTATACAAGAAGGTGGAGAAGATGTGATTTGAAGTGGTGAAGAAATGGGAAAACAATGGGCTTGTATTTATAGACAAAAGTGCTCAGGAGCGTCCACGGACCAAGGATCCCTTTCAAGGGTTCCGTCCTTTATACAAATTGGTGCCGTGAGTGCCTGACATAAAATCTAAAAAAATCTTTCTTCAAATCTTTGCAAGATATTACCAAATCTTACTAAGATCACATTTGATTTATTGAGTGTCAATCTAACCAAAATATTCAAGTGATCTTCCAAGGATTTCAAAGATGATGCATGACATGATGTAACATGTATTTCCATTTTTAGATTAAAAAGTTTATCAAGGTAAACTTGTAAAATGTATTATGTAACTTAGTTAATAAAATGTCTAGTTACCTTTTGTGAAAGAGTGCTTGTCAAAATAAAATATATTTTGTCAAGTGTAAGTAAACTTTAGTATTTGTATGAAATACTTGTAAATGTAAAATGTAAAATGAGGTTGAGAAATAGAATGGTTAACCTATTAAAATACTTAGTGACCCTAAACGTATTTTAAACATTCTAAATGATTTGTTAATGGGTTTGATCATAATGCCACATAACAAACATGTACGAACCTATGTTGTAACATATGTGGACTTGAGTCATCGAGAGGTGTTGAATGTATGTTGAGACAAAGTGTGATTACAAGTAACTTGTACATTTTACGTTATGTATTACAAGTTACATGTTTGTCATCAATCAAAACAAACGAGACTGTATATATTAAATATCGTAATATTTGCACTAACAATCTCCCCCTTTTTGATGATGACAAATATATGTAAACGTAATAGAAAGTAAAATGTAAAAGGTTACTTGTATCCTTACTACCTTTTCATTACCTTCTCCGTTTACACTCTTCTCCCCCTTTTGTCAAAAAAAAGCGTGTCCTTGAGTTTAACTTTATTTCTCCCCAAAAAGGCGAGCTTGCATCATCCCTAGTGAAGTTAAATCTTCCACTTCAATCCGTCCCTTGTTTGGTAGCGGATCCATGGATCAAATAAAAAGGCTTAACCTACATCAAGGTTAGTTTTATGCAACAAAATTATGAGAAATATATGAAAAAGAAAAATGCATAGCAATGTTAGCCTATTTTCTCCACTTTTATCGAAGCACAAATGCTTGTTGAAAAGTGAGAATGATGCTAAATGCGTGCATGCTTCCCCTTGACGGTTGCTCCCCCTTGTTTGAGGTGTCAGGGTATGATTAAAACCTACAAAACAAATATTAGTGCAAAACTATATTACGTCATTGGGCGAGTAAGTGATATACAACAAAGTGTGTATAAGATGCATTGATAAATTCTTGACGGAAGCTCCCCTTGCTCTAGGTCATCAAGATGAACCTTCAAAATAAATATTAGTATAATAGAAGCTTTGTCTTTAGACAAATATGTCATATACAAACAAGTGTATAGATGATGCAATATGAGTGCTTAAAGGATATTCCTCCTTGTTCGAGGGTGTCAAGAAGCACCTAAAATAAGAAAATAATTGATGCAAACTTCATCCTTAGATGAGTAAGTTATATACAATCGAGTGTATATGATGATGAACCTACAATGAAAAATATTAGTGCAATATATTTCATCTTTTTCACGAAGAAAAATAAGATGTATATATGTGATAAATGATATAATCAAAGATCTCATGAAGTGCAGTCTCCTAATTACAATCATAAGAAAAGTGAGAATATAATATGATAAAATCCTACAAAATAGTTCCTAGAAAGAAGATATGGAGTCTCCCACCGGGTGTGCCACTAGTGGTGCTAGTGTTGGTGTCGGTTTACTAGTAGGATTCATGTGGTGATGGTGGATGACTCGAGATTTACAAAATTAAGTTTTCTCTAATCCATGGTGGTGATGATTAGTGAAAGTGGTGATGGAAGGTGGTGGTGATTAGGTAGGAAGCTATTAAGGAGTTAGAAACTCGTATGTATAGCAAATATAAAAATATGGATTCATGCAATCCTTTCGTCATGTCAAGTGACCAAAGCTAAGAGGGAAAAAAATATGAATGGACATTGCATTTCAATGATGCATAAGGGTTATGATTTGAATGATTTATTGATGCTAACAACCTATTGTTTTGAGCAAGTTATCATATGCTTCAACCCAAGAGTAATCAATAATGCGTTCTATTTAAGAATATTATAATGAAGATACCAAAAAATATAAAAGTGATAACATGAAGATAAATTCGTTCATTGATTGACACGAATTATAAAGATGACCTATTCTAGGTGACAATGGGAAAGGTAGTATTAGCATGGTTTTGACCGTCATGGATGATTATCACATTGAAAAGAAGTCAAGACAATATGAAAAATACTAATAATAATAATGAGTACCTATATGATGATGACATCATTTGAGAGTTGGATAGACCAACGTGTTGAAAAGGTGTTGGGAATGGCGGTTTTATTAATATATCGTTTGCAACGACAATGACATGCATGATATGCGGGAAAAGGATAAGATCCTATGATGGTGTTCTAGATAGTGAAGTTGTAAGGTGCTAGTTTAAGAAAAATCCTATATGTGGAGATGAAGTCGTTTTGTAAAAACACATGATGCGTTTTTCACTTGATGAGGTATTGGTGCAAACTTGTGATAAAAAGGTTAAAAAGGTTGAACTAGTTGTGGTTTCGTGAACCGGTTTTAGCTAAGTGGTGTTTACCTATGTGTTGGTATTGTAGAGTCTAAGAGACATAAAATTTGACAAAAGACAATTATGTGAATGAATTTCTCTCCTCCTTAATTAGTGGACATCCAACATAATGTTTAATATATCAAATAAGGAATGACAACAAAGTGTTTAGGAGATTATTCGAGTTAACGAAAGAGAAGAGCTTAGTGATGTTTTTACGATGATGGTTAGCATACAATGAACTTCATCCTTAAAGTCACATACCTCTTCTGGATTAATACGAGATGATCGTGTGATGAGGCATGTGGTTTCCTAATAAGAAGTGAAGAGGATTAAAGTATTGTTATAACTAAATAATGATGGAGGTGATTTTTGGAAAGCGGAATAAAAAATGAGATTTGGAAAGAGGTCGATTAAAAGACAAAGATGCAAAGCCAACCATCTAGAACTTAATTCTATATGCTTTTAAACTATATGCAAGTGTAGGGGTCCCATAAAGCATAGTACTAATCTACGTAGCAATAAAGGGGATTATGCAAAATGAGCATATAAAGGTTAGAACCAAGTGAGATAACAAATAATTTGTTATCAACCTACAAAACAAATTTGTCAGTGACAAAAGATGTTAACATGATAGAAATCAAATGATAACATATTATATAAGCAAAAACAACACATTGCACTTAGTAGACAAGAAATCACCACACAAGATACCATCAAAACAATCATATTATGCAAGAATACGACTATATTCAAGACATTTCATTATGATATTGTTTTGTCGTTAGACTTAGACACTTAAGCATACAATAATCTATGTGATTAATTTGTAAGATAAAAAGGCTTCTAAAAGTTTGCCATACCAAAAGCACTTTGACAGATTATATGTGCACACGTAGCAAACAAATAGTGTGACAAGAAGCAAAAGATACAAGATAAAAGATTCATGCAAACCATGTTTAAGACATAACAATTTGGAGCATGTATTATTTGGATCATACTACACATAGATATAATGAATGCCAACTAATAGCTTTCAAACACAAATATATCATATCAAAATTATCACGTATCAAAATGGCATATTATGAGTTCATAAGTAACATGTTAATCATGCTAAAAATAATTCAAAAGTAAGTATCATGCAAATAAAGTTTAGGTTTAAACGTTTAGTAGCATGAAACAAGAATACATGCATTATAAAGATAAAACCGTACTAAGGTTTACACATTTGACTTGTTATCAAACACTAAGATAATGTCAAATCAACTTATCGTATCAAACAAGAACATGTAATCAACACATGTAAGTGCAATGCAAGTGGTTTTAAAAGAAAAATCATATATACTACTTGTTTGATTAGTATTCCTATGGCGAGGCAAACTATCAATGTTTTAACACTTACTTTAGGCAAGTATAGGAAAGCAGATTTTTCAAGTTGGAGAATGAATATGAGACTATTACTAGCGGTGCTCAATTAAGGTTAAACACGACCATTTTACGGTGATTCCACATACCCAACTTCTCTCCAGGAAGCAATTCAACCGTTAGGTCAAATTGAGTTTCTAGTGCAATAGGTTCTCCAGTAGTCATTCTCATGTTAGAAAGATGGGAACTCCTACGTTTGCCTATTAAAGTGCATAAAAGATGATAGTTTACCAATACTTGGCTTCATGTGACACAACTAATATGCAATATAACTAAGGTGATGAAGATGTCATGTTATACACATGAATTTTAACAATGGTGTATTGATAAACAATATGTTTTAATCTTGTGTTTAGAATCTAAGGTTGCTCAAATTACATAGCTAATTGTATGATCTAATGGATGACATCTTTTACGTTGAAGTGTATACTTTAAAAGTGATTTGATTATCTAAGACTAGGGAATGGAATATGTTAAATTAAGAATGTTTTCAAGAAAGCTCTTTGGAACTTTATTTGACAAGAATCAAATAAGGTTACTAACTTCAATAGATCATGTGTATGTTTTAGAGATGTGTAGTTTTTACCTTGGATGTGTACAAGGTTTGAGCAAGGTTAGGTTATGATGTACGCTTGAAAGAAAATGGATACAAACAGTATCTTTCAACAAATGAGATTATCGCATGGGATAAAGTTATCATGCTTATGAAAATAAGTATGACAAGATGAATTGGATACACTAGTTCATAGAACTTGTTCGTTTCAAGATCATTTAGCCAATGAGGTGTAATGAAATCTCTTGTAACACAACCATTTATGTCGCAAGGAGAGAATAATGCATAGGATATACAATATCCTTTTACCAAGATGAATACTTAACGCATGATTTCTTAGGCATAATGTTTTTCAAAACATCATATTTTCCTAAATAAAGATATGAAGCCAAAGTGCTTGAATCGGATAGTCCCATCTAAATAAACTTGGTCTCAAGATTATATTCACTAGATGATGACAAGAGGAATTCACTCGAGTTTCTTATGTATACTCCTCAAGAGTCATTGTTGCTTGGGGTGTATGATGTTGGCTTTGAGATTGCATTTTAACATATGTTGTTAAAATGTTGATTTAAAGTTTAATGAAATTTATGCAGAAGTTTAACGACAAAGTATTACTAATACTTTGATAATTTGTGAAGGTAGTACTACTTATACCTAGTGGAAATTGACAACAATTACCAAGAGCACCATGCTCATTTGATAGTTGAGGTTCTAGCCTTAATGAATTATCTAAGTCCTTATATGTGGGAAAGGATGGTTGAGTTTGTTCAAACGTGCATTTGATTCAGTAAAAATGTTGGACACAACGGCTTTTTGAGCAATACACTCAACGAATTCAAATGATGGTAAGGATGGTGGATTGGTTGATCTAGGTTGTAGGTCTTCTAGTGTGTCTAAATAAGGATGTTGTGATGTAGGGGTTTGTTGTGCTATGGAAGTACTTAGGTTGATTATTTTTCCATAGATGTTGAATACAAAAAGTATGGATACTAATTCTTATTGTTCATTGGTTGCTAAAACTAGTGGGTGAAGTGCTTGAAGTTTTGGTCATGTCTATGAAGCTTAGGGGCTGAGGTATAGGTTCACCTTGAAAGGGCACGTTTGGTTTAAAGGATGCTCTTGGAAGTTCATGAGCAACACGCTTAATGGTGCCAAAAGATGGAAGAGGGATAGTAAGTGTCAAAGAGGGATAAGTGGCCCCATGGGTTGTTTGTTTTGGATAAGTGTTTCAACATGTGTTGTTAAAATACTTGGGTGTTGATTTTCCGGATATGACTTTCAATGACTACAATCGTAAGTCGCATATACTTGAATATTTCGGATGAAATACTTAAGTTGTCAATCCTAATTTGTTGAGATTATAAAGCTTAGATTGAACTCAAGGATAACAAGACTTGATAATATGTTTTTAACATACGTGTGAGTTATGACTCTATGTAAATACTTATCGTCTTGAAGGATGACACATTATTTTCATGTTAACCAAGTGAGGCAATACATGTAGATACAAAACAATATCTATAGTCATATGATAGACTTGTGTATGATATCTTTGCAAATAATGAGTCCAGATTTGTTAGTCTCGGTAAGTCATCTAAGTCATCCGCAAACGGGTGAGGAGATGTTGGTGGTGTTTGCACAAAGTACAAGTTTTGGATACTTTGGTAGTGAAGGTGTTTTGGATGGTTGTGAAGTAGTTATAATGGTGGGTGATTTTGATGGTGGAGTTGGAATACTTAAGTGTAGAAAGTTCATATCTTGAATGAGTGATGAGATGTTGAGAGGTAACGAGTTTGAGGATGAGGAGTTCAAGTTAATGAAGCAACAAGATCGAATGCTAATCCTAGTGGTTTTCTTAAGTGGCTTATTTGAGGTTAATCCATACAAAGATGGTAGTTTCAAATGAGATGGAAGTGTCTAAGATCATGTCAAACATCCTAAGTTAATCCATTGAGGATGTGTTGAATGAGATATGAAAGATATGCATTAACAACTATCCTAGAAACGAAATTTGGCAAATTAGATTGCGGGATTTAGTAAAATTAAACAACTTACCTATAGAATCCACGACACCAATTTTTTGCACAGGCGGAACCCTTAATTTGGTGCCACCTGGTCCGCTGTATCAGAGGCAGCGGTACCAAAATGCATAACAGACGGTACCAAATGTTTGGTGCCGTCTAATCCGTGGACACCAGAGAACTTCACAGACCCATTTTTAAGGTGTCGGGGAGTTTTCCGAAACCTGAATTTTTGCTTAAAACATGTGACATTAATCATTTCTAGTTAGGAAAAGTCAATAACACATATACCAACATAGTGGAGAATAGACTTTGACCAAGGGTTAACGATTTTCACATATAAGTGAAAATGGGTAAAATTTGATAACACCCGTGTGTTATCCCCTGCATGAAACGGTTAGCATACATCAATGTTTTAAGTTAGTTTATCATCCTACGAAGTGAAAACACATAAATTACATCATACAACATTGTTTTTGTCCTTGTACCAAACACTCTCTTAAAACCTTCATTTTTCAAAGTACTTAACTAATTTAGTTAGTACTCATTGCTAAGCAAGTTATAACATTTCATAAGTTATGTGAGATGTTAGTATGACTTATGCAAAGAAAGTGATCTAATTCTACAAGTGATGGTAAAACAATTTTTCAACTTAGTGCACAAAATCTAGCAAATATCCTATTGTGCGTACACAAGAAATCGTCAAACAAGCGAATAGATAACATGGCAAGATTGACACTTATATTATGCAAACAAACAAGTGTAAACAACAATTTGAAAATAAGCAAGCAACATATTGTTGGTTTATGGATATATTTAATATGTGTATGACTGGATTCGAACTCGAGACCACGGGATTGCACACTTTACGTATGAGACTCGATGTTTAAATAATTAATATAAAATATTATGTTTAATAATTAAATTCACAATATCCACTAAACGAAGCGATAAGCATTATCAAAAGTGACTATTGGTTGTTCAATGTCAACGGATATGAAGAAAGTAAACAAGCCAAGAGGCGGTTTTAGGAACCCTCTTTTTGGGCTTGTTTTTGGCCGAAACTATGGAATCCCACATCGGAAACCATAGTAAACTTGACATCTACCATAAGGCTATAAATACATTCCCTTGTATTCATCCTTTGGTACACTTGATTTCATTAGAAGGCCAAACTTCTTGTTTTCTTCCCTCTTGTTCTAATTTGGTCGAGTGAATCCCCATTGTAAGGCATTTACGAGTGACCTTGAGCATAACAAAGGTGTTTGGTTATTCTATTGTGATCAAGAACTAGCATTCGCATCGAATCGCTAATAGTACGTGTGTACAAAAACGTGGTGTAACACATTATTGTTACATCAATTGGTTTGAATTGAAAACCGGTAAGGTTCAATTCGTTAAACCACATAAACCCTAATTAGGGTTCTTGAATTGACGAGATCTAGCCAATTGCAAGAGGTATGTTACGTTTTACTTTCAGTTAATTAATTTATTTGTTATGATCTTTAAGTCTTCCGCTGTGTACTCTTGATGTCTACATGTTTTATGTTAAGTCATGTATTATAAACTCAACACATATATGCAAACAACATAAACAAGTGGTCATTTAGCATAGCATAACAAGAAAGACACTTTTCGCCATTTTGCGTTTAAATATGACGATGTATACCAAGCTTGATTAGTTTCCTTTAAACATATTACCAAATTATTTAGTTTCAAAGGAAGTTGTATCAAAGTTCTAAGAATACCAACTTAAATTGGTTGATTCAAAATTTTGAGTTTTTATGTTAAAGCGAAACTCAATATTTTAGACATACTGTAGTATTTGGTCTATTTCACTTATTTAAAATTAGACTCAGGCCATGAGAGTATTTTAAATGAAAGTAGACTCAATTCCCTTTAAAATGATAGGTGGCTCGACTCGTGCGGACTTACGGTTAATTAGTTATGATTTTTTGAAGTTGCCCAAAAATCGCATATCTGGATGGATTCCACGGAACCAAATAAAGGGATCCGCCCTTTATAAGATTTGGTGCCGTGGTCCTCTGAGACAGACTCACGAAAACTAGTATTTGACATAGAGAAAACATGTGCGACTTACTAGATTTCATAGTAAACATATAATACACATATTTAACAACATATCTACTTATGTAACTTATCTTAAACATTTACGGAGGTGATTTTTCAACTAGATTTATAGTTATCCCAAACACTCCTTTAAAATTATATTTCTTCATAAACTTTCTATGAGCACACAATACAATACTCACAAGTTCTTTCAACAAATTTTTTTTAATTTTATTTTTCAAGAAAACCTTCAAGCTTGTATACAAAGTTATATTTAACAACAAAATTTCTAAGTATAACAAGCAAAGAATTTTTCATATTATTTTTCACTTCAATGGTAATTTGATACATGGATCGTACTCTATTTTAAAAACCATTTGTTTTGAAAATACGAGCTACGTGACTCTGATACCAATTGTGGAAACGTAGAGGGGGGTGAATACGTTACCGTTTAAAAACTTTAGATCTTTAGTATCAAATCGCTTATGAAGCTTGTTATAATATGAAAGTACCAATTATTGTTTGTGACTAATATAAAGCATGGTAAACCAAGTTGTCACACAATCATGAACATCAAACCACATCACAAACAATAATATAGTGCAAGTATAAAAGTAAAGAGATAAAGAAAGGAAAGTGCAAACCGAACACGAGGATTTATAGTGGTTCGTTCACGGATCTCCTTTCGCCTCTACTCCACTCCCGGTACCCAACTCGAGAGTTACTTCACTAAATCAACAAGCTCCCTTCTCGGCGGAGAAAACCTTACAATCGTCGCTTACACTTTTTCCGGTACAAAGCTAAATACCGGATTCTAGTTCGAGGTAGAACCAACCTAACGTCGCCTATACAATATTTCCGACACTAAGCTAGATGTCGAGTTCTTTTACAAGGGTACAACCACTTCCAATATGTTTTATGGCCCAACATAATAAACCTTGTGTTTTATGGCACAAACACATAAACCATCTAATCTAGTTTGGTGAAAGTGTTGTTATGATGCAATGATGTTTACACTAATGATCCATGCCACAAATGTCTAATGGATATGAATAACTACTTCTAAATGAACTTCCATTGATAGGAAGCCTTCATGATGAAGATCACAAGTTCCCTAAACTTCTTGTGATAGATCTTCAACTTGTGGTGAGTGGGGATGGCTAGATCTCCAAGATTTCCTTGGTTGATCAAAGAGTATGCTTACAACAAAGATGAATGTTAGAAGCATTATGATCATGATCATTAGGGTGTTTAATGTATGTTACTACATTGTTAATGATTGATCTAAATGTATGCAAGAAAGTGGAGAAGATGTGATTTGAAGTGGTGAAGAAATGGGAAAACAATGGGCTTGTATTTATAGACAAAAGTGCTCAGGAGCGTCCACGGACCAAGGATCCCTTTCAAGGGTTCCGTCCTTTATACAAATTGGTGCCGTGGGTGCCTGACATAAAATCTAAAAAAATCTTTCTTCAAATCTTTGCAAGATATTACCAAATCTTACTAAGATCACATTTGATTTATTGAGTGTCAATCTAACCAAAATATTCAAGTGATCTTCCAAGGATTTCAAAGATGATGCATGACATGATGTAACATGTATTTCCATTTTTAGATTAAAAAGTTTATCAAGGTAAACTTGTAAAATGTATTATGTAACTTAGTTAATAAAATGTCTAGTTACCTTGTGTAAAAGAGTGCTTGTCAAAATAAAATATATTTTGTCAAGTGTAAGTAAACTTTAGTATTTGTATGAAATACTTGTAAATGCAAAATGTAAAATGAGGTTCGAAATAGAATGGTTAACCTATTAAAATACTTAGTGACCCTAAACGTATTTTAAACATTCTAAATGATTTGTTAATGGGTTTGATCCTAATGCCACATAACAAACATGTATGAACCTGTGTTGTAACATATGAGGACTTGAGTCATCGAGAGGTGTTGAATGTATGTTGAGACAAAGTGTGATTACAAGTAACTTGTACATTTTACGTTATGTATTACAAGTTACATGTTTGTCATCAATCAAAACAAATGAGACTGTATAGATTAAATATCGTAATATTTGCACTAACATTATCTAAATACTCAAACTCACATTTGATGCAAAAGTTAAGTTTCTCTTCTACATTCTCAAGACCAACTTTATAACCTAAGTTATCTAATGCAAGTCTATCAACCTCTTTTCTCAGACTCTCATTAATTGCTTTAAGTGATTCTAAGTTATCTTGACAAGATTTAAAAGAACAAGAAGAACTTTTTGAATCATTAGATACCTTAGAATCTGATCCTGATATTGAAGCATAGGCCATGAGAGCAAAATTATGCTCTTTTGAAGCTTCACTAGCCAGGAAAGCAACATTGGGACCTTCTTCAATTTGATCACTCTAGTCATAATCACCAAGTCCATCCTGAGCAATCAATGCAGAAGAAGATACCGGTTCTTCAGTTGTCTTCTTGAAGGTCTCATTCATCCTCTTAGGAGCCCTACACTCCCTTACAAAGTGGTCCTTCTTCTTGCAGTTGTAGCACTCCATCTTGCTTTTGTCAAACCCTGCCTTTCTCTGACCATCATACTTGACTTGTCTTCCAGTTCTCCTTAGAAACCTCCTAGCTTGCAATGTTAGCATTGCCATTTTCCACTGAAGATTGATTTCTTCAAGATCATCAGGATCAATTTGATCCAGATCCAGATTTAGCACAGTAACACTGGTTGTAAGATCAGCTAGGAAAGCACAGATGGCACCATCACTAACATTATCACTAACAGTTGTATTATTAGCAATAGTAGTGGAAACTCCATAAGCAGCAGTGGATGCTTCCTGAGAACTTTTATGGTTTGTAGACACAAAAGCAATGTTCTGTGTAGATGAAGATGAACCAGCAATGTTCTTTTCGGACTCATAAACCTTCAAGTTGTTGTGGAGATTTTCAAGGGCCATCTTCTCAAAATCATCTTTATTTCTCCACACAACTGTATGCACAGCCAGGTGACAAGCTTCTGATAAACTTAAGATTGACATCTTCTTGAGCTATTTTGTAGTCAACCAATTTTAGTTGACTTATGAGCTTCTGAAATCTGTTGTAGGTTCCATCAAGATTCTCTCCATTAAGAGCAGTAAAGTTTTCAAGTTAATGTTTGAGCATATTCTTCCTGGATTTCTTGGTATCATCATTACCAGAAAATCTTGTTTCAATAGCATCCATAAGCTCCTTTGCAGTCTCATACTCTTGAAAGTCCAAAGCAAACTCATTAGGTATTCCCATACTGAGAATATTGTGAGCCTTTATCTCCAGCTTCCTTTTAGCCTTGTCAACTTCACTAACAATAATAATAACCTTTCCATTATCACCCTTCTTAGGTAGAGTATCACCATTCTCAACAACATCCCAGATTGTGTAGTCAATCATGCGAATGTATTGCCTCATTCGCATCTTCCAAACATGAAACTCTCCATGTTTCAGCATGGGTACCTTGGAGGCAGTATTCATATGAGTTTCGTCATACATATTTAAGCTTCTTAAATTTGAGTTAACTTTACTTCTTCTTGATCACAGCTTCTAGATCACAAGCTCTGATACCACTTGTTGATCCCAGTTGAGCAAACGATCTAATATAGAAGCTGACTTAATATAAACAAACTTGTTAAACACTACACGGAATTTAATGTTTAACCTTAAGAAGAATAACAATTGATTATCACTCAACACCTCAATATTTTATTAATACGAATACTCTGAATAGTATTAGGGTTTTACAACCTTGAAGTGTATCGACTTTCTTATATCTAACACGTATATCTAACTCTAACCTAGGACCTCCTTTTATAGGCTAAGGAGTCCTTTACAATATACAATACGTAACCTACAAGATAAATATCTTTTCCATATTTATCTATTACAAATCATTAAACCGACATATCTAACTAGCAGTGCTTAGATTATATTAGCAGTGGTTCCATGTGACTACTAGCTGTGGTTTAACATAGCAGTGGATTCATTCCTTCTAGCCGTGGTTTCCTTTAAGCTGGCAGTGGTTCCATACTTAGAATAATTCTTTTCATTGGAACCTAAAACCCAACAAAGCTTAAACGATCCATTTATGGATTAAAGCAAGCATCAATACAACGTAATAAGGTATTTGATAAGGAGAACAAGAAATTTGGTTTCTCACAAAATCTTGATGAGCCATCAAGGCTATATATATATATATATATATATATATATATATATATATATATATATATATATATATATATATATATATATATATATATATATATATATATATATATATATATATATATATATATATATATATATATATATTTGTGTTCATGTAGTGAACACTTTAAAATAAAAAACAATAGGTACCAATAAGAATCAAACAAGTATCACTTTTATCAATAAAAAAAATAATTTTAATCAAATAATTAATATACTCAAAAGGGCATAATTAATATTTTATTATTTCTAATTTTCCTAAATTTACTCTTTTTTATACTTAACCACCCATCCCAAAACCTGAATCAGCAATCTATCTCATTCTCTCTAACAAATATCAATAGGCTCCTCTCTATCTCTCTAAAGTTTCGGATCGGCTAAAAACGTCCATGGATTCCATAAAAATTCAAAAACCATATCTCAGTTATGTCTTTGCTGATCTTGTTGTGGTATATTTTTTATACTTAAATCTAATCTTCTTTAAAAGATCTTAATTTCTTTCATTCAGTTGTCGCCTCGATCGGTTTCTTATGATGAACCGTTCCGAAACCTTAACCTTATGGCTTATATCTCAGCCACCAAAAATTTCATATCTTTATATTTCTTGAAAGATCAGCTACCAAAAAAAACTAAACAAAGCTTTATAAAAAAAAAGCATTATTGATTCTTGCTTTCATCACAACCGAACCACAATCACAAACACAAACTTGTTTGTATCTCTTCACGAATCCAAGAACGCAAATTAAAGATGCTTGTTTATTTCTTCTGAACCACTTTTTATTTTTCTTGGTGATGGTTTGGTTATAGATTTTGATGATTTCGGGTAAGAGTTGTTCGAATCTTGTCTTACTTCTTTTAGTTGTTAATGATCAATGATGGGTTTTTGCGGATCTTTAAAGATCTTTTTAATACAACCCGAGGTCTTAAAAATAAAAAATAATGTGTCACTACATATGTGTCAAGAAAATTTGTGTGATAAACATAATGTGCCACTAAAATTTTAGTGTGTCATTATACATGTATCAAGAAATTTAGTGTCATTACATAGAATGTGTGTCAAAATGTATAAGGATGTGCCACTATTCTAAAAAGATGTGCCAATATGTCCAAGTATGTATATCAACTATGTCAATATTTACAAAAATGTGTCACTCTATTAAAATGATGTATAAGGATGTGACACTCTATTAAAACGATGTAAAAATATGTCTAGGGATATGTATCAAATGTGTCAATATGTATAAGAATGTATCATTCTACTAAAACGACGTGTCAATATATTTAATAATGTGTATCAAGTGTGTTATTATATATAAAGACGTGTCACTTTATTAAAACCGTGTGCCAATATTGATATCAAGTATCTAACTCTTTAGAATGAGATGTCTATAAATAAATTATAAAATGCGTAGCTTATCAGTTGATTAATAACCATATATATTACAAAAAAATAAAAAATAGCACTGATGTCGAATTAAATAGTACTCGTAATAATTTTGTAGTATACAACTCAATATGGTCAAACAAATTAAATACAGTAGTACGTAATAAATATGTTTCTTGGTAAATGAAAAAAGCTAAGAGTGATGGAGCGTAGTTGCACTACATATAGTGTTGTCAAATTAGCCATCAAGTTCCACATATTTACACAAATGCCATCTATTTAATTTTGATCTAATGATGTCATTATTGGTGCATTCAAGAGCTATGATTAGTGCCTATCATTTTCTATTTTAAGGTGTATACCATGATATATATATATATATATATAAAATTTCCAGCGATAAATACTTAACGTTCGTTAGTTAGTTTGTTAAATGAATAATTAACCTATAGCCCCTTAACTATTATGAAATGTACATAATAATAACACTTAGTCAAAAAGTAAACAATGGTGGACTTGGGCTGGGGAGGGGGGGGGGGGCATACATAGAACAAAGGGAGGGGGATGGGCTTTTGTGTAGCTTAGCCTTAAGCTAAGTGTTTAGGGTGCCTTAATCCTAAACACTATAAGCAATCCATTCTCTCCTCATTTGATCATCCTTTATTCTCTCTTTGTGCCCCCTAGTCGAAAATCATATGACCTTAAGTAAGGGTTTTTATTTTCTTGGAGCGCTTGACGAGAATTAGTCGTTTGGTTTGCGTATTGTTGGCGTACTAGCATTCGGGTAATATTGGTTAACGTGTAATGTGGATACACGTAGAGTTTGCTTACTTTAGTAACTCGTTAGGTTTCATAGAGTGTCGTGCAAGTGGATAACACACTTGCGTGTTTACGAGATTCGGTCTTCGTTAGCGTTTTATCGCTAAAAAACTACGTTTTCCTTTTATTGTTTTATGTTAATTATTTCATCATATGTGTTTATTTATAATGTGTACTTGTGATTATATTATGTGTAATATATAGGTTATTAGATAACAAATCCCAACAATTCCAATGTTATAAGGAGTAAAATCCTACCTTGGAAAGTACTTTGCTATGAAAGAGAGAAGCAACTTATATCCTTGGAATTAAGATCTACAGAGATAGATATAGGCGATTAATTGGATTAAGTCAAAGTGCTTACATTGATAAAATCTTAAAGAGATTTAAGATGGAAAATTCCAAGAAAGGATTTATCTTAGTGCAAGAAATACTTGACTTAAATAGTACACAATGTGCTTCTACACTTGCTGAGGTAGAGCGTATACGTAATATTCCTTATGCTTTGGTTGTAGGCTCGATTATGTATGCGTAAGATGCACTAGACATGATGTGGCGTTTGCCCAAAACCTTACAAGTCAGTTTCAACAGAATCCAGGTGAAAGTCACTAGACTGATGTGAAAAATATTCTCAAGTATCTAAGAGCTACTAGAGATATGTTATTGGTTTATGGTGGAAATCCTGAAGCGGAGCTCAAAGTTAATGGTTACTAAGATGCTGGATATCAAACTGATAAAAACGATACAAAGTCTCAAACAGGATGTGTATTCGTTATCAATGAAGGTGCACTAGATTGGAAGAGTACCAAGCAGACCCCTACTGCAATGTCTGCAACAGAAGCTAAGTACATAGCTGCTTTAGAAGTTGCGATGGAAGCTATCTAGATTAGAAAATTTGTTTCTGGTTTGGGCGTTGTTCCCACAAGCGAACAACCCATGGAGATTTATTATGACAATTCTGGAGCAATCATCATCACCAATGAACCTAGAGTTATGAAAGGCACCAGGCACTATCCTAGACAATATCACTATGTTCGAGAACAAATAGAAATTGGTGAAATCAATCTACTCAAATTTCACACAGATAACAATTTAACTGATCCTTTTACGAAGGCTTTACCTAAGGGAAAGCTTACTCAACACGCTGAGAGCATTGGACTTCGTTTAGCTAATAGTTTCATGTAGATATGTGTTTAGTATTTGAATTCGAGATGTTAAATCATTATTTTATAATGAATTAAAGTGTTTGATAATGTTTATTTAATTTATAATAAGTTGTATCATGTATTTTCATGTTTAAATCTGCGAGTGATTTATATCATTCTAAACTGTCCATTGTCAATCAATTATATGGGAATATAGCTGAATTAAGACAAATCTAAGATATTGGTAATATTCTTTGAATGTTAAGGAGGAGTCCCACCAAACTCACATGGTATTCAATAGTTTACATGATTTTCTCCAATTAACAAGATTTTCACTTCATAGATCCTTGTCATCAAGTGAATCTTGTAAATGATCTATTTATTTATCCTTAGACTTGAGACGCAAGCTGGAATGATATGTGTGGATCAAATTTCTTAATTATAGTCTAACGCTATCCGTAACTGATAGTTATAAGGGCTATTTTCATAAGTGTTTTGGAACATGCAAATGACGCTTGTTGTCAAGACAAAATTTGTTCCTATAATTAATCTTAAAGTATGATTCTATTGAGCCCCTCGTGGGGTTAATCAGATGTTTGTACAATCATAGCCAAAGGAGAACTGGATATGTCCCCATGAATTTGGTAATCTTGATCAATCTATGAAACAAGAAACATAATAGTTAGATTATGGAATGACCTTGATCTATATCCAAATTTAACATGGTATCTAAATCATAGGGATAATAAATGATGAATTATTTAACCGTTACTTTACGAAACCACATACAAGTGTTTCTAGGAGCATTGACGTGTTGCTAGACGCTTACCAATGTTATTACGTTATTTGAAACATGTCTAAGTGGGAGCTGTTGGGGTATGTCCATTGTGGAAAACTAGAAGGGGGGTTGAATAGTTTTACCGTTTAAAATTTTAATTGTTTCGAAAACTTATTGTGTGATCAATCAATATAGATAAATGATGTGTTAGTGAAGAATGAATAATATGTAAGCAATAGATAATATGTAAGTAAGGAAAGAAACAATCAAACCACGACAAAGTTGTTTATAGTAGTTCGGTCTACGAGGACTCTTTTTCCTTGTCCTACTCCACTCCTCGAGTTCTCCAACTCGAGAGTTATCTTCACTAATCAACAAGCTCCTTTAATCGGCGGAGAAAACCTTTGCTTACACAATATTTCCGACACAAGCTAGATGTCGAGTTCTTTAACAAGGGTACAACCACTCCCAACACACTATGTATTTTGAGGACTAAAATACTAACCACACACACTTAGAAGTTTAAGATGGTTTGGTACAACAATGATGTATGAACAATAATGATTCACACAACAACAACAAAAACAAGCCTTTCAACTATTTGTTGAAGCTTGATTATGCCTTGATCTTATTTGCTACAAAAGATGATCACTAAAATGAAATAAAATTGAGTTATATGTAATAGAATGAGAGAATGCATGTGTTTTATGCTAATGAGGGATGCGAAAACAACTTGGGTTGGCTTGCTATTTATAGGGCAAGTTATCAACAGATAACGGACTGGACGGAGCCAAAAAAAGGGGTCCGCCCTTTATAAATTTTGGTTCTGCCAGTCTGAGAGTAGAGATCACAAAAAATCTTTCAAATATCATCCAAATCTCTTCAAGATTATGTAAGATATGATGAGTGAATATCTAAACAAAATATTCTATAAAATCTTCTAAAGATTTCCAATGTGATGCAAGCCATGCTGTAATATGCAGTTTTCCATTTTTAGAATTAATTTGTTATATAAGTTAATACTTATGTAATGTTATATTTAAGAAACTAAACATACTTGATCAAAAAATGTAGATGCACATTATACTTTAGAAGGTTATCAATGTTAATTGATATGTAGCTAATCAAAATGTGATAAGATGTAAATGCTTAAGTGATGAAGGCTTTATTAAGAAAAGCTTGTATTAATGTCTAATAATCTGACAAGCTTTATACTTTGCAAAAATGAAATTTACTTTTTTCGTTAACAAAACAAGGTAAAGATCATAAAATATAAATAATGTTTTTGGAAGATATTTGTATTAACAATCTCCCCCTTTTTGTTGAGGACAAAACATTAATTTTATTTTTATCAAAGATGTAAAGATGTACAAGAATTTCAAAAATATGAGATTAATTTGAACTTGGAAGAACTAGTTAGTTAGATGAAGTTGACAATCTAAAGGTTATTTTATCTTAAGACTAGTTGGACTTTTGTTTTTCCAATATTTGGTCTTTTATAATTTTGACTTTTGAAAGTCAAAATATGATGTTGACTTTTTGAAGGTCAAATGGTCAAGTTCAATAATATTCTCCCCTTTTTTGTCGAAACAAAAAGAAGAGGCGAGGCGGAAAATGCAATGAGCCCGAGCCAAATTCTCCCCCTTGGCCAATGCTCCCTCTTAATTGGGTGCCAACAGAAAGATACATGGATTGTGAAAAGCTACAAAAGAGAGGTTAGTAACATTCATCATCACAAGTATAAAAATAATTCCAACTAATAAGTAATCACCAACAACATTATAATAAACATCATTCATTAGTTAAAATTTTTATGACTTAAAAGTCATAAAATGGAACATAATAGAGATGTTGAGACATAAAAGAAATCCTAAAAAAATAGAAAAATAACTTAGAAAAATAAAAAAATAAAAATCCTAGAAAAATAAAAAAATAACTTAGAAAATAAAAAGTCCTAAATATAAAGCAGGGACCATCCTATTGAGGAGGAGGATGAGAAACAACGTTAATACGCTCAAGGATATGATTGAGGATGAGCCTCATTTCATCTTGTAACTCGTGGACCATGATTCAGGTCCTTTCACTAAGATGGGCGGTGCGCTCACAATGGGAGCAACCATGTCGATGTAGGAGAGTAGGATCATTTTTTGGTGGTGGAACATTGGTGGAAGTATTGTTGGTATTTGATGGAGCAATGAGGGAAGAAAGCAAAGTATTTTGCATTTGCAATGCCTCATTTAGATGAGAATCCTCCATGTTTGAAAAGGCATGGAAGTTTTCTAGATGAGCTTGTATCTCTACTTGAGATTGTGGGTGGTCTTCCCACATTGACTCAACAATGTCATCAATATGTAGGGAAAAGGATGTATGTGGTAGAGCATGATCTCCATATAGTGGCCCTGATAAGGTTTTAAAATGTACCTTTTTGAGGGGTCGTTTAAGCCCTTATTTGATCACTTTTGTATCCGTTATTACTTAACATTGTTCATTTTCACTTTTTAGGTATCTTGAAGGCGAATTGCTGGAATGACACTTATTCGGACGAAAAGGCGCGAATATACGAAGAAAATGGCCAAAGTATAGAATCGAGACACTCAGGCTGCTGGAACTGAAGGGGACGACGTCAGGTTCTAAAAGGGGACGGCGTCAGGTTCAACTAGAGACGTCGTCGGACAAATTTTGTGATAACTCAGTAGCCAAATTGCTCATTTACAAGTGACGGCTTCAGGTTTTAAAAGAGTAGGACATCGCAGCTCAGACGGCCTAGATTTGATCCAGACGACGCGTCGAGAGAAGAGGACGGCGTCACAAGCATAAGGTGACGCCGTCGCAAGACTAACGTGGCCAAGACGAAACCCTAATAACGGCGACCCGACGGCGTCACAAATCAAAGGGTGACGCCGTCGTATGTGTAATCTTATATATAGAATCCGAATTTTTCAGTTTTCAGTGTGTAGTCTTTTGGAGTAAAAACCTAAACCGAACCAAGGCTGTCTTGTACAGTATTTTAGGGTTCCATACCCTATCTTACATCAAGATAAGTGTTTTACTTCATTAATTTAATTATGTCTTCCTTTGATTGTGTGTATGCTTGCATGTTCCCCATGTCCGGCTAATTTACTTTTGTGTTTGCTTAGGTAATATGAAACTTAGTTATTGAATATTGATTGGTTGTCTCTTATCTTAATTGTGATTGACCTAGTATTGCGATAGGTCATTCGTTGTGTTTGTAATGCTTGATAAATCTTTGATGAACCTTAGTTTATAATCGCCTAGAGTAATTGTAGGCTAGTCATTCAAAGAATACCTTAGAGTTAAAGTTTATAAATATTAGAGATTTTGTAGTCATTAACCTTTGGTAGCTTCAAAGAGTTAGGGATAAACGCATACCCTACGACCTTAGAGACACAACGCAATTAAGAATAAGGACGTGACAATTCAACCACCAATAGGAGATAACTAGGGAGTAATAAAGCCTAAGCAAATACATTTTAACTATCATACGAGCACAAAACAATAGAAATAGACTACATACACCTTAGTTTAGATAATTAGATAAGTAGAAGTAATCGGTAGAAATACCAACCCCCAAATCCAAACCCCGAGATTCGTACCTTTCCATTTTCTAAAAAATATAAAAAAAGATAAAAAATAATCTTCCTCAACCTCAACCTTAGCGTAGTAACTTCTCACTAGCATTCCTATTCCCCTAGAGAACGATATCAATTCCCGTGGCTTACCCTAATACTACACTACAACGATTAGGTTCACTGCCTAGGGTGTTGAAAAACTTGCTCGATGAAAAGGAAGTTCCTTTGACCCCGAACGACGCGTGTAGCGTTATCAGGCCCATGGATATCGTTGTGGACTCAACATTCATCATACTAGTTCATGCATGGGTTTTGCATTTCACATTAAACGCATAATTCCTTATTAAATAAACGCTATTGCGTAATTAATTATTTTGAACATTTGAATCCGATACTTCCAAAAATTATCCCGATATATTTTTGTACTCATATTAAGTTTATAAAAATAATATTATGAGTTTACCCAATGTTTTAAATTTATTTCGTATATAAATTGTTATGTTTAAATAAGTTACGACGGTTTTCTTAAATTCAACCCGATAAATATTTATTCACTCAAATCTTTCAAGAAATGTATTTTTATAATTCTAATGACTTCAATATATTTTATTTCGATCCGTTAAAAATTTATTTTCTATTAACGCTACCCTAAATACTCAAATGTGTATACAATTCAACACTTAACTTTATTTAACTTACAAGTAATTATACTTATACAATAAAAAAAATGTGTATTATCAATGACTACACCTCCTTGTGGACAAAGGGAGGGTGAGTCATTTGTGTTTGTAAATATCTACCTAAGTATATTGTTTTATACTCTAAATACCACACATACAATAATTATTCTCAAAGTGTTTTAGATCAAAGCCATTTGTTTCCTCTCTTCTCTCTCAAAACCGGCAACCATAAGGAGACCAAGAAGATCATCATAAAAGTTTTCAAGTCAAGTTAATTAACACTCTAGTATCACTCTTTATTTAGGTTTTGCAATAAAAACCTAGGGTGATTAGGAAATCCTTTGTTTTAATAAACCTCATCAAGTATTCTAGTAAGCATCTCATGTCCATTTTTCATCTTTAATATTCATTTCATATTCATTTCATCATATTTGAGCAAAAACATGCAAGTCATATGATGTTGTACCACTTTTTCATTGATTTTTAAGAGTTATGAATATATAAGTCATCCTATAATTACTCCTTGTTATATATTATTTTTGGTGATGTCTAGGAACCCATGACACCCTAATAAGGTGTATGGTAGGATTAGAATAGCTTCGGAGTTGTTTTGAATGGATTAGAATAGGTTTGGCGCGAGAAAAACTCATTTCGACAAGTTTGCAAAAGGGTCTGTCCTTATTTTAAAAAACTGGAAAATCCGACAGTAGGTAAAAATTTTTGGCCTAGATATTTAGAAAATATACTTTAAAACGAAAACGTGGCCGCTTGAACGGATTAAAACAGAGCTATAACGAAGAAGTTATGAATTTTTCAAGTTGGCGACGAAAATTATAATTTTTGAAATTTCAGCATGTATTGTTTATTTTGTACGAGTCAAAAATGAAACTTAGGTGTTATAAATTATGTCGACTTGTCAAAAATATGTTAGTATACTTTGATACAAAGATAAGGACCTTTAAAACGTAGAAAACGGATTTGTAACGATTAAATTATACACGTTTACAAAAAGTTGTCGTAACTTTATTATATAAGAAAAACTATTAAATTTCTAATAGGCAAGTTTTACGGCAAACAAAGAGACCAAGTTGAAGGTTGTTTTTAACATTGATGTAGAACTTTTTATAAAGAGATGTCTTCTAGTAAAAGTGAGTTCGCCATGTATATTTTCCAAAATGTCCGACTGTTTGTTTAGCGGAGTTGTAATGTATTAATTATGGTTGCTTAAACTTTGCCGAAAACCATCCTTTAAACTATATTTTTTTTTTGGACTAAAGTACCATACTAAACCAATATTTTTCTTTGTGATCGAGATCTCTAGGATGGAAACTTAAATACTAAAACTTTGAGATAATGATACAAGCTTTCCAAAACTGATGGGTTCGTTTCCTAGCGCTCGATGTGCACCATTTTGCGACTATCATAGGAGGTTGTTTCAACATAACTACTTGTAGAGTACTTTTAATACGACGGGATGTCATAAACATATATTTTGACGATAAACCTTATTTCCAAAACGTACAAGTGGTATGAATATCATATGAGTTTGCATTCACGACAACATATCATAACTCAAGTCATAACATTCATTTTAGGTCGCGGATAGTTTCCGAGCCTCATTTTCGTGCACTTCATTTTGTTAGCATATCAATCCTACCAGGTGAGTTCATACCCGCTTTTACTCGTTTAAATTCCTATAAACTATTTGGGGCGAGATACATGCTTATTTATCAAAACATTTAAACTCTTTTGCCAAACAACATTACTTATACTTTAGACTTGGTGCGTGTAGTGACTAGACTTAAACAAACATCCCATCATTTATATGTTGGAAGGCCATTTATTTGGATACAGCCCAACGTAAGTCGTTGGAGGAACATCCCATCATTTATATGTTGGAAGGCCATTCTTATGGATACAGCCCAACGTGAGTCGTTGGAGGAACATCCCAACACGAGTTGTTGGAAGACCCTTGTGGTGACATTTATACTTTTAACTACTTTATTGCGCATATTCATGATTGTCATTCTATTTTAGGCAATGGGTTGTGAACACACAGGTTGCAAGTTTTGTATGGCGGAACTTGGAACTGAGTGGATTTACAATGCCTTTGTTGTGTGAACATTTCTCAAAGTATTTCAGATCATTTATTACAAACTTATGAACTCACCAACCTTAGTGTTGACACTTTTTAGCATGTTTATCTCATGTCGTAAGGCGATAGCATTTCATGGAGCTTTTGGGTCACATGGCATACATTGGAGTCTTGTGTTTTTATCATTTACCATTCGACGTGTTTTGTAACTCTTTATGTATTATCAAACTTTGGGATCTCATGTTTTGTAAACTTTAACTTATTTAATCGAATGGTAAACTTTTCAAAACGTCTCATTATAGAGGTCGTTTTCCGTATCCATACTTTGTGCTATGACGTCATACCTCAATGACACTATCGTTCCATTTGCAAGGATATTTTGGGGTGTGACAGATTGGTATCAGAGACTTGGTTATAGAGAACTAGGTTGCATTTTAGTTCCTAGACTATAACCGCTTTCACGTCGATCCTTTCTTTTCCTATCGCCTTACACACTTTTCGTGCGCATATGTTTTCTTAAATATTTCTTCTAGAACCACCTCATTGGATAACGTAGTTTCCTTGTACCGATAGGGGAGTCTCAAAATCTAGTCAAGTCATTAAAAATATGGAGCTCAGTAATGAGTACTTATCTAACTTGATCTCGTGACAGTTCTTGTTTGATGAGACACGAGATCGAGCTAAATAAGTGTTACTATATAGCTGTATAGTTTTGATGATTTTGCCCGAGGATGGGAGTTCTCTTGAGGATACTTTGGGAACTGCTGGCGACCAAACCTCATAGTGACTTTAGCACCTAAGGGAATTTCCTATACACCAAGTGCGACTCTCCCTAGATACCTACCCTAAATCCCTCCTCCACCGTTTAGAATCAGATGATAGAATAGCTACCTATTTCAGTAACAACAATCACCGAGACATGTATGCTTGGTGGTATGTACACGTGTGAAATGAGGCAATTATAATTATGGTGGCCAACATAATTATAAATGCGTCACAACCCACGTGGACATATGCGACCACGCATACGTAGATCGGTGTGGACACCTTAGGAATCAATTTGTGGCGTGGTATTATGTTTGAGGACGTTAAGTATAGACATTGGGAACTCAACTATCCTTTCCTTGCAGAGATCATGGCACCAAAGAGGGTAACACGCAGCACTAACCGAGGTGGTGTGGCGCAAAGGGGTGGAAGGACAGGTGAGCATGGAGGTAGAGAAGGTGGTCGTGACATGGGTAACAATGACAACAACGCTGTGGGAAACCCTGATTTTTCCGCCATCATCGCTCAACAACTTCAAATCTTGCTTCCCACTATTGTCACACAAGTTGGAAACCATATGAATAACTCGGGAAACCACAGGAACGGGAATGGCGACACCAACAATGTAGTTGGCAGTGGCAACAATAACAACACCACCACCACCAACAACAACAACAGAATTGGATGCACGTATAAGGAATTTTCAGCATGCAAACCTGTGGAGTTTGATGATATAGGAGGTGCTTTGGCGTATACTCGATGGGTAGAGAAGACAGAGTCAGTGATCGACATCAGCAATTGTGCCGTACATCAGAGGGTGAAGTATGCAGCTTGCTTGCTATCAGGAAAGGCATTGACATGGTGGAACACACTACAGGCTAGGCGAGAAGCAGCTACAGGTATGACATGGGACGAGTTTAAGGCGTTATTGAAAGAGGAGTATTGCCCGGATAATGAAATGCAAAAACTGGAAGACGAACTTTATCACCACTCCATGATAGGAGCTGGTCTCGCGGCCTACACAGACCGATTCCATGAATTAGCCAGGCTAGTTCCTCATCTGGTCACCCCTGAATCCAAGAGAATCGATAGGTACATATATGGTCTTGTACCCGAAATCCGTGGAACTGTGAAAACTACTGAGCCGTCTACAATACAAAGTGCAATATTGAGAGCAGGAACTCTAACATATGAGATGGTCAGAAATGGGACTTTGAAGAGCAATGACAAGAGGAAAGAATCGAGTGGATCGAGTAGACAGATGGATGTAGTAGCAGACAACAAGAGAGCAAGAGTTTTTGTGGCAACTGGTACTGAACAAAGAGAGTATGCGGGTACACATCCCAAATGTGCCAAATGTGCTTATCATCACCCGAAGTCCAAGCCTTGCCGCTTATGTACAATTTGCAATCAGTCAAGCCAGTGTAGAGAGCGTGCAAGACCGATAACAACGGTTAACACGGGCAACATGAGGAATAACCAAAGGACTTGCTTCGAGTGCAACAACCCGAATCACTACCGGAATAATTGTCCTCAGTTGAATAAGCCACCGATGCAAGCTCATCTAGCTGTGGCAATTGAAGGAAATAACCCAAACCCTGTACTCAATATCAGTCCACCCCGAGGTCGAGCATTCTATGTAGGGACCGAGGCAGCCCGAAATGCGTAACTGGTACGTTTTCCCTAGACCATTAAGTGATCCACTGTATTATTCAGATTCAGTTAGCCTCATTAGATAAGAAACCTAGACGCGTAAGTTTTGGCATAAGCACTTTGACCATACACCCTGTTTTCGCGAAACCTAATGGTAGACCTTTAAGTATCATCGATTGAATCACGAGGACGTGATTCCTCTGACATGGGAAGAATGTCACAATTCTCAATTTTTGGTCATTTCTCAAACTCAACATTCATCATACTAGTTCATGCATGGGTTTTGCATTTCACATTAAACGCATAATTCCTTATTAAATAAACGCTATTGCGTAATTAATTATTTTGAACATTTGAATCCGATACTTCCAAAAATTATCCCGATATATATTTGTACTCATATTAAGTTTATAAAAATAATATTATGAGTTTACCCAATGTTTTAAATTTATTTCGTATATAAATTGTTATGTTTAAATAAGTTACGACGGTTTTCTTAAATTCAACCCGATAAATATTTATTCACTCAAATCTTTCAAGAAATGTATTTTTATAATTCTAATGACTTCAATATATTTTATTTCGATCCGTTAAAAATTTATTTTCAATTAACGCTACCCTAAATACTCAAATGTGTATACAATTCAACACTTAACTTTATTTAACTTACAAGTAATTATACTTATACAATAAAAAAAAATGTGTATTATCAATGACTACACCTCCCTTGTCGACAAAGGGAGGGTGAGTCATTTGTGTTTGTAAATATCTACCTAAGTATATTGTTTTATACTCTAAATACCACACATACAATAATTATTCTCAAAGTGTTTTAGATCAAAGCCATTTGTTTCCTCTCTTCTCTCTCAAAACCGGCAACCATAAGGAGACCAAGAAGATCATCATAAAAGTTTTCAAGTCAAGTTAATTAACACTCTAGTATCACTCTTTATTTAGGTTTTGCAATAAAAACCTAGGGTGATTAGGAAATCCTTTGTTTTAATAAACCTCATCAAGTATTCTAGTAAGCATCTCATGTCCATTTTTCATCTTTCATATTCATTTCATATTCATTTCATCATATTTGAGCAAAAACATGCAAGTCATATGATGTTGTACCACTTTTTCATTGATTTTTAAGAGTTATGAATATATAAGTCATCCTATAATTACTCCTTGTTATATATTATTTTTGGTGATGTCTAGGAACCCATGACACCCTAATAAGGTGTATGGTAGGATTAGAATAGCTTCGGAGTTGTTTTGAATGGATTAGAATAGGTTTGGCGCGAGAAAAACTCATTTCGACAAGTTTGCAAAAGGGTCTGTCCTTATTTAAAAAAACTGGAAAATCCGACAGTAGGTAAAAATTTTTGGCCTAGATATTTAGAAAATATACTTTAAAACGAAAACGTGGCCGCTTGAACGGATTAAAACAGAGCTATAACGAAGAAGTTATGAATTTTTCAAGTTGGCGACGAAAATTATAATTTTCTGGAAATTTCAGCATGTATTGTTTATTTTGTACGAGTCAAAAATGAAACTTAGGTGTTATAAATTATGTCGACTTGTCAAAAATATGTTAGTATACTTTGATACAAAGATAAGGACCTTTAAAACGTAGAAAACGGATTTGTAACGATTAAATTATACACGTTTACAAAAAGTTGTCGTAACTTTATTATATAAGAAAAACTATTAAATTTCTAATAGGCAAGTTTTACGGCAAACAAAGAGACCAAGTTGAAGGTTGTTTTTAACATTGATGTAGAACTTTTTATAAAGAGATGTCTTCTAGTAAAAGTGAGTTCGCCAAGTATATTTTCCAAAATGTCCGACTGTTTGTTTAGCGGAGTTGTAATGTATTAATTATGGTTGCTTAAACTTTGCCGAAAACCATCCTTTAAACTATATTTTTTTTGGACTAAAGTACCATACTAAACCAATATTTTTCTTTGTGATCGAGATCTCTAGGATGGAAACTTAAATACTAAAACTTTGAGATAATGATACAAGCTTTCCAAAACTGATGGGTTCGTTTCCTAACGCTCGATGTGCACCATTTTGCGACTATCATAGGAGGTTGTTTCAACATAACTACTTGTAGAGTACTTTTAATACGACGGGATGTCATAAACATATATTTTGACGATAAACCTTATTTCCAAAACGTACAAGTGGTATGAATATCATATGAGTTTGCATTCACGACAACATATCATAACTCAAGTCATAACATTCATTTTAGGTCGCGGATAGTTTCCGAGCCTCATTTTCGCGCACTTCATTTTGTTAGCATATCAATCCTACCAGGTGAGTTCATACCCGCTTTTACTCGTTTAAATTCCTATAAACTATTTGGGGCGAGATACAAGCTTATTTATCAAAACATTTAAACTCTTTTGCCAAACAACATTACTTATACTTTAGACTTGGTGCGTGTAGTGACTAGACTTAAACAAACATCCCATCATTTATATGTTGGAAGGCCATTTATTTGGATACAGCCCAACGTAAGTCGTTGGAGGAACATCCCATCATTTATATGTTGGAAGGCCATTCTTATGGATACAGCCCAACGTGAGTCGTTGGAGGAACATCCCAACACGAGTTGTTGGAAGACCCTTGTGGTGACATTTATACTTTTAACTACCTTATTGCGCATATTCATGATTGTCATTCTATTTTAGGCAATGGGTTGTGAACATACAGGTTGCAAGTTTTGTATGGGCGGAACTTGGAACTGAGTGGATTTACAATGCCTTTGTTGTGTGAACATTTCTCAAAGTATTTCAGATCATTTATTACAAACTTATGAACTCACCAACCTTAGTGTTGACACTTTTTAGCATGTTTATCTCAGGTCGTAAGGCGATAGCATTTCATGGAGCTTTTGGGTCACATGGCATACATTGGAGTCTTGTGTTTTTTATCATTTACCATTCGACGTGTTTTGTAACTCTTTATGTATTATCAAACTTTGGGATCTCATGTTTTGTAAACTTTAACTTATTTAATCGAATGGTAAACTTTTCAAAACATCTCATTATAGAGGTCGTTTTCTGTATCCATACTTTGTGCTATGACGTCATACCCCAATGACACTATCGTTCCGCTGCAATATTTTGGGGGTGTGACAAATAGGTCTAGGTTCATTTTGAAAAGGGGCGTTTGGTTCAAATGATGCTCTTGGTGGTTCATGAGCGATACGCTCAATGGTTCCAAATGATGGAAGAGGTGGTGGATTTGTGGGCCTAGGAGGTAGGTCTTCCAAGTCATCAAAGAATGGATTTGGAGATGTTGGCGGAGTTGAGAAGAGTTCTATGGGTATAAGCTTTGGAGATTTTGGTGGTGATGGTGTTTTTGATGATTGTATTGGAGCCGGTGGAGGAGAGGTGGCAATTGATGTTTTAGTAGTTGGTGGAGTGGTGATGACAATAGGGTGATTTTGGTGGTGGAGTTGGAGTACTCAAGGTGAGGAAGTTTTCATCTCTTATTGGAGATGAAATGTTGAGTAGTGATGAGTCTGAGGAGGAAATAAGATTGACAAAGCAACAAGGTCTCACACTTATTCTTGGGGTTTTCTTGAGAGGTTTGGTTTATGGTGATGATGTAGATGACTTTGTCTTTGTGATCAAGCTTATGCTAAGAGAAGAAGGAAGAAATTTGTAACATATTGGATTTCACATACACATCAAACCATAAGCAAAGTAGGCGTACACAATGAGTTTAGAGAGAGAAAGTTAGAGGTTTGGGAACTTTAGTGAGAGAAAGAAAAAACTTATTATGAGCTCCAACTCTCTACCTTGAGAGGTAGAGAGTATTTATAGTACTTACATAAAACGCCACCTACCGGGCTGTGGATCAGGCATACAGTGGGTAAAGACCCGTCCGTCCTCCACGGTGTTACATAACTAAATACTACTTAACATAAAATAACTACCACTACGAGCTTTCTAACGATTACATATACTTGAGGTGACCGACACTTTAACTACTGGATTTTCCAAATCCTAACAATCTCCCCCTAAGGGAGGTCACCTCAAACACACATTAAATTACATAGAAAACAAACAGATATTACATTGAGATTGTTCTTGGATTCTTGTTCTGTAGCTCGTAGTCTTTGATTCTTCATTTTTGCATGTTTTGGATAATCTGAGTGGAGGTCTTTAACTGATCCACGTGATACTGAGTTTTGATCCAGCTTTGAGATCATCAGCAACATTAAATCTCTGACTCATCCATTGTGGTGTTGTTATAATGTGATGTTGTGATTTTTGGACCGACATGCTCACATTCTGGATCATGATATCTTTTTATCAGAGTAGCGGAAGCTTACGTTGATTCATGATATTGGCGTAAGCGTAGCGAAGCATGGAGTGAAAATATCAGAGTCATTGATGCATTAATCATGATTTCTTAAGATATGAATGTGTTGTGTGAGCATGCGGCTATGGATTGACCGCTCCATTACGATCACTGCAAACGTCGGGCGTGCACTGCATAAGACAGTTAGCAATAAAGCATACAAAAGTGTCTTTGATCACTTTCGATGAATTGAGGTACACGGCCCACGGTTCCCGTTGATCAGCATACAAGTACCGCTTGTGATCGGTATAATTCGAAGAATTTCCTTGACAGGGTTTCCACAAATGCTCTAGCTGTTCTCAAACTGGAACGCCTCAAAGAAGACAACACGGAGTGAGTAAACCAGCGAAATGAGATTCACTGATTGATGAAAAGAGATTTGAAAAACAATCGTGTATTGCTCAATAGAAATTGTTTTTGCAATACAACGAAGGTTTTAATGAAAATCAATTATCAATCATAAACACCTTTTATTTTGATAAATAAGTACACAATCGATGTGCTAAAGAAAAGAATTTTTAAGCACAACGATCGGTTTTTCAAAGGTATCAGTCAATCCATAACCTGAACCAGGATTGATTCAAAAGATTGAATCTCTCCATTGTTTCTGTCCAGAAAGAAAAAACTTATTATAAACACATGTTAAAATTAATTATACTAATTAAAATATTTATGATATTGCATGGTATACATTTAATAGTTACCAAGTCTCAAGAAAACACATTAACCTAAAAGTTTGTTTGAGTTTCAAGACTAAAAAGAGAATATGAAAGATCAAATAATCAAAGTTGTATACATGTGATTTAGTGTAATGATGTTTAATTTCTACTTTCAGACATGTATTTAAGTATTTTGTGAACTTGATATTTGGCAAATTGATTGGTGTCTTGTTATGCAATTTCATATTTAGTTTTCATATCATGGTTTTATAATTTTATTGCATTACACTAACCCATGGGTTTACCCGGGGGCATGGGCATGGGTAGAAAATTGTACCCATTAACAGGTGACGGGTGAGAAAAAAACTATGTGGGCGGGTGACGGGTTAGAGGTACCCGTGCCCATTACCCACGGGTGCCATCCCTAGTTGTCACATGGTTGATCTATTGGATAGATCTCACATGCCACCTACTAGGAGCTTGTTTGATGTTGGCTCCAGAAGGCTTTCCATCTTCATCGTGAATATGTATGCATATCACTTAGATGTTCTGGAAATACCACAAGGATAATGCGTAGGACTCATAAGATATAATCTCTCTTTCCACATTGTGTGAAACAGAGAGTCTTCATTGAAAGTGTCCTAATGAGATTTATATGATGATCTCGTGGCTCTAGACTCAATTGTGCATATTTGGTTCCTATACCGGAGACTAGGGAGAGGGTCTCCTTCTTCAATATCAACAATCTCTAAGAGAAAGTCGATAGATTATGTCGGTTCCCTGTGAGAATGAAACAAGCCCTTTTAAGAGGAACTTGAGTGGTTTGGAAAGTTGAAATGCAGTGCGTCACTGGGTCCATGACGTCTTGTCTTCAATACCGATGTTACCTTGGTAACCACCAGTAGTATATGAATTGAACCCGGTTTCTGCCCTAAGGTTGAATAAATGGAGGGCTATTTCTTTACACCATTTCCACATTCAATTCTTTTTCATTCTTCAACCCCTTCAGTGCTTACCGAGACTTCATTACTAGAACCTTGTTGGGTTTTTTTCCAGTACTAGCTTCAGTCTCATCCACACTCTTCCCCATATCTCACCTTTCTCCCTTTTTTCATCATACCTAAGGACTTCTACACTATCTAGTGGATTGTCCCTCGGTAGATCCCTCCGATTCTGGCGGATCATGGGACCTCAACCTAACCTTATCATCCTTATATCACCATACATAAGGTAAAGTTGGTCGGTCTTTTTGGTATTGTTCATCTGCCATTGGAACCAATTGAAAACCATTTGTAAATCAATCAAGATACTTGTGATATAGAATCAAAGCATTTTGTATCTTAATTGTTTTGATATTTTAGAAATGCTCCCCCTCAACATATGCATAAAAATTTAGAATTTGTTTAGCACATGGAGGCAAGAGATCTTTGAAATCGTTAGATTAAGAATGAAAGGTCCAATCTTTTGATTAACATTTTCTAAAATGATCATCATCACTTCCCAATCAATTTGAGTAGATAAAACATTTTGAGGAAGGATGAGGTTTTCAAAAGTTTGCTCCCCTCAATATGTGCCTCGAATTTTGAAAGAATTTTGCACATATTAGAGGAACCACTTAGAGACAATTCATCACGTTTCAATAATTTGAGGTTTACAGAGATGCTCCCTCAACATGTGCATGGAAAAGTTGAAATCGTTTGTCACTTGCGGGGAGGAAAACATGCTAAACACTTATGAAACCATTTATCGAATTATTAGTTTAAATCCAATTTAAATCACAAATTCTCCCCCGATCACAATTATCAAATCATTTGAGATTTGTGATCTTTGTAGATTTAAATTGATTTTGAAAGCTTTTAAGGAGAATTGTGACTTGATTATGAAAGCGTTTTAACTGATAAGGATTGGAGTTTGAGACTTTAAACTCCATTGATTAAACATGCATAATTATCTTTTGAAAACATAATAATAACCAAGGTCTGGAACCAATTGTGTAACATTTTGTAAAACATTTAGAGTAGACCTTACTCATTTAAGTGCAAATTGTTTGAAAAGAACACTTTTTGATTTGATTGAAAAATCATTCTCCCCCTCAATCAATGACGAAAGTCGTTGATTGATGAATTGAGATTTTGACACTTGATAAGTTCTTTTGATTTTCAAAAATAGAGTCCGAAGTGTTTTCAAAACAATTGAGTTTTCATAAGATTGCAAATATTTTTCAGAGGAATCATTAGAAGGAAAAATATTTGAAATTAAACATTTGTCTTATTAGTGACAAACATTTGTTTTAGAATCAGAGCATTAGGATTGAAACATGAGATAAAGCATGGCTCTGTTGTTTCTTTGAAAAGTGGGTTACTGCCTGAAATGACAATAAACCATTGTTTTACTTTCTCCCATTTTTTTTTAAACATTCGAACAACATCTAAAGTCCCGTGTCACTCTTTGACTGACAACACAAAAACCGTAGATATATATCGAATCAAGAAAGAAAAGACAAAAAGACAATACTTTTTTGAGAATTTTTCGAGGTTTTTCAGATTTTTATGGATTTTTTTTTAGAATAAATATATACAGAATATAGATGAAGAAAAGACATTTACTCCTCGTCTTCCTCCTGAAGACGTTTGAGTGTTTCTGGTTGAAGGATTTTCAAGCCAAGTCGAGGAAGAATAAACTCAAACCTTTCTCTTGGAAGAGCTTTGGTGAAGATGTCTGCTAACTGGTATTCTGACTTCACAAAATAGAGTTCCACCACACCGTTTTCCACTTGCTCCCTGATGAAATGATGTCGGATGTCAATGTGCTTTGCTCTTGAGTGTTGTGCGTTGTTGCATGAGAGAGCAATAGCACTTTATTATCATAGTACAGAGGGATTTTGTTGAATTCAAAGCCACAGTCAGATAATTGGGATCTCATCCAAAGGATTTGAGCACAACAAGATGACATAGCTATGTATTCAACCTCTATAGAGGAAATAGAAGTACTCATTTGCTTCTTTGAAAACCAGCTCACAAGCTTATCACCCAAAAACTGAGCACCTCCTGATGTACTTCGACGTGTATCTTGACATCCTGCATGATCAGCATCTGCATAGGCTGTTAGTGACATACCGGTGTCCTTTGGGTACCATAGTCCCATATTGATGGTTCCTTGGAGATACCGAAAGACCCCCTTAACCGCTTCAAGGTGCTTTTTAGTAGGCTTAGCCTGATATCTAGCACACATGCACACAGCGAACAAAATGTCTGGTCTGATAGCTGTGAGGTACATCAGGGATCCAATCATGCTACGATATTTCGTTTGATCTACCATGATCCCTGAGTGGTCCACATCCAACTTAGTTCGTTCAATCATGGGAGTGTCAACAGTGTCACATGATACAAATCCAAATTTCTTTAAAATCTCATTTGCATATTTAGATTGATTTATAAAAATGCCTCCGGGACTTTGTGAAATTTGTAATCCCAAGAAAAATGATATTTGTCCCATCATTGACATTTGAAATTTGGAACCCATTTCATTTGAAAAACGATCACATTCATTGGGGTCAGTCGAGGCAAAGATAATATCATCAACATATATTTGAACGTGAATTAAATGTTTGCCTGAATTTCGGGTGAACAATGTAGGATCAACTACTCCTTTGCTGAATCCAGTGGATAGAAGAAACATTGACAGCGTATCATACCATGCTCTAGGAGCTTGCTTTAAACCGCAAAGAGCCTTTTTCAAGCGATAGACATGAGTCGAATGCTCTGGATTCACAAAACCCTCTGGCTGACTGACGTAAACCACTTCTTTTAAATCTCCATTCAGAAAGGCGGTTTTAACATCCATCTAATGCACAACCATATTCTTGCTAGCAGCATTAGCCAAGAAGATTCTGATTGCTTCAATACGAGCAACTGGAGCAAATGATTCTTCAAAGTCAATACCCTCCTCTTGACGATATCCTTTTGCGACTAATCGAGCCTTGTTCTTTAAGACATCACCATGCTCATCAAGTTTCACTTTGAAGATCCATTTTAGAGCAATGATCATAGCACAATCTGGAGCAGGTACTAATTCCCATACACCAAGTCGATCAAACTCATGAATTTCTTCTTGCATGGCATTGAACCAACAGTCTTCATTCATGGCGGTTTTAATGTCTTTTGCTTCGACCTTAGAGAGTACGGAGTTGAAGAAGCACCATAAGGCATCGGTTGCAAGTTGTTTCCGTGTGGATACTGGGCGAGAGGGGTTTCCAACGATGTTTTCCAATGGGTGATCATGTGTCCATTTTCTAAGGTGTTCATGTGGTTGTTGTTGTGGAACTGAAGTAGCAGAGTCGATATATCCTGATGATGATTCAGGAGCAAAGATATTTTCAAATGGAGCATCTTCGGGAGCAGCAAAGGGATTAACTTCTTCATTGATTCCAGAAACAATTCCATGATGTACATTTGATGATTGACGATTTGTTGATGAGACAGAGTGATCAGCAGCAGGCGCTTCTTGACATAATGATATTGAGACTGAAGGGTTCACTTCATTCACAGGGATAGGAGCAGCCTCTATTGATGGAATTGACATTTCATCAGCATTCGGTTCATAGTGTTCATCAAACATTGGATCAAACAATTTCTTTAAATCATCTTCAGATGGAGGTACATATGGAGTTGCTGGAAATGAGTTTGGTACAAGGGATGAACCAATGGGACTGTTTTGAAGTGCGGGTCCGAAGCTGGATTGTCCAGAGCCATTTGACTGGTCAGCTCATCGAACGTAACGTGAATTGCTTCCATGATATTTCGGGTTCTCTTGTTGTAGATTCGGTAACCCTTCTTGTTTGGTGCATAACCAACAAAAACTCCAATATCTGCCTTTGCTCTTAATTTACCTAAGTCTTGACCGTCATTCGTTGGATAGCACAAAGCACCAAACACACGAAGGTAGGACAGATCATGTTTTCGTTTATGAACAAGTTCATATGGAGTTTTTCCATGAAAGGTGTGTATAAGGGAACGATTTTAGGTGTAGCAAGCAGTGGCAATGGCTTCAGCCCATAGAAACATTGGAACCTTCGAATAAATAAGCATTGTTCTTGCGGCTTCCACAAGAGTTCGATTTCGTCTTTCAACTACACCGTTCTGTTGAGGAGTTCGTGGAACACTTCTTTGATGACTGATTCCAACACTTTCATAAAACTGAATTAAGTCTTTGTTGACAAACTCTGTGCCATTGTCTGTTCGAACAATTCTGACTGTATTGTTGAGTCGAACCTGAAGCTGTTTGATTAGTTTGATAATGACATCTGGAGTTTCATCCTTTGTTCTCAAAAACTTTACCCAAGTAAATCGAGAGTAGTCATCAACAATTACTAGAATGTATTTCTTCCCATTTATCGTTTGCACTCTCATTGGTCCGCACAAATCCATGTGAAGGGTATGAAGAACTTCCATTACTGAATTTGTGGGTTTAGGTTTGTGGGCATATTTCATGCTTTTACCCAATTGGCAAGCTGAACAAAGATGATCCTTTTCATATTTTAATCTGGGTAAGCCTCTGACAAGATCCTTTCTGGAAAGGTTATTAATGGTGCTGAAGTTCAAGTGATTGAGACGACGATGCCATAACCATGAATTTGTTTTAGAAGTCTTTGACAGTAGGCAGATTGGAGAAGACTTCATCATGTCTTCGATAGAGATGGTGTATAGGTTAGAACCACGAGTGCCTCTTAGTAATTCCACGCCATCAAGTTCTCTAACGAAGCAAGTATGTTTTCTAAAGGCCACCTCTAGATCGGAATCACAGAATTGACCAACAGAGAACAAATTATGACCAAGACCTTCCACATAATATACCCTGGAGATTACAGTTTTTCCAACTACATAATCACCATAACCCATAATAGCTCCAAAATGGTCGTTCCCGAATCTAACAGTCCCGATGAATTTACTCGAAGTTCATGAGCCGCGACCGGTCTACAGTCATATGCTTGGAACAGCCTGAGTCCAAGTACCACAGAACGATTTGAACGATCTGCAGAGGGAATTATGGGAACATTAGTTGGTTGATTTACTTTTTGCATTCCTGAACTAGATGTGCAAGGGTCTGTATTACTAGAAGGCACATTGATGTTCACTTTCTTAAAACTGGGCCTAGAATGGTTTGAATGCTTGGCACTAGGCACAGAACAAGGCATCACAGCTTTGCCTTTTGCACCTAAGGATTTAGGACATGTTGCAATTACACATTCTAGTACCTCTTGAGATCATTTGGCCTGAAGGCAAGCAAACCTAATTTCTCTATCGAGAGGTTTATTAATGAAATCCTCTTCAACAATCTCACAGAGACATTCTAGACTATCCTTAAGGTGAGCACAATAGTCATGAAACGCAGGTTCATTATTCCTAAGATGAGGAGGAATGTATTTAACCGTTACAGTGTATTTGCAGTCTGAGGGTGACTTAGATGCAACATTCTTATTAAAAACAAGTGGCGATTTCCCATTTTCCTGACTTCTCAGATTCTCAATTTCTTTTTGTAAAGACGTTATTTTTTCGTTGTTTTGGTCACGAGTGACTTTCATTGAATCATATAACTCTTTAAAGTGTCGTTTAACTTTTTCATTTTCTTCTAGAAAACTCTCATTTTCCTTTTGTAAGGCATTAACTAAGTTTTGAAGATGAAAAGTTTAAGAATGCTGAGAATCTAAAGGAGGAGGCATTTGGGATCCAGTCACATTGTTCATTTCACCCTTTAATTGAGAGATTTAGGCTTTCAACTTTCTGATCGTGTTACAATGAGCTTGAATCTGATCGTCACGTTTGTTTATCTGAAAAACAGCATCAAACTCTGGAACATCTGAGGATGTCTTGATATTTGAGGTTTTGACATTTTCTTTAAGATGTTGATATTTTAGTTGTAAATCAAAATGTTCAACTTCTAGTTTAGAAAGATGCTTTACCAAATTATCGTGGTCATCCTGATCAATTTTCTCATTAAGTTTCGAATTAATTTTTTCAAGCTCAATGACACGATCATGGGAGACTTTCAGAGCAACAGATAATTCATGAAATTGAGAAGCATTAATGGAACAATTCGTAGCAGTGTAAAACACATCTTGAGCAATACATTCAGAAATAAGAGACTCATTCAGTGTATGCAAGTTTTTCCTCTCAATCTCATTATATTTTAATGCTCTTTCATTGTCACTAACCTCAACTATCATTGCATCAAATTCCTTTTCCATTCCTTTAATATCTGAATCTATCCCCTTTTTTAAGACTCTCAAATTGATCTTTTAGTTGTTTAAAGAAAGGCATGACCTCAGTTAGATAGCATTCTTTTGTTTGTTCAAAACCCCTTTCCCCTTCAGTTATCCTAGTGGGTGTGATCCTTTTCTTACAAGTTTTCTCAAAATCGACAAATAGTTGAAGAATAACATATTGACTGATTAAGGTCTTGCTCTTAGTGGCAATAGTTCTAGGAACTAAATGCATTGGTGTATTTGGAGGATACACAGTCGCTGCAGGCATTTTCCTAATGGGAGGGTTTGTTTCAACAAGATTTTCAGCTTTTTGCTTATCTAAGTCCCTTTTCCAGAAAACTTGTTCAGGTGTTAACAACGTTTGAGGCTTAAATTTTTCAAGGAGATCCAGTTTTCCTTCTTGTAATCATGGGGTTTGATCGTTATGTTATTCTTTTTGCATTCAGGATCTTCTAGCTTCTTATTCATTTTCTCCCTAGATGCATCATCTAATTTTCCATCTTCCTCAGTGCACTCAACGCAACTAGGTTTCTGTCTAGGTTTAAGAATCTCATTGCCATCATAGATTACATTTTGAGCTGCTTTTGCTATCTTACCGTACTCAGGGTTGGGTTTATCTATAATGGGAACACTATGCTTATCGCTTAGAACTCTATGCTTAGTGACCATGTGAGCAGTCTGAATGGTATTCCCTTGTACGTACAACTTATTTTCAAGCTTGTTCTTCAAAGTTTTTAGATTGGAAAAATCATTCAAAAGTTTTGATTCCTTAGCATGAAATTCCTGCTTAAGCACTTTAACATTTTCTTGAAGTTCTTGTTTTTGCTTAGCAGTTTTAAAAAGCTTTTCTTGTAAGGAGTTTAACACTTCTTCTCTAAAATTACTTTTTCTAATAATTGTACACATTTGGTTATCCAACTCCTGCTCACGAGTAGTTAGCTCAAACTTAGCACGTTGTTCATAAATGGCAACTCGTTCTTTATAGGCATTAAGTTCAGAGATAACAGAATCATCAGGGGCACATGCAATGTATTCATAAAAAACATAGTCATCGTTGACTGCGGAAGATGCATCACTTGGTACGACCTCACTTTCACTTTGTTTCACATATTGATCATATGGGACAACATTGATATTACCCATATTTTCAATATTTGACTCAATAGTTTCAGTTGATTGTACTTTGTCATGCATCTTTTGCACATCAGCATCATCGTATAGTTTTAATACCTCAGAAATGATTTTGTCTTTGGATGGACCAGCTTGTTGTGATGAAGAGACTTTATGAGAGACCATTGGAGAAATGCTAGCCATGAAAATGGTTTATGCAGTAGGTTCATCATCAACATCAGAGTCGTATGCATCACAATCAGCTACTTGAAAGGCATTCTGATGATTATGGCCTATCTCCTGAATTGGTTGCTCATCCACATCTGCATCATATGTCTTAGCATTTCCCTCAGCCAGAAATAACAACTCCTCTTCATACAAAGCTGCACCATTATCCTGAGCTTGCACAAGCAACATCTTATCCCTGAAGTACTCTGCATTTTGTAGACGTTTTGGAGATGTGCAGTTCCTAGCAATGTGTCCCTCACCACCACAGTTGTAACATTTGATTGGCTTTGCTTGACCCTGGTTTCCATTCCTTCCCCTATTCTGATTTGCAGCATAACCTCTACCAGCTCCACCTCTTCCTTGTTCGTACTGCCTTTCTTGAACTGGTTGCACCATAACCTTCCCATCTCTGACTAGAGCATGATTGTGTGGATTGGATGCAGTTCTGAGATTGTTGTTGGTGTGTGGAAGAGAGTTCATGTTTTGACTAATCAGGAGAGCCAGTTGATTAATGAAGTTTCCCACGTGTGCATCAGCATCAGCTTGTTTGAACATAGGATCAGGAATGAGTTTGTGATTACCATTCCCCATGGGTATAACTTGAGATGCTTTGGTGGTAATTCCAATGTTTGAGTAGAAGGCAGTTGAATCATTTGATGAGCTTGTCTCTCCATGGTTAGTTTTGAACTGATCAAGAATCCTTTTTCAAACATAGCATGTCTCTCATTCTGAAGAAGGAAGGCATAGAGTTGCTCATAGTTTGTATTCTTTAATCCTTTGGTTAGCTTCACAGAGGTGACAAACTTATGCCATTCGGGATTCATGTTGTTCACAAACTTTGAGTTCATCTGAATGTTTGGCATAGTCATTCCGATGTTCCTCATGTCATTAACAAGCTTGTGGAATCTCACGTAATACTCATAGACACTCTCATCTGGTTTCATCTTGAAGTGCTCAAATTCATCATAGAGTTGTGATTCTCTGTCTTCCATAGTTAATTCAGAACCAGAAAGAAGCATCTTGACATTATCCCACACTGCTTTGGCTTCGGTGTTGTGATTGATAAGCTTGTAGATATCTTTTGGAATACCTTGAAGTACGATGTTAGAAGCCCTGATATCAGCATCAAATCTCTTTTTCTCCTTATCACTGAGCTCATCATACGTCTTTGGCATGTCCAATCCAAAAATCATAGTTTCATCTGCAGCAGTATCAATATGTCTCTTGTAGTCTCAACCTGATAAGGTCCTTCATCAATCGATTTGAGAATGTTGACCCCATTTTCCTTTCCAAGACAGTACAATCTGATTCTTTGAGCCCAAGAGTCGTAGTCAGTTCTGTCAAGCATGGGTGGACGGGTATCTGAACCAGCTGCTTGAACATCCTCGGAAACAGTGGAGATGATTGTAGGTACGTTGGTAGACATGTTTAAAGATTACACAGGATTTTATAACTATATGATTAAACAGGGAAATAGATTCTTTCATGGGATTTTACTAAATCAAGAGAAAACCGTATTACAAACAAAAGTTAACCAAGTCGCTAAGAATCCTTGAATCAAGTCGCTAAAAACCAAGTTGCTAAGACAAGTCGCTAAGATCCAAATCGCTATGAATTTTGGCAGCAAGTCGCTATGCACCAAGTCGCTAAGAAATCAAGTCGCTAAATAGCAACTCGCTACTGGTCCAAATCGCTAACACCAAGTCGCTAAGAAACTTAAGAACAAGTCGCTATCAAAATTGAAAGCAGGTCGCTACTATACCAAGTCGCTACCCATAGTGGAGAATCCACTAACAATACTTTTTGTCAGCTTGTCTCTAAAGGCAAGTCGCTAAGCACCAAGTCGCTACCACAATACACTACAACTCGCTATAGACTTACAAAGCAAGTCGCTACCAAGAAAAGAACACCGTGACTCAAGTCGCTAGCATGAAAAAATTCAAAAACACCACTTTTCAATCCAAAAACAACCCAACCACGATGATTCAAGCCTTCCAAATCAAAACCTAAACACTTATGATGATCTTAAACACAAAAGTACAATCAAAATCCAAACTTTAACACTAAAAATCAACCAAATGATGCAAAAACCACTAAACTTTCTCAAACTCAAAAACCACCTAAAAACTACTAGAAATCCAAAGATATGTAAGAGATGATCTAACCATGGCTCTTGATACCATTTGTAACATATTGGATTTCACATACACATCAAACCATAAGCAAAGTAGGCGTACACAATGAGTTTAGAGAGAGAAAGTTAGAGGTTTGGGAACTGTAGTGAGAGAAAGAAAAAACTTATTATGAGCTCCAACTCTCTACCTTGGGAGGTAGAGAGTATTTATAGTACTTACATAAAACGCCACCTACTGGGCTGTGGATCAGGCATACAGTGGGTAAAGACCCGTCCGTCCTCCACGGTGTTACATAACTAAATACTACTTAACATAAAATAACTACGACTATGAGCTTTCTAACGATTACATATACTTGAGGTGACCGACACTTTAACTACTGGATTTTCCAAATCCTAACAAAATTGTTGAGGTGTGAAAATGACCATCCTTGATGTCTTAATTTATAGGATCATGAGATTATGGAAATTTGTGTTTGATTTGATCTTTAGCCATACAAGTGAAGTAGTTCCTAATAATTTGAAAGAGTTAAAATGCATGTCAAATCTCCCTAAGTCAATCCATACAAGAAGTGTTGAGTAAAATGAGCAAGATATGCAATACATGAACTTTAATCATTGCAAAATCCTAGAAATCAGTCATCTACGGATTACAAGGAACCAAAATAACGATTCCTTCCTTTATAGAAAAGCCTTGGGTGGATTTTGAGATTTTTTGAATTTTGGTGGGAAATGGATATCTTATTGGTCTAACTAAGTTAAACTAGTCCTAATATAAATGAAAAGCAGTAAAAACTATCCTAGAAATAAAATTTGGTAAATTAGAGTGCGAGATTTAGTAAAATTCAAAAATTTAGCTACACTGATCCATGGCACCAAAATTTCAAAGACGGAACCTACTTTTTGGTTCCGTCTGGCCGGCGTGATGAATTTGGCGGCACCAAATTTTACAATGGACGGAACCAAAATTTTGGGTCCGTCAGATCCGTGGTGATCAAATTAGTTCACAGAGGCGTTTTTAACCCTCGGGAACTTTTCCGAATTCTGAAATTTTTCTTAAAACATATGGAGATAATTATTTCTGGTTATGAACAAGCAATAACACACATATAAACACACGGGAGCATGTATTTCCAATAGGGGCTAGTGATTTTCACTAAAAAGTGAAAACGGTGAAAATTTGATAACATCCAAATGTTATCCCCTTGCATGACAAAGTTAGCTCACATCATTGTTTTAAGTTTAGTTATCATCCTAGAAAGCGAAAACACATAGAATATATCATACATCATTGTTTTTGTCCTTGTACCAAACACTCCTTAAAACCTCACTCATGTGTCCAACTTTTTGTTAATCTTGGAAAGCATCCTTCCAAGACACTTGAACATACCCTTCGTCTGCTTGAATTCCTCCGAGGGGTTCTCAATCTCTGGAAGTGAGGCGTAGTACTCGTGAGGTTGAAGCCTAGAGTTGGGGAGTCCGTCTTCCGAGCTATTTGATGATGAAGTTGAAGGAGTAGGAGGTTGTGGCCGTTTTCCTTTGATCTTCATCTTGGCCACCCTTTCATCACTCAATGGCACAAAGATGTGAGAGATAAGAGGATAGTCAAGTTTTACCCCTCTAGGACTTGGCGGAATGGGTGCAAAAGCTCTAAAGAGACGGGTAAGAAGCATCCCGTAAGGAAGAGCAACGGTTCCTTGAGTGGGAATGTCGGCCATTCTCCTAGCAATGTAGTATGACAAGTTGAATGGTTGATGGGTGGATAAGCTATAAAGCATGTAGCAAAGGCAAGCATTGATATGGTCATGGTTTCCTATGGTGCTTATGACATTGGCTCTAAGAAGTTCTTCCCATTTCTTGAATTGAGGCTTAAGCTCATTGAGTTCCATTCCATATGGATCTCGGTTGATTTCCTTTCCGGCTCTAGTGACATGTGTTGGTGCTACCCTATCAAAGAAGAGGTGCTCACGGATGACATCTTTGTCGACCAAGGGAGTTTGGTAAGGAGGGGAACGGACATGAATTGAGTCAAGAATTGTGAGTGACCATTTTTCCGAGTAGAGACAAGTTCCAACACAAGGAATTCCTAGTACTTGGGCGAAATGAGTGAGGGGAATGTTGAAATCAATTTGGTTGACTTTGAAGCTAAGAGACATAAGACCATCATCATTTGTTACAAGAATTACGCTAGCATAGAACTCAAGGACAAATCTAGGGCAAATGGGATCGTCTATGTCTAGGAGACCATAAAAGTGAATGGTGGCTAGTTCTTGACGAAGGTTTGTTCCCTCGACAAAGGATGGGTGAATTGTCCTACCCTCATGAAAGTAACGTTTCTCTATACCTTTAAAAACCTCAACTTGGTCTTTGCTAAGACCCTTAATTTTGTGGTGTTGTGGGATGTATCTAAGGGTGTCTTTGTGATCGTAATACTCTGCGGGAGGCATGTTTGTTCCTAGGAGCAAAAAGTTTCATGTTTTAGTTAAAACGAAAACTAAATTAACATTTTTTTCTAGTGTGTGCCTATATGAAAACAATGTGGAGTTGTGGTTATCTCGACTCCTTTTTATGCATAAAATAGTTTTTATTAGTAGTGTTTGGCAAAATGCAAGATATAACCCAAACGCTCCTAATTCAATGTGGCTTCGTTTGAATATGCCCGGGAATGCATATTAGTTATGCATTACCTTTAGTATTCAAGAGACATTATGCAAGTGATAAAATTAACGTTTTTATTTGTATGAACAATGAGAAATTGTTTTTCCTACAAGTGAGAAATTTTTCAAAATTTTGACATGGGGTTTTTAGTTAATTATGATAATGCTTTACGATATGTAACTCCTAACTAAGGGAAACATGATTAGTTATGTTGTAAAACCCTAAAACCCGTTTCTCCTAAATTCCCATATAATTTGAATTTTCCCTAAGCTTGTGAACTTAACTTAAGTGTGGGAACCTTGTGAATTAAAAGCTGCATAATATTAAGCATATAACTTATGAGAGACATAAAAATTTGACACACATGCTTCTGTGATATCTTATATCACACGTTAAAAGGTTCCTAAAGGGACCAAATGATATTAAAACTTGTACCTAATTTACTTATACACAATTGAGTCTATATACATTTGTGATTTGAAATAAACTCTGGTTTTGGTCCTCCACTTTGCTCGGCAAACACTCCCCCTATATCTCCATTTCCATCTCATTTGTTAGCCTACAATTCTCACATCCATCAACACCTACTAAACCATAAATAATTATATCAAATTCGGATGTGGTTTATGTGGTACGAAGCTGTGCAAAAACAAGTACAAGGAGGCTGTGGTAAGGTGGTGTTGTGATCGTGGTTCGAGAAGGTGTGGTTTTGACCGTGGGAATTATTGGTTCGAGAGGGTTGTTTGCTCTGGAAGTCAACGAAGGTCTGGTCTGGTTGTTTCGGCTTTGGTGCTGGGTCGTGGGTTCTTGGTCCTTGGTTCTTTGTTTCCCTTCCACTCGATCACGCAACAAGGGTACACGTATCATCCTTGCCTATTTTCCTTTTCATTCTGATTCTTGTCACAAGTATAAATCTGGTTATATGAGACAACTATGAATCGACTAAACGTAACATGCATGTATACGACTTGAAATCTCACATAAAATGATACGCTATGTCATATAAAATCATGAAAATGAACCTTAATCGGATCGACCTATATGTGGTTATCCGACTTATGTTTTACGTTTGGTTCTGATCTGTTTGATACTCGATCTAATCTTGGTTTTTCTTTTTATCTAACCAAATGAGAGGTAAAATACTTGTTAAAACCTCGAAATGAAACTTGACAAAAAGGAAGTTTTGCATGCATGCGTGTGTGTGAATATATGTGTCTTTCGAATCGAGCGACGTAGGTAACTTATTAAATGTCGAGTGGAGATAAAAATGATATGCGTATATAAACCTTGCTTCTGTTTGAATTATTCGAACATATTTTTTAGTCAATCAGGTTCATATTTTTTTCTTTCATTTCGAATTGGTGGTCATGAGTGTGTATATATATATTGAAGAATAATGCGTCGTGGGTATGTATATTATGGAGGTTACATGCATGTCTAATAAGATATATAATTGGGTAAAACAACTGAACTTGTGTATATCAATGTGAACGTGTTTTAACGTGAGTGTGTACTTGGAAAATAGTGTGATATGTGTGTCGTGTAGTAGAGTAAAATAAATGGAAATGTGCGTGTTAAGAATATGTTCGATTAGCGTGTGTTTTGTTTTGGGTTAAAAGAAAATATAAACATGGAAACTTACTAATTCGGGAAACCTGCTAAAAATAGAAGTGTCTAAAAATAAAAAGAAACCCAATGAGTAATCTGATTAATTCCAGGCATTAAGTAATACGTGACCATTAATTTATATAGATCTCGTGAAGAGGGAGAGATAGTGATTTGGCTTTGTGTGCCTTGCTCTCGTGCATACACTTTGAGGTATAGATATTCCGTCATTTTATTAATGACTCTTCTTTTCTCTCATGACTCTTGTCCATTATGATATTCGATTGGTATTCCCCTTGCTTGTATTTGATATGATTCGTTTTGGTATGATCCTCTGATTTGATATTCAATTAGTTATTCGTTTGATATGTTATCTGTTTGAGATCCTTGCTTTGATATGATTCCATTATATGATCGGTTTGATATGATATGATTCGTTTTATTTGGTTGCCAGAGGTAACTAGCCATGGAGGTACCATGGCTATGTCATTGATGCACCAATGGCATGACACTATCTAGGGCGGTGTGATTAGTCCCCGGCGTTCCCTTATTGATATGATTATGATATGTGTACACTTTGCCACTATGAATACGTATTTACAATCTCGTACTAGCATATGCATATTTGATTTGTTTTGCAGGGAGCATATGGATGCATCCTAGGTACTCAGTTCAGTTTTGGTGATGTGGTGCGTGTGTGCAATACACCCCCTCACAGTTTGGTACATTTGGGCTAGCTACCCATGTACACTTTGATATGATTTGACGGATTTGATATGATATTGGTTATGATATATGATTTGTAGATTTGGCTATTGCAGTATCTCCTTTAGTATTAGGTGCTCGTGGCAACATTTTGATTTCGGTTATTATATGATTATCTGCTATTCTGATTTATTCGTTTGCTATGCCATGTTTTTTTAGTTGTTCAGTTGGCTATCTGTCATTCAGTATTCGTATGTGATTCGTTTGACTACCATGTTCTCTCTCTTATATTCGGTTCACTTGATTACTTTGATTATTCTACGGATTACCATGCTTATTCTTTAGTTGGGACTTCCCTTTTGTTATGATATTTGTTACAGCTTTGCGTATTTGATTCGTATTTTGATTATCATATATATATATATTTTTTTATATCTGTTCACTGAGCGTTAGCTCAGCCGCATTTTCTTTTCCATGCGGCAAGTATTTAGCTGGGAGCAGGGATATGGGATTTCGAGAGTAGGAGTGGAAGACCTACCCTAGTGAACCTCATTATTGGACTTTGGCATTTTGAACTATCTTTTATTCAGTATTTTGGACCATGTTATTTTAGTTATTGGTTACGTTTTGGAACTTTTGGATGACTTATGTTTTGATGACTTTCATGATTTTAATAAAAGACTTCCGCTTGCATTTTGATTAGTATGTTCTGATATGACTCCATAATGTGGCATTCGGACCCTTGTCGGGTTGGGGTGTTACATATGTAATTTAACAAATGTAGTTCATGATTTGTGCAAGAAGATGCCTAATCCCCATGTTTTGGTTTTGTGCATAAATTGGAACCCTAGACTCAGAATTAAGAGAAGTAATATAGTTAGGATACTTACAATGTTGATATTGGCTGAGATTAGTTGAAGAAGAAACCTCAATTATGAGTTATGTGTGTTTGTAAGTCGTTTGGTTATGTGGGTTGTGAAGAAGGAAGTGTTTCGTAGTTTAAAATTTTGGTACTGAGGAAACCACGGACCAGACGGACCCAATTTTTTGGTTCCGTCTTTGTTGACGTTTGGTTTCGTGGGAACAATAGCAGAATTTTGCTAATTTGTTGTGTTTGGTCATTCTAAGTTTTAAGCTATGTTTTTTATTATGTGTTTGGTTCCATTAATCCTAAACCAAGTCTAAGAAGATTAAATAGTTCTCGTTTAAGAGGTTTAGCTAGGATTTCGGCAATGTTATCTTCGGATGAGACTTTCTCGATTGAGATGTTTCCTTTTTGAACATTGTCGCGAAGGAAGTGATGGCGAATTTCAATATGTTTCTTTCGGGCATGTTGGACATGATTTTTGTTGAGATCAATGGCTCATTTATTGTCACAAATTATAGAGATGTCGTTGAGTTGAATTACGTAGTCCACGAGAGCTTGCTTCATCCAAAGAGCTTGTTGACATGCCTTTCCGGCAGAGACGCACTCGGTTTCAGTAGTTGAGATAGCAAGGGCCGTTTGTTTCTTTGTGAACCATGAGGTGAGACATTGTCCAACAAAAGTACAAATACCACTTGTACTCTTTCTATCGACATAGTCACTGGCATGGTTCGAGTCGGCATACACTATGGTTTCTACACCCGTTCCTTTAGGATACCATAATCCTAAACATATAGTGCCTTTAATGTATCTAAATATTCGTTTTAAGGCTTCTAGGTGTGATATTTTTGGATCTTCTTGAAAGCGAGCACATAGACAAATACTAAACATAACGTCGAGTCTACTAGCCGTGAGATAAAGTAGGCTACCAATCATTCCTCTATATTTAGTGTTATCTATGGATTCACTTTCCTCATCCCTGGTGAGTTTAGTTTCTGAGGACATGGAGTGGGTTTTGAGTCTTCAAGACCAAATTTCTTAAGCATATCTTTTATGTATTTAGATTGGTTAAAGAATATACCATCTTCTAGTTGTTTAATTTGAAGTCCTAAAAAGAAATTTAACTCGCCCATCATACTCATCTCAAATTCGTCGTGCATGATTTTAGAGAAATCATCACATATCTCTTGATAATTTGATCCGAATATGATGTCATCTACGTATATTTGAAGGGGGTTGATACTCACACCATTTTTTCTTATACATACACCACACTGTACAACATTTTAATGCACACTGTACAAGACAGTAATCCACAATTGTGGTGTACGTATAAAGAAAATGGTGTGAGTATCAACACCCATATTTGAACTATGATAATGTTTGATTTCTTTTTCTTAGTAAATAGAGTATTATCTACTAATCCCATGGTGTATTTGTGTTCAACTAAAAAATTCTTAAGTCGATCATACCAAGCTTTTGGTGCTTGCTTAAATCCGTATAATGCCTTTTTAAGTTTGAAAACATGATTTGGTTTTTCAAAGTCGGTGAATTCGGAAGGTTGTGCAACATATACTTCTTCATTAATGAACCTGTTCAAAAATGCACTTTTAACATCCATTTGGAAAAGTTTGAAGTCGTGAGCACATGCATATGCAAGTATGATTCTAATAGACTCGAGCCTAGCTACCGGCGCATAAGTTTCGTCGTAATCAAATCCTTCTTGTTGATTATAGCCTTATGCCACATGCCTAGCCTTATTTCTAGACACTACACCGTTTTCGTCCTTTTTATTTCGAAAAACCCATTTCGTTCCAATTATAGTTTGATTTTTAGGTTTTGGAACTAATTTCCATACATCATTTTTAACTAATTGGTTTAGCTCCTCTTGCATAGCAATTACCCAAGATACGGCTTTTATTGCTTCGTTTACATTTTTCGGTTCAATGGATGACACAAAACAAAAGTAGTTACTTTGATTTTGGGCTTGTGATCTTAATGTTCTTTGATTTAATTGTCCTATGACCTTTTCTAAAGGACGACTTTTGGATTCTTTGATATTTATAATATCTTTATTTAAAGGTTCATCTTCCTTATTATTATCATTGTTTTTTTTTTACTTTTAATAAGTTGACTTTCAACTAAGTCATCATCTACCAAAGGTGATGTCTTAGAGGGAGGTGGACTTTCTTCAAATGTTATGTTCAACGATTCCTCGACTCTCATTGTTTCTTTGTTTAAAACGATGTATGCTTTGCTAGTTTGTGAGTAACCAAGAAACACACCTTCATAAGACTTTGGGTCAAATTTGGTGAGATAGTCTTTGGTATTTAAAATGAAACATTTACATCCAAATACTCTAAAGTATCCTAAAGTAGGCTTTTTGCCTTTATAGATTTCATAAGGTGTTTTGTTCAAGAAATGACGTATTAAGACTCTATTTAAAATGTAAGTAGAAGTGTCAACGGCGTTACACCAAAACTTTTGGGGTATGTTTTGTTCATCAAGCATTGTTCTACTCATTTCTTGAAGAGTTCTATTCTTACGTTCTACTACATCATTAGATTGGGGTGTTCGAGGAGCATAAAAGTTATGTGTTATACCATTTGTATCACAAAAGTTTCCAAATTGTGTTTCATTATCGAATTCGCGGCCATGATCCGTTCGGATCGACACAATGTTAAAACCTAGTTGATTTTGAATTTTCTTACTAAGTATTTCAAATTTATCAAAAGCTTCGTTTTTAGTTTTCAAAAACTTTGTCCAAGTGAACCTTGAGTAATCATCTACTATGACCAAAGTGTAGAATTTGCCTCCATAACTTTGTATAGCGGATGGACGAAACAAGTCCATATGCAAAAGCTCTAGACACCTAGATGTGGAAACCATGTTTTTAGCCTTATGGCTACTATGAACTTGTTTCCCAATTTTGCAAGCATCACTAAAGTGTTGGTCATATTTTAATTTAGGTAAGTGTCTAACTAGTTTTTTTTTAGGATAACGATTGAATGAGTCTCATATTAGCGTGACCTAGACGTCTATGCCAAAGAGTAGAATTATCATCAAAGGTTGTTAGGCAAAGTTTGTCTTTAGATGTTCTATCTATTTTCATGACATATCTGTTATTTTTCCTAACTCCTTTTGCTATGGTGATACCATCTTTTAGTATTTTACTAACATTTTCTTCAAATAGTACTTTATACTTTTTATCACATAGTTTGCTAATACAAGTAGATTAAATCCTAGTCTATCAACATGAGCAACATTTTCAATAGTTAGAGAGTCATGAGCAATCGTACCTTTGCCATGATTTTGCTTTTATTGCTACCAAAAGTAACATTACCTCCGTCATACTCTTGGTAGGTTGAGAAGAGGCTTTTGTTTCTCGTCATGTGTCTTGAGCATCCGCTATCTTTTATCCATTCATCAGGCTCCAAGCCGACTTTTAAGCATACCTATGACACATATAACTCAAGCGTTTGGTCCCCAATATCTCATGGGTCTGTTTGGGTTAAACATACCATTTACTTGGTTCATGTATGGAAATGATGGATATGGGTTCCATGGTATGTAATTAGGAGTTTGATATGGTCTAGGGTAGTTTTGATTTCAATCGGTATGTTGATAATTGGGTTGTATGTTGTAGTTGCTTTTGGGAAAGGGGCGTTTGGCAATAGGTGTTTTAGGCATTTGTCTAGTGTTTTTAGATCTAAATTCATTTTTAGCAAGTCCTACTCCTATTGTAACAGCAGGTTTTAGTTTAACAACATCTTTAGATTTCTTAGTTACTTTGACAAATTCACTACGGTTCATTTTGAAAACTTGTTGTCCTTCTGCACACACCACAGAAACAAATTTTATAACGGACGGACCCAAATGTTTGGTTCTGCCTGGTCCGTGCTGTACTATTGCAGTTGGGATAGTTTGTTTGTCTTTTTCGGCCATTTTGGTTTGACTACTTGGAATTATTACTTCATTAACACCTAATCCCCTTGTATTTCCTGGTATTTTTTGAATTCTTACTATTTCATTGGCACAAGAAATGTTTTTGTTAAATTTCTTAAATAGAGTTATGTTCGATGAGAAATTCCTGTGTGAGTTTTAGCTTTTCTATCTCAAGACCAAGCTCTTGACATGATTTATAACCATCGTCATTAGCCTTGCCTTTTTATAATCGTTTTTCCTTTTCTTTTAACTCATAAACTTCGTTTTCTAAAAATTCCTTTTTAGTTTTTAAAAACTTGTTTTTAGTTATTATTTTTAAGCTAAGCTCACATAATTGATTATATTGTTTTTGTAAATTGTCATCATCAATAGAGGAGTAAGATAAATCGGAATGTACCTCGTTTGATTCATGTGCCATAGAGCGATCTCTTCCTTACTTGGTTCTTCGTCATCATTACTTTCACTCCAAGTCCCGCTTACAAAAGCTCGTTGAGTTTTGCTTTTAGGTGGCTTGGGGCAATCTCCTATTAGATGACTTGTATCACCGCATCTAAAGCATTTCCTTTCACTTTTTCCCTTTGTGTCATCTCGGTCTTTCCGGAATGATTTCTTTTCATCTCGGAGTTGCCTTACAAACTTTCGTCTTCTTCTAAAGAACTTTTTGAAATCTCTTACGGCCTTGGCATACTCCTCGTCTTCACTATCCGAGCGAGATTCTTCATCATCACTAGATTCCGTTCTTGCCTTTAGAGCAACGGATTTGACTTTCTCTCTTTTGCTTTTGATGATTTTCGAATCTTTCTCCATCACCATTTCATGTACTTTGAGGTTTCCAATTATCTCGTCAAGTGACATTATTGAGAGATCTTTTGATTCCTCAATAGTCGTTACTTTTGCTCTCCACTTCGGATGGAGTGCTCTAAGAAATTTCCTGACAAAGTTCTTGCTACGAAAAGATTCATCAAGCGCTTTAAGAGAAGTAACAATAGTATTAAAATGAGCAAATCCACAATCAATGGTTTCATCTTCAGGGATAACAAATTGTTCATATTGTTGAAAAAGAAGATCAATTTTGTTATCTTTGACTTGTGAATTCCCTTGATGTGTAATTATTAAAGATTCCCAAATATCTTTGGCGGTTTCACACATAATTTTTTTTTCCATATTCTTTTCTAGGAAAAGCATTATAAAGCATCATTTTAGCTTCATTATTTTTAGCTATTAATTTTTTTTGTTCATCATTTAAAATATCTTTTGTTGTAGGATTAAAATCACCTTTAATGATAACAAACCAAAGATCTATATCTTTTGATTTCACATATGTTTCAAAACGGTTTTTCCAATAGATAAATCCATTGGTTTCAAAAAGTGGTGGTCTTTCCACAGATTGCCCTTCTTTAAAGTTTTCGGAATCAATGGATCGTTTCAAGTTTATAAAATACAATATTTTTATGAAAATTTTGAGCAACGAGGCTCTGGTACCAATTGTGGAAAACTATAATGGGGGTTGAATAGTTTTACCGTTTAAAATTTTAATTGTTTCGAAAACTTATTGTGAGATCAATCAATATAGAAAAATGATGTGTTAGTGAAGAATGAATAACATGTAAGCAATAGGTAATATGTAAGTAAGGAAAGAAACAATCAAACCACAACAAAGTTGTTTATAGTGGTTCGGTCTACAATGACTCTTTTTCCTTGTCTTACTCCACTCTCCGAGTTCTCCAACTCGAGAGTTATCTTCACTAATCAACAAGCTCCTTTAACCGGCGGAGAAAACCTTTACACGTCGCTTACACAATATTTCCGACACAAAGCTAGATGTCGAGTTCTTTAACAAGGGTACAACCACTCCCAACACACTATGTATTTTGAGGACTAAAATACTAACCACTCACACTCAGAGGTTTAACATGGTTTGGTACAACAATGATGTATGAATAATAATGATTCACACAACAACAAAATAAACAAGCCTTCCAAATATTTGTTGAAGCTTGATTATGCCTTGATCTTTTTTTTACAAAAGACGATTACTAAAAGAAAATGAAACTGAGTTAGATGTAATAGAATGAGAGAATGTATGTGTTTTATGCTAATGAGGGATGAGAAAATAACTTGGGTTGGCTTGCTATTTATAGGCCAAGTGATCAACAGCTTGCGGACTGGACGGAACCAAAAAAAGGGGTCCGCCCTTTATAAATTTTGGTTCCGCCAGTCTGACAGTAGAGATCACAAAAAATCTTTCAAAGATCATCCAAATCTCTTCAAGATTATGTAAGATATGATGAGTGAATATCTAAACAAAATATTCTATAAAATCTTCTAAAGATTTCCAATGTGTTGTAAGCCATGATGTAATATGTAGTTTTCCATTTTTAGAATTAATATGTTACTACCTCCGTCCCATAATAATTGTCCACTTTTACTATTTATGAGTCTTTCTTGTTTAACTTTGACCATTTATATTTTTATTTGTGTTATATAATACTTTGAAAATTATACCAAATAAAAATACATTTAAAACCCAATCTATTCATATATTTTTCATCAAGTATTATATTATACAAATAAAAATATTTATGGTCAAAATTGAATAAAAAAGACTTGAAAAACTCAAAGTGGACAATTATTATAGGACGGAGGTAGTATATAAGTAAATACTTATGTAATGTTATGTTTAAGAAACTAAACATACATGATCAAAAAATATTGATGCACATTATAGTTTAGAAGGTTATTAATGTTAATTGATATGTAGCTAATCAAAATGTGATAAGATGTAAATGCTTAAGTGATGAATGCTTAATTAAGAAAAACTTGTATTAATGTCTAATAATCTTGACAAGCTTTATACTTTGCAAAAATGAAATTTACTTTTGTCGTTAACAAAACAAAGTAAAGTTCATAAAATATAAATAAAGTTTTTGGACGATATTTGTATTAACATCCATGATCAAATATCGCATGTCTAGAAAACACGTGAACCCATGGGGACACACGCATTAATATGTAAAATAATTACTACTGAAAAGCTATAATAAACATTAACTAATAGTTATTTAATGTTTTACTTAACTAACGATAGTTAGCCGAATTGTTAAAGGACTAAAGTGCAAACGGGAAAAAGGAAACTCCAAACCCACCTCCTTTGTTTAGGCCGATCGGTAGAGGGTGGTGTTTGTGTAGGTTTGGGATTGCTTAGCTTGCAAGCCAAGTAATCTCAAGCCTATATAATGAGACCCTAAGTGTTGGTTTTGAGCACCTCATTATCATAACTCAAAACCTAAAGTTTCCTCATCTTCTCTTGTGCTCTAGTCGACCAAATACCCCAACACAAAGGGATGTTCTTGCGTTGCTTGGGTCGATCGAGCATCAAGAAACAACAAGGGTTTCGTTTATGTCTTGCTTGGGTTGATCGAACATCAGCAACAACAAGTGTTGCGGGTTTAGTTTGGTGTTGAATCAAGAAGTTCAAGAAGCTTTTCAATACTAGTACTAGCATACGCAATTGTTTGTTAAGAACGTATTGTATGTGTTTACGTGAAGAAGATGATACTTTGATCTTTAGTGGTTTCGTGTTTGCAAGATTTATTCACACTATAATATTCAAAAGCATTGTTCGTTTACTTTTAATTGCTAAAAGAACTTATGTTAATTACTTATACTATGGTTGATCTAATCTTTCATGTGATTATTTGTTTGGGCAAATCGCACAAAAAAAATCACATTTAAGGCCAATTCGAATTTAAGGTACTCAGCTTTTTGTTTTCTCAATTTAAGGTATTCAAGTTATTTTTTTGTGTAGTGTAAGGTTTTTCAACTTTTCAAAAGATGATATCGGTCGTTTTATCTGATGAATTGGTAAATTAATGTGATACTCCGTATATCGTTATAATTGAGCATTTAATAGTTATTTCGGCTAAAATTATGCTCGATAATCGCTTTTGAAAATTCGAAAAAAACTTACTCGGAAAAAAATAGAAATTAAGAAGAAAAAAGTTGAGGGTGCGTTTGGCATGCCGCGATGAATCACAATGGGTATAAGTTGATAGTAGTGGTGAATCTCTCGGTATGAAAAATCCATACCTTGCTTTTGCATGGTATATTAAATATGAAAGATATATATCATTTATTCTCATATTTAAAAGATATATACTCCCTCAGTCTCAAATTTATTGTCCATATTTCCCTTTTGGGATGTCTCAAAATAATTGTCCACCTTTCATATTTAGTAATAAAAATGTAATTTTGTGAAAGAATATTCCATTTTGTGTGGTTAAAAATTTTAATGGCCCTACTTTTATTAAACTTTGTGTTTTTTTGTCTCTGACAATAATTTTGAGACGGAGGGAGTATCTATAACAACCCGCAAATTTTCAAGTCCTTACTCAACCTCAAACTCAAAATTTATTCTATTTTGGAAGTTTACACTATCACCATTTCGTATAACTATTTAACTGAATCGCGTACACAAGAAAAACCCTTTTTGTGCACTGTGACATTACAATATATTGCTACTACCCGAATTCATAATTTAATTGCCAGGGCATTTGCATTTTAGTTACTCACGATTATTAATTTAATAAACGCTTTTCACGATTTAAATGGACACCAAATGTACCCGACACTCCTAACAACTATTTTTAATACATTTTTAGGTTCCTTAATTTACTACAAAAGTACAAAAAATTATTTTCGTATACCTTTATAATTCTTTTACCAAGCCCACTTAATTATACGTATTTAATGTTATACCCAATACCTAATTTTTACTACCCAATATATTTACAAAATACATAATACGTAAATCAAATGCATTTTCTTCTTCTGATCGCCTAGTAGCCGGCTCCCCCTCTACGTAATAGTAAGCTAATTTTTTTTACCTTAAAAACCATACTACTTTTATCATATTTTGACTTGACTTTGTAACTCATCAAATAAACCTTAAAACACTTGTGCAATGAATAAAAGTATGAGACAAAATATGACTTGTCCCCCTTGTTCCTTGTCAAACGACAACCCCAAAAGGACCAAGACACAACATTGATATTTTTATATACATAACCTAAAAGACTAGATCATTAAACAAATACTATACACCTTACATATTTGACCATTGACTTTTATGACCATTAGACTAAACACTAGACCCTTTGGATTATACTTCTAGCACACTAACATGATGTCTATTTTGCTTTTCTACTTCCTTTCTACTGTGACAACCAAAGCACATCTCTTTATTATATTTTTATTGAACTAGTTTAATAGGGAACATGTAATATTCTAAAAAAATAACCATGCTACTTTAAACAACAAATGGACTTGCCATCTTTTTTTGTTCACCTGCTACCAAAGCCATGCGCTACCCTCCCATTTTTTTTATTAAATGTAGCTTACTCTAAGCTAATAATATATCACATGCACTATGTCTTGCTTTGGCTATAAAAAGGGTAAGTGTCTACATTCATTTTCACTTGCAAAACTCAAAAGGAATTCACTCACTCACACACTAAACGATCAAGGAAAGAAAGAAAGGAGAAGAAATATTACTTTGCTAAGTTCAAGTGTTGTTAGAGTTACTTGGGTATACTAATTAGTAGCAAGGGTATTGGAGTAGTAACTTGGGTACACTAGTGTTCTTAGACCATCACATACACCTTCTAAGTTCAAGTTGCGGTTAAAGTAGCCGTCTCGATTTTCGTGCACACGTTTGATTGCATGGTAATACCTGTTTGAGGTGAGTTCTCATAGCCCCACTTTTAACTTGTTTTCCTTGGGGGAAATGGTACTCAAATGATATTTTAAACTGTTTTCATGCTGTGATTTACGGTTTTACTTGATTTTGGACATATGTGTGATATGATGCGATTATATGCTGTAACAATATCTTGCTTGTGTGTACATAACTGCGTAACTGTTAACTCTCTGCGGAGGGCCTACGTGATGATAGATCTATCGGGGTAGCTCCCCACATGGTTTTGGACATATGGACATATTGGGCTCAGTTGACGCGATACTGGTTGTTTTGTGACTAAGTGCATGTATATTGTCATCATTTTCACTATTGTCCTACATTATATTATTCACAGCTTCGTGGTTTTACTTTTAAACCTACGAGCTCACCAACTTTATGTTGACGTTTTCGAGTAACCATTTCAGGTGTTATAAATGAAGTTCCATTAGGAGATTAAGTATTGGCCTGGCTTAGCAAGACTTAAGACAAGACATTCCCGGAGTGTATTATGTGGAATTGTTATTTGACTTTTCCTTATGATGTAGTTCGGCTTTGAGACTTATGTATGGATTATCAGACTTAGTACTTATCCCAGTTGTGGTAGTTTCATGACTATTATCTTTAATGTAATACTTTTAGTACTTCTCTATTTAGATACCTTGTGTTATTTACTATGAAGTCATACCCCGTGAATGCTATTCCGCTGCGCCATTTTTGGGGTGTGACAGTATCATTTATTCATTCCCTCATTTTCATTCCAAACATACCAAACGCACCCAAGTGCAATGGGTGTGCAAATAAAAAACAAATATGTGCGAATCAGTATTACGATTTAAAATCTGTTGCTGATCTTCAAAACCTGCGAATTAATTTCACAAATAATCACTCAAAAAGAGTTGGGGTTTTTAGGGCGTTGATCTCAATTTTCAATTATCTTGATCTTGGAGTGGGAAATTTTGGAAATTGATTACAGTTTCGGATACCCTTTTGACTGATCTACATATTTAGGGTTTTGGTTTCTATTTTTAGTATAAGTTTATAAAAATTGAGGTGGCACCTATACAAGCATTACCAGTGCAAAAACTACCAGTTGGGTATAGATTTCGTCCCACTGATGAAGAGCTTGTGAATTATTATTTGCGGTTAAAGATTAATGGCCATGATAAAGAAGTTAGCTGTATTCGTGAAGTTGATGTTTGTAAAAAAGAACCATGGGATTTACCAGGTTTGTTTCTATTTTTAGAAAGTTGAGATTTTTTTAAAGATTTTTTTTTGATCTTAGAGATTTAGAATCTTGAAATTTAATGTTTTTTTTTATTGTGGTGATTGTAGATTTATCGGTGATCGAGTCAATTGACAATGAATGGTTCTTTTTTTTCCCGAAAGATCGAAAATATCAAAACGGGCAAAGGTCAAACCGTGCTACGGTTTCGGGGTATTGGAAGGCTACTGGAAAAGACAGGAAGATTAAGACGAGTAGAGGGAGTAATGTGATTGGTAAGAAGAAGACGCTTGTGTTTTACACGGGTCGGGCTCCGAAAGGAGAGAGGACTCATTGGGTGATCCATGAGTATTGTGCTACTGAGAAGGAGCTCGATGGGACTCATCCTGGTCAGGTGTGTGAATTTGATGTTTTGGATATCGAATTTTTGATTGATTCTTGTGTTTGACCTATTTGCTTATTGCGTTTTGATTCAACAAATTAGCAGTTTAGTTTGTTTGATCTTTATAAGGTGAAATAAGCAGTTTTGAATTGTTTGTTTAGGAGTTGCTTATTTCAAACTGCTTATGTTTTTGTTTGAGTTATGACAATAAAAAGTTACTTTGATTGGATTCAAAGCTGTGATTCTCATAGTTTATGCTTTGCCTCCAAAATAGTATAAATTACTTATACGGGCTACTGGCTTAGATAATAAGAATCTTGATGAGAATGTTTAAGTTGTTCATTTCCTTATTTGATCAGTATATTTTGTTTTATATGATTATATCTGCAAACAAGTTTTCACATGCTCATTTGTTTATACTCTTGTTAATTATACACGATAAAAGGGTCTTTTATGATATGTTCATTTGTCGGCTAGTAGCAAATTCATTTTCTTTAATTTTATCTATATATGCATTGTAACTTTAATGAAACTTACTTACGGTTCTTCACAGAAGTATCTGATTTGTTGGATCAAATGGTAGGGAAATTGTTATGTTGTACCAAGTTACTAGAAATTGCACATCGTGGTTAGAAATGTTAAGTTTGTTGCTTTAGAATTGTTTAAAAAGGTATGTTGGATATCTATATCTATACTACTTATAATACACAAACCACTCTCTCTCCTATTTAATTTTCAGACTTTTCAGACTTCAAAGTACTAAAGCATGATGTACAACACATTAAAGCACAAAAATTCAGACTTACAAGTTACAAAGCATTAGTTACAATACTTAAAGCACAAATAAAAATACAAATCAAACTACAATTAATACACAACTTGACCAAACAATTAATACACCCCATCACCAATTAATACAAAATGTAAAGCATAATGTACAAATCTATACTCCATTATTTCCGGCAATAAATATGATTCCGGCTATTGTTCCGGCGAGAGTGGCGGCTGCAAAAAAAGTTAAAAAATGTTAGATCTACAAACATAAAATCATTAGATCTACAAAAAAAAAATCGGATCTATAAAATTAAAAACTTATGGTTTGACAAGTTGAAATATTAAAAAATTTACTGTAACTATTTTTTTATCACCAAAAAACACGTATTTATGAAAAAAAAATACGAATCTATTTTCTTAAGACCAAAAAACGAATATTTATGAAAAAAAAATACGGATCTATTTTTTTTAAGACAAAAAAACGCGTATTTATCAAAGAAAAAAAAACGCGTATTTATCAAAAAAAATTAGGGATCTATTTTTTTTAAGACAAAAAAACGTGTATTTATCAAAAAAAAAAAAAAAAAAGCGTATTTATCAAAAAACATTACGGATCTATTTTTTTTAAGACAAAAAAACGCGTATTTATAAAAAAAAAACTCGTATTTATGAAAAAAAATTACGGATCTATTTTTTTAAGACCAAAAAACGCATATTTATCAAAAAAAAAATACGGTTCTATTTTTTTAAGACAAAAACCCATATTTATCAAAAACATTACGGTTCTATTTTATTTTAAGACCAACAACGCATATTTATTAAAAAAAATTACGGATCTATTTTATTTTAAGACCAAAAAACGCATATTTGTGAAAAAATTCGGATGTATAAAAAAAACTTATCAAAAAAACGTGGTAGGGTGGGGCGTCTTTGGTTGCTGCTGTAGGAGGGTGGTGGCGGCGGTAGTGTGCCGGCGGGTGAGGGTCTCGGAGGTGGTGATGGTTCGGTGGGGGTGTGATTTTGGGTGATGATGGTGGAGGATGAAAAGAGAGAAAAAGATAAGAATGTGTTTGTATGTGCTTGTTTTTTTTTAGGTGAGAGAGAGATGATGAGAATGAATGGGTGGGGAGAAGTTATTTATGGTTTGTATTTTTTAGGTTCGGATGTTGGATAGGTGTGTGTAAACGGGGTCGAGCCCAAACGGGCACGGGCCAAACGGGCTCGAGCCCGAACGGGCACGGGTTAAACAAAATTCTTGATATCCGTAAATTTATTGTCAAGAAAAACATAATAAACTAAAATATATGATTCACCGGTAACTTTTACTTCAGGGTACCCGCCGCTGCAACGCGCGGGTACCCTGCTAGTATCAGTAAAACAGGAATGATACATTGCATTTTCTTGCAGTTTTCCCAAATTGATAATCTTTTCTTAACTACTTGTTTTATACGCATCTTGCAGAGTCCTTATGTGCTATGTCGGTTGTTCAAGAAGCACGATGTTAAGGAAGATAATGGTGAAAGCTTCGATGGTGTTGATGTTGATCAGAGTTACGCCTCTCCTCCATCAGTTGTAAAATCTTCACCAGAAGATGTTCCATCCGAGCCCGTAACTCCGGTTGTGACTGGTCAACTTACTGTCCATCCTTCAAACAATGGAAGTTTGAAAATTGAAAATACGGAAGGGAAAAATGATCCTATGCATTATCTTGATTGTCAGATCACTGAGTTTGACATTGATCAATTAAATTATGAAATGGTGCGTGCAACTGATTCTGACTGTCTGATTCGTTAGGATACATTTTATACATAAGCTCTAAATTAATCAAAATCTTAAAACGTTCCTTCAACGTTTGACCTTTTTTTTTTTTTTTTTTTCTTTTTAGCAGCCGGATATGGATCTGGAGAAGGCTTTAGAAGGTTTCTGGGATGCGTCGGCCGAACAACATTTTGATTCAAAGATCTTCTCGCCATTGCACTCTCAGATGCATTCGGAGCTTGGATCTACATATATGAATAACTATGGAATGGTGAACTCTGGAAATGAACATAATGGAATGCAGAACCAGTACGGGACGAATGGTATGGATTTCTTGGAAACTTTCATGGTGGAATCAGATCAGTTTTCTTATGATGATTCGGGTTATAAGGATGGTTCAGTTGCTCAAATTTCGATTCCTGAAGTTCATGTCAAGGATCATGAATATAGTAGCGAGTCAGATGGTGAAGTCATACAAGTACAGGTATACTATACTTTACTACTTATGACTGGGTCGATTTGGTTGTGTTCACCTCAAAAGTGATCAAACGAAATGGAACTCTCCAAAAGGTTTTTTCAATGCATTTAAGCTCTCAACTTGTTTTTATTATTGGAATGATTACTTCTTTTTTTAATCATTGTTAAAAAAGGGATAAAATGTGTTTGTTCCTCAAAGTCTCAAACCAACTCGGTTTGCTCCTAACCTTACCAAAATTTATGTGTTTGGACCCATACTAAATTTAAAACTATTATAAAAAGTTTTTAATGTAATAGTTGGTAATGATGAAATGGACACAAAAAATGCTTATGGCGACCCAACCGATCCCAACCCATTCTACTACGAATGACATTTTAACTTGACCCTCCAATGTTGCCCCACCTATATACTGATCTAAAACTCAAAACATGCATCTTTATATATAATTTTTTTTCTTTCTTTCTTTCTTGATAGCCGGCTAGCAGAGATTTTGCATTTGATCAAAGTTATATCCTCCAAAGCGCTAAACCTGAAGAAAATCCTGTCTTCCATATTCGCCCCAAAGAATATACTTCCAGCAGAAGCAGTAGCAACATTGCATTTGCATCCGACGGCGATAATAATAATTTTGATACGGGCATCAAAATAAGGAGCCGCCAAACACAAAGAGCCGTCCCAATCCTTATCGGCCAACATAGCGCACGCCGTGTGAAAAAGAGTTTACCATTGGGTGCTATAACAAATTTACAAATGGGGCCGGTTAGCACCCAAGCAAGGCCCGCAACGCCCATGGTTACTGAGGTAGGTTTTCATCTCTTTAAGCAAGTTGCGAATCGGTCTCTGTGGACCTGTGGTCATGAGCTTGAACTTTTTTTATTTTTTATTATTTTATTTAATTTTTTATTTTTTTACAGAAAAAGTTGTTGATTTTGTAACTGGCCTTTACAGGAAAGGGAAGCCACGCATACCCCGACTGCTAGTGATGCTGCCTCAACGACCGGTGGTGATGATATCTCAACGAACGGCTGTGGATATGACCAAGAATCGAGTTCAAAAGTGAAACTAAAAGCTGATTTTCTTTTTGGCATTCGCATGCATATGCCTAAGGTGCTTTTGGTTCTCGGCTTGTGTATGGGAGCTGCTAGTTTATGGTCATTGAGGGGTTATGAAGGAGAAGCTTGTTGGAATATACATAATATGATAATCACGAACACAAACATATAAACACGAGTCACGCAACAGAAGCAAGGATCATATACCGTAAAACAATCAACCTTAAAAGACAACGTACCTTGTTAGCTTTCACGCGAATCAAGTAATCAAGAAAACTTCAAACCCTAAAGTTGGGGTTTAGTAAAATCGTCCCTAGTGGGGATCGATCAACTTACACCACCAGAACACCAATTAGGTTTTTCTCTATAATTTTGCACACGCGTATTATAGTGATTCAATTAGAATGTTAGTTTCTTAGATCACAATAACTAACCAAATACTTGAATTTGGTTCAAAATCAAATGCACACTCTAAAGGGTTTGTGTAATTCGTGTGATTTGAGACCAAAGAGGAAGAAAGAAGAGAAATTTGGCTGGCTAGGGTTTTTCAAGAGTTCCACAATAAATACAAGGGTTTGTATTTATAGTGTGTTAATTTAGAGTCCAATTTTGAATGGATATCCCTATGGGATCCCTTAGCCGATCGGTCATAAGCCCAAGGAGAGATTTCTAGAACCTTTTCCTTGTCTAGTTACACTCTAGTCTCTTTACTTGTCTTTTAATGATCGTTAACTAACTTTCTTTAAGTGATAATGACCGTTTATTGTGAAATAATAAATAAAATATAACTATTATATATTAATATTTATAATTGAATCCCATACACAACGCGTGCAATCCCATAGGTTCGAGTTCGAAAGCGGACATGCGTTTATAAATAATGTCCACAAACTAAAAACTCCCACTTGGACATGTTTTAATATACGTAATGACATTGATTAGCGTCTAGTAACACGCCAATGGCCCCAGAACAACTAGAGTGTGGTTTCATGAAGCACAATTATTGATTCATCATAATACTATCCTTTTGTTTCAAATACTCTGTTAAATATGGATATGGATCTAAGTCATTCCATAATTTAAGTATTATATTTCTCGTTATATCTGATTAATCAAGATTACCAAAATCATCGAGATGTAATCCAGATCACTTTTGGGTACGGCCATACAAACATCTGATCAACCGTACGAGGGGGCCAATAGTATTATACTTCGAAAAAAAATTGAAGGAACAAATTCTATCTTGGCTACAAGTGTAATATATGAATTTCACAACACTTCTGAAAATATCCCTTATGACTACCAGTTACGGATAATGGTAGACTAGTTCCAAGAAGTGAGATCCACCTACGTCATTCCGGCTTACGTCTCAAGTCTGAGGATAAATAAAGTTATCATATACATGATTTACTTAATGACAAAGATCCATAATGTTAGGATTCACTCTAGACTGAAGTGACGATCATTATCGAGTCAACGAGTCTTGCATTAATTTATCGTGTAATAATTAGTCTAGACATGGGTAAACGGGCTTAGGTTAGATAAGTTAAGCTTGGATATGTTAGATTAGCCAATGCATTAAGTGTAGTCCAAAAGAGTCCATCAAGCCGGACCCATCAAAGCCTTATGCATAACCTATAAATACCCTACCATAGCAGCTTGGTAGGGTGAATGGTCCACATGTGAAGGTGAAACTATCTTACGTCAGTTATCTGTTGAATGCTCCACATGTGAAGGTGAAACTGTTGGATCGATGTACTCTAACCAAACTAACTTATATAGCTTGTTAAGGGTTTAATAACCTCGGATAAATCCTAAGTTATTAACAATGAAACACTGAACAATCTCTATTAAGTATGCGGAATTTACTTAACAAAGCTAAGAAGAATTAACTTTAACTTCAACGATTATATTAATACATAGAACACCTTGTTACACAGATTCTTTTAACAACTCTAATACTCTAATATCGTATTCTCTAAAAGCTCTAATAATGCACGTACGTTTAATGCCAATCTAGGGGTCCTTTTATAGGCTTAAGGATAACCCTAGTCGGTTTACAATTACAAACCTTGTACGTCAAGTAATACTATACTAATCTTAGAACATTCTAGAATTACAAGATAATCCTTAACGATTTTACATATCAGTCCTTTAAGCATGCAGTACTTTGATGATACGAGCAGTACTTTGACTTTATATTTTAGCAGTACTTTGACTTCTTCAGTACTTTAACTCTTCAGTACTTCTGCACTTTAACTTTCTATATCCCAACAATCCTCCCCTAACTTGAATTCTACTTGCTTGACTTCAAGTTCCTTTGTAAACTTTAGCATCTTTGTCTTCAAAGAGAGATTGTGGTTTTATCTTCAAATTTTGTCTTTGTAGATCCTGTGCTTATATCATCATCATCAAAGTAATCTTTATTAGTAATTCTTTTCAGCAACAAACAACAAACTCTATCTTTTCAGCAACTTAGCAACATATGACAATTTGTACATCAGTTCAGTTTAAGTTTCAGACTATTCTCATCACTTCCAGGTGTGTAAACTCCTGTGAGAGGTGAATCATTGAAATTTAATGAATTTTGATGTCTCTTTACCAAAGCCATTAACTTTGGAGTAGCCAAATGTTTAGGTGTGTAAGACCATGGTACATTAATAACCATATGATTTTTAGCAAATCACCAGCTATCAACAGATTTGATTTGTCTTTACCAAAAGCTGTACCCTTTTGGACTAGTTAGTTCTTGCAACCATGGTGAACTAATTACCATACCAATGGTTTTTCCACAGCATTTACCACAAGCCATTTTTCTTGTGGGCTAGCCTACTCTTTACATTGCTGATATGGTGAGTTGATTACCATACAACTTATTAGCAAGTTGTCAACTATATAACGGATTGGAGATATCTTTACCAGAGCCGTTTGCTCATGGATTAGCCAGTTCTTTTGTAAACATGGTGAACTGATAACCTATTGTTATAACCATCTCAAAACCATTGTTGCTTATAACTTTTGTTTCAAAAATATTCTTTACTTAACAAAAGTTTCTCATTCAAAAACATTTACTGGTTTATACTGCAAGCAGTACTTTGGTTAAAGTACTGTTTGTCCAGCAGTACTTTGAATAAAGTACTTACTTTTCAAAAATTTATATATAAGTAAACATCATACCAGTACTTATGCTTCATCATCAGCTATTGTTGTCCATCTGATAAACAACTCAATTAACACAAGAGCTGTTTCAGTCTCATTCTCGACCTCCATACCATGATCTAGCATTCTTCTCATAAAATCTGCTGTGAGTGGATATCTTCTTTCAGCTAGCATGCGAATCATAGTTCCATCTTCCAATTCTATAGCATGAACTCCTGATTCTTCAAAGAATCTCCAGCTTGTAATCTCCCAGTTTTCTTGGTTTTGCCAGAGTTCATCATTGCTTGTTTCCTCAGTTTCGAAGATAGTTGTCAGATCTCCTAATAATACTAAGCCAACTCCACTTGATGGAATATGTTCAAAGTATTCTTGCACTAGTTGGTATAGTTGAAACATATCTGCTCTATCAATGATATGCAATATATCCTATAGTAAACTGAATGTTATGAAGTTTTCATCCTCCCTATGGAACATCAAATAATCTCCATCTTTTGACTTTACAACTTCAAAAGTGATTATCTTTGTCTTCTTTACTGCAGTATCTTTGAATTTAGAATTCTCAAAATCAACAATTCTAATGTAATTCCTCAATTCATCAACTGTATCTGATCTTAACTCAATCTTCTTTGATTTCTGTTCAGCTTCAGTTGTCCTTTTTCTTTTTAAGCTTCTTTTACTCAAATCCTCCTTGTGCTTGTCATCCTTGAAAGAAATAATACTTTCAACTTGCTTCTGATAAGCTTGTCTAACATTTTCATGCAAGTCTTTCATCTCAATGTAATTCAGCTTTTGTAATCCAGTATACCCTTGACCCTTTAGATATGCCATCATAGCATTTCTTTCTTTAGCCTTACTCATTGGTCTTCTAGGTATAACAGCTTCAGATTCTTTCCTTTGGTTGAACAATTTCAGCATCAAACTTAGCCTGTAGCTCCCTAGGAGCTTGTTCATTCTTAGCCTCTTCTATGGCTCTTAACTCTGCTAAAGTTAACTTCTTTTTCTTCTTTGTTTCAACCATTTTACCTTTTCCTTTATCTTTAGGATCTAAAGCTGGTTGAGAAGCTTGTGGTTGTTCTTCAGGAACACCTGGAATGCTAACACCCCTTGGTTTTGATAAATCGTGCAATATTTCAGCTATAGTTTCATCATCACTTGCAGTGTGTATTGGTTTGGGTGTATCAGCTTCCTTTTCACGGTATGGTTGTTGAAGGACCACCTTCTTGTTCATATACAGTTGACGGACCATCTTCTTCTTCAAAATCTAACACCCTTGGTGTAATTAACTCTTGCCTATAAGTTCCTTGAAGAGCAGTACTTTGATCAGCAACACCTTGATCATCAGTACTTTGAACTCCAGTTCCTTCAGGCTCAGTACTTTGAAGATTTACTTGTGCTTCAGTAGTTTGAGGTTCATCTTCTTTATCTGTATGAGTCTCAGCATCTTCTTTCAAATTATCTTGCTCTAGATTCCTCCCCAAGTTGATAGAAGATGGCTGTTTAACCTTTTTACTCTTTGAAGACTTCTTAAATTCCCTTCTTGGCCTGCCTTGCTTCCTTTGAGACTTGACCCATAATCTGTGATGTTGAACCAATGGCCAGACATACTTCTTTAATCTTCGAAATTTGAGCTGCAACTTTTTAATTTGTGCAGTCTGAGCTTCAAAGTCCTTTATTCTCATGAGCTCCCTTGTTAAAGCATAAGTATCCAGAACCTGCCCTTCAGGAGGTATATCAGCAGCATCTCCTTTAGAGGACGATGAGGACATAGGAATATCTGGTTCTGACTCAATAGGTGGAGTATCATGAGGAGATGAGGTAGGTGAAACTGCAGTACCTTCGTTTATATCAATACCTTGAGAAGTAGTTCCTTGAGATGCAGTACGTTGAGAAGCAGTACCTTGAGTTGAAGTAGTACCTTCTCTTTCAGCACTAGATGCAGCCTCATCTCTAATTGCTTGAACAATCTCCATCATTGAAGTAGTCAATGGAGTGTTCCTTCCAGTAAACAAATCACTCTTCCTAGCCATGAAGGTGAAAATCTTCGCAGGTTGTACCACAACAGGTAATAAACTTGAAGGCTTTGGTACATCATGAAGTTGTTTATTCAAGAAAACTTGAATAAATCGTGGATACATTAACCAGCGTGATCCATGAGAGATGTGAGATAGCATTCCATCTAAAACCAGCCTTGAAAAATTGAAGATACGATTTGTAGCCAATCCCACCAAAGCAGATGCTATATTGGATCCAAATTGCTCCCATGAAGTACTTTTAGAACTGATACAATGAAGTAGAACATGAACCAAGTACTTCCAATGCAGACTAAATAAGGGTTTCTTGAATGTTGTTTCAGTTAAAGACCCTTCATACCCAATATCTCTCAAAGTATCCCAAAGAAGCTGTTTATCAAATCTAATAGCTCCTTCTTCATCATCAAATAACAAATCTTCTCGAATTGAAGCTTCACTAACTTTGACAATCCTTCCAGCAACCTTAGCTTGTATATACGAATCATCATTCTCCATGTGAGTCCTAGCAGTTGCCCAAAACTATTGAATCCAGGGCTCAATGATATCTGGTTCAACCAAAAGTGCATAACTAATTGGAGACCCCGTGAGAAAATCAATAATGTCATGAAAGACAACATTAGCTTCAGTCTTATCCAAATTCGCCACCATGTTGTGTTTAGAAACGGTGTTTCGGTTCGCCATTGATGATTGAATAAGTGATTGATTTGATGACTAAATATGTATGAGAGAGAGACAAAAATATGGAAAAGATTGATAAGAATAAAGATGAGAGGGAAAATCAGAAAGTGGTTATTTATAGGTAGTATTTGAAAAATCACAGCCCATAATAGCAAAGTTACCGTTATTTGATATTTACCCCTCTTTTTGACCATTGGAACAGTACGTTGATAAGACAAGCAGTGCTTTCCACGTGTGCAGTACTTTCCAGAGCAGTACTTTCAGTGCAGTACTTTCATATGACAAAACAACAGTACTTTTCCATCCTCTTCTCTATAATGACAAACACTCCAAATAGGTATGGTATTGCCTCCCCTTAAGCAAAGCATAGGACTGTCTAACTAACTAATCAGTCCTCCCATGAAATGTAGCTTAGTAATTAATCATTCCAATGCTCACCACCAAATGATTGAATTGAGAAACATCAAATCCTTTGGTGAGTAAATCAGCTACATTATCATCTGTGTGAACCTTGACAACATTAATAAGCCTGTGCTCATAAAAATCTTTGATAAAGTGATGCCTGATATGAATATGCTTGGTCTTGGAGTGATAAACAGGATTCTTCACAATGCAAATTGTACTCTTATTATTAATGTTGATAGGAGTATTCTTGAAATTGAACCCATAATCCAAGAGTTGATTCTGCATCCACAAAACTTGTCTACAACAGCTTGCAGCAACCACATATTCTGCTTCAGTAGAGGATGTTGCTGCAATAGTTTGCTTCTTACATTGCCATAAGACTAATCTTCTTCCAAGATATTGGCATCCTCCAGTGGTTGATCTTCTATCATAGTTGTCACCTGCATAATCACTATCTGAAAAGGCTTCCAAGTGAAAAGGTGAATCATTTGGATACCACAACCCTAACTTAGGTTGTTGTTTCAAATAACTAAAAATTCGCTTCACTGCATTCATATGAGAGACTTTAGGTGAGACTTGATATCTTGCACATAAACAAACAGCAAACATGATATCAGGCCTAGATGCAGTTAAGTACATAAGACAGCCAATCATGGATCTGTAAAGCTTGACTTCAACGGGTTGACCATCTTCATCCTTGCCCAATGAGTTGATAGACTTGATAGGTGTAGTGACTGGCTTTATAGCATCAAAGTTGAACTTCTTGAGAATGTCAGAGACATACTTATCTTGACTTATGAAAATTCCTTCTTTTGATTGTTTGACTTGTAGCCCCAAAAAGAAAGTCAATTCACCCATAGAACTCATTTGAAATTCATGTTGCATCAGCTTCTCAAACTCCTTCACCATGGACTGTTTTGTAGCTCCAAAGATGATATCATCTACATATACTTGAACCAGCATGATATCCTTTTTATCTCTCTTGATAAACAAAGTTTTGTCAATAGCTCCCCTTCTGTAACCATGTTGCAATAAGAAAGTAGAAAGCCTTTCATACCAAGCTCTAGGTGCTTGATGTAGGCCATAAAGAGCCTTAACAACTTTGTAGACTTTGTTGGGATGTGCAGGATCTTCAAAACCAAGAGGCTGTTTGACATAAACCTCTTCTGAAATCTTGCCATAGAGAAAGGCACTTTTAACATCCATTTGATAAACCTGAAATCCCATATATGATGCAAAAGCAAGGAATATTCGAATAGCTTCAATCCTTGCAACAGGAGCAAATACTTCATCATAATCTACTCCTTCTTCTTTTCTATAACCTTGTGCAACTAACCTTGCCTTGTTCTTGATGACATTTCCTCTTTCATCTCTCTTGACTCTGAAAACCCATCTTGTATCAATTACTTTCTTTCCATCTGGTAGATTACATAATACCCAAACTTCTTGAAGTTTGAATTGAAGAAGTTCTTCTTGCATAGCGTCAACCCAAATCTCTTTAGTTAATGCTTGAGCTATGTTCTTGGGTTCTTCTTGAGAGATAAAGCAAGTGAACAGACATGTTTGATGATCCTTATGATTCAGCCTGTTTTGTTTATACACAAAGCTAAGTAAAGCATTATGAGGTGTAGAAAACCCTTTAGCTTTGGTTCTTGTGAGCACTCCATGAGTAGAAGGTCCAATGATTTGACCAGTAGGATGATCTTTATGAATTTTTAATGTAGGAGTCTGTGGAACTTCCAGATTATCACCCAAATTTGAGAAATCAACATCTTCATTAGAATCTGAGAAAATACCTTCATCTTCAAACTCATCATCAGTATCTTCTAAGCCAGGCATGGTTGGATCATCCAAATCATCCAAAGTGCTGTCAACAGGTGCAACATTACTTTGATCTAAAGTACTGTGATCAAAAGTACTGTCATCCAAAGTACTTTGAGAGTACTCGATAGTTTTGTTCTTTTTCTTTGCTTCTTCATAAGCTCTTCTTTGATCATCATCATAATAATGTGCCACTACATCTTGAAAAAGCATCTGATTAAGCTCATCTTGAATAGCTTGATCCTCAGCAGACAAAGAGGATTTTGGTTCATCAGTACTTTTGTTTGTTTCAGCAGGTATGGGTTCTTCATCAAGAACATCATCAGATCTAATATGAACTCCATGAACAATGTACTGTAAATCATCTTCTTTGTGAACAGCTTGATTTTCTTCTCTAACAGGCACATAATTCATAGAAGGAGTTAAAACCTCAAGACCAAACATCCAATCAGGACCTTTACCCTTCTGATTTTCTTGATCTTCTAAAAATTCAACATGAAGACAATCTTGAACTCTTTTGGTGACCCTGTTATAAACTCTAAATCCTTTGATGTTGGTGCAGTATCCCAATAAATATCCTTCTTCTGACTTGCCATCAAATTTGCCCAAATTATCAATTGTGTTGAGAATAGTCAGAGGGCATCCAAAAGGCTTCATAAATCGAATGTTGGGTTTGTTTCCCATCAGCAACACATAAGGTGTCTTCATCTGAGGTTTGGTAACTGATACTCTATTAAGCACATAGCAAGCAGTACTTACAGCTTCAGCCCAAAATTGAATAGGCAGTAAGGAATCTGCAAGCATTGTTCTGGCTGCTTCAATCAAAGTTCTGTTCTTTCTTTCTGCAACACCATTCTGTTGTGGAGTTCGAGCTATACTGAACTCCCTCTTGATTCCTTTCTTAGCACAAAACTCATCCATAAGCTTGTTCTTGAATTCAGTCCCATTATCACATCTAATACCTCTTACCTTGAGTCTCAATTGGTTTTCAAGGGCTGTTATTAGATCATGAATAGCATCAAAGGTGTCATCTTTAAATCCCAAGAAAAATACCCAACTAAATCTACTGCAATCATCTGTCACAACCAGACAGTACTTCTTTTTGTTGAGACTTGCAACAGAAACAGGTCCAAACAAATCCATGTACAGCAACTCCAAAGGTTCTCTAATAGTTCTTTCTTCAAGCTTCTTGCATGAAGCTTTGTGTTGTTTACCCTTCTTGCACGCCAAACATGAGTGATCATTCTTGTAAGTCTTAGAAGGTAAACCTCTAACTAAATTTCCTTTGACCAATTTGTTGATATTCTTGACCTGCGAATTAATTTCACAAATAATCACTCAAAAAGAGTTGGGGTTTTTAGGGCGTTGATCTCAATTTTCAATTATCTTGATCTTGGAGTGGGAAATTTTGGAAATTGATTACAGTTTCGGATACCCTTTTGACTGATCTACATATTTAGGGTTTTGGTTTCTATTTTTAGTATAAGTTTATAAAAATTGAGGTGGCACCTATACAAGCATTACCAGTGCAAAAACTACCAGTTGGGTATAGATTTCGTCCCAGCGATGAAGAGCTTGTGAATTATTATTTGCGGTTAAAGATTAATGGCCATGATAAAGAAGTTAGCTGTATTCGTGAAGTTGATGTTTGTAAAAAAGAACCATGGGATTTACCAGGTTTGTTTCTATTTTTAGAAAGTTGAGATTTTTTTAAAGATTTTTTTTTGATCTTAGAGATTTAGAATCTTGAAATTTAATGTTTTTTTATTGTGGTGATTGTAGATTTATCGGTGATCGAGTCAATTGACAATGAATGGTTCTTTTTTTTCCCGAAAGATCGAAAATATCAAAACGGGCAAAGGTCAAACCGTGCTACGGTTTCGGGGTATTGGAAGGCTACTGGAAAAGACAGGAAGATTAAGACGAGTAGAGGGAGTAATGTGATTGGTAAGAAGAAGACGCTTGTGTTTTACACGGGTCGGGCTCCGAAAGGAGAGAGGACTCATTGGGTGATCCATGAGTATTGTGCTCTTGAGAAGGAGCTCGATGGGACTCATCCTGGTCAGGTGTGTGAATTTGATGTTTTGGATATCGAATTTTTGATTGATTCTTGTGTTTGACCTATTTGCTTATTGCGTTTTGATTCAACAAATTAGCAGTTTAGTTTGTTTGATCTTTATAAGGTGAAATAAGCAGTTTTGAATTGTTTGTTTAGGAGTTGCTTATTTCAAACTGCTTATGTTTTTGTTTGAGTTATGACAATAAAAAGTTACTTTGATTGGATTCAAAGCTGTGATTCTCATAGTTTATGCTTTGCCTCCAAAATAGTATAAATTACTTATACGGGCTACTGGCTTAGATAATAAGAATCTTGATGAGAATGTTTAAGTTGTTCATTTCCTTATTTGATCAGTATATTTTGTTTTATATGATTATATCTGCAAACAAGTTTTCACATGCTCATTTGTTTATACTCTTGTTAATTATACACGATAAAAGGGTCTTTTATGATATGTTCATTTGTCGGCTAGTAGCAAATTCATTTTCTTTAATTTTATCTATATATGCATTGTAACTTTAATGAAACTTACTTACGGTTCTTCACAGAAGTATCTGATTTGTTGGATCAAATGGTAGGGAAATTGTTATGTTGTACCAAGTTACTAGAAATTGCACATCGTGGTTAGAAATGTTAAGTTTGTTGCTTTAGAATTGTTTAAAAAGGTATGTTTGGATATCTATATCTATACTACTTATAATACACAAACCACTCTCTCTCCTATTTAATTTTCAGACTTTTCAGACTTCAAAGTACTAAAGCATGATGTACAACACATTAAAGCACAAAAATTCAGACTTACAAGTTACAAAGCATTAGTTACAATACTTAAAGCACAAATAAAAATACAAATCAAACTACAATTAATACACAACTTGACCAAACAATTAATACACCCCATCACCAATTAATACAAAATGTAAAGCATAATGTACAAATCTATACTCCATTATTTCCGGCAATAAATATGATTCCGGCTATTGTTCCGGCGAGAGTGGCGGCTGCAAAAAAAATTAAAAAATGTTAGATCTACAAACATAAAATCATTAGATCTACAAAAAAAAATCGGATCTTTAAAATTAAAAACTTATGGTTTGACAAGTTGAAATATTAAAAAATTTACGTAACTATTTTTTTATCACCAAAAAACGCGTATTTATGAAAAAAAAAATACGAATCTATTTTCTTAAGACCAAAAAACGAATATTTATGAAAAAAAAAATACGGATCTATTTTTTTTAAGACAAAAAAACGCGTATTTATCAACAAAAAAACGCGTATTTATCAAAAAAAAATTAGGGATCTATTTTTTTTAAGACAAAAAAACGCGTATTTATCAAAAAAAAACGCGTATTTATCAAAAAAAATTACGGATCTATTTTTTTTAAGACAAAAAACGCGTATTTATCAAAAAAAAAAAAAAAACGCGTATTTATGAAAAAAAATTACGGATCTATTTTTTTAAGACCAAAAAACGCATATTTATCAACAAAAAAAATACGGTTCTATTTTTTTAAGACAAAAACCAATATTTATCAAAAACATTACGGTTCTATTTTATTTTAAGACCAACAACGCATATTTATTAAAAAAAATTACGGATCTATTTTATTTTAAGACCAAAAAACGCATATTTGTGAAAAAAAAATTCGGATGTATAAAAAAAACTTACCAAAAAAACGTGGTAGGGTGGGGCGTCTTTGGTTGCTGCTGTAGGAGGGTGGTGGCGGCGGTACGGTGGTGGCGGCGGTAGTGTGCCGGCGGGTGAGGGTCTCGGAGGTGGTGATGGTTCGGTGGGGGTGTGATTTTGGGTGATGATGGTGGAGGATGAAAAGAGAGAAAAAGATAAGAATGTGTTTGTATGTGCTTGTTTTTTTTTAGGTGAGAGAGAGATGATGAGAATGAATGGGTGGGGAGAAGTTATTTATGGTTTGTATTTTTTAGGTTCGGATGTTGGATAGGTGTGTGTAAACGGGGTCGAGCCCAAACGGGCACGGGCCAAACGGGCTCGAGCCCGAACGGGCACGGGTTAAACAAAATTCTTGATATCCGTAAATTTATTGTCAAGAAAAACATAATAAACTAAAATATATGATTCACCGGTAACTTTTACTTCAGGGTACCCGCCGCTGCAACGCGCGGGTACCCTGCTAGTATCAGTAAAACAGGAATGATACATTGCATTTTCTTGCAGTTTTCCCAAATTGATAATCTTTTCTTAACTACTTGTTTTATACGCATCTTGCAGAGTCCTTATGTGCTATGTCGGTTGTTCAAGAAGCACGATGTTAAGGAAGATAATGGTGAAAGCTTCGATGGTGTTGATGTTGATCAGAGTTACGCCTCTCCTCCATCAGTTGTAAAATCTTCACCAGAAGATGTTCCATCCGAGCCCGTAACTCCGGTTGTGACTGGTCAACTTACTGTCCATCCTTCAAACAATGGAAGTTTGAAAATTGAAAATACGGAAGGGAAAAATGATCCTATGCATTATCTTGATTGTCAGATCACTGAGTTTGACATTGATCAATTAAATTATGAAATGGTGCGTGCAACTGATTCTGACTGTCTGATTCGTTAGGATACATTTTATACATAAGCTCTAAATTAATCAAAATCTTAAAACGTTCCTTCAACGTTTGACCTTTTTTTAGCGGCCGGATATGGATCTGGAGAAGGCTTTAGAAGGTTTCTGGGATGCGTCGGCCGAACAACATTTTGATTCAAAGATCTTCTCGCCATTGCACTCTCAGATGCATTCGGAGCTTGGATCTACATATATGAATAACTATGGAATGGTGAACTCTGGAAATGAACATAATGGAATGCAGAACCAGTACGGGACGAATGGTATGGATTTCTTGGAAACTTTCATGGTGGAATCAGATCAGTTTTCTTATGATGATTCGGGTTATAAGGATGGTTCAGTTGCTCAAATTTCGATTCCTGAAGTTCATGTCAAGGATCATGAATATAGTAGCGAGTCAGATGGTGAAGTCATACAAGTACAGGTATACTATACTTTACTACTGATGAGTGTGTAAATACTCATCATTTTTGGTTAAATCTGAACTGCAAAACGTTTAAAAATGCTCAGAAATGCATCAAAATACTGAAAATATCTTAAAAATGCATTTTATATGTTTCAGATGCAAAATGTTCAAAATCAGATGAAAAATGAGCAAAGTTTGCATAATTGGCAGTTTCAGTCCCCCAAGTTTCTAAAATTGTCAAAAATAGTCCCTGAGCCAAAATTTCAAAAGAAAAGTCACCAAAGGTCTTTTTAAAATCATAAATTGTCATATTTAGTCCTTTGGTGGAAAATCTAAAAGTTTTGAGAAAATTACAGTTTAGTCCCTGAAAATCCAAATTGGTCAAATTTAGTCCTTGGAAATTTTCAAAAATGTCAAACTAGTTCCTTGGTCTATTTAAGGTTGGCAACACTAGTCCTTGGATTACATCTGCAAAATTTTCATGTTTGGTCCCTGGGAATTGAAGTTTTACACATTTGGTCCCTAAGTTATTAATTCTACAAACCAACCGGACCTAAATAATTCCCCAAGCCCAAAACAAACACCCTCGGCCCAAACTCTTTACCCAGTCCAAACCCTTAACCCGACCAACCCAACTACCCAGTGTTTAAATAAACAAAACCCGCCCCTAAAACCTGTCATCCCCGACAATCCTGTCTGTTCCCCCCCTCCTCCAGCCACCTCTTTGCCTCCCTACTACACCCATTGTCTCCCCCACCTCACCTACCCATCCCCATTGCATTTAATGCATCTTCTTTCCTGTCTCTAATATCAGACCCAGAATTTGGCGCCAAAACAAGATTAAGGGCCAGGATTGATTCTAGCCCATCAATGGTGGAGATTGCAGCTGGGAAATGCTCAGAGGAGTGAGAAAGAAGCTTGGGATTATAAAAAGACCAAGAAGGAAGCAAGAGAGGGAGTTAGTTTTTAGTTTTCTTAAAATTGTATGTCGTTTTTTAGTTTGTAGCATCTTAACTAGTTTTCAGTACTGTTTTAAAGTTAATTTGTACTCAACAAAAGTATTCAAATGTATTTCAACTCTAATTGAGTATCAATTTAAGTTCAAGTTCAGTTTCCATTTTTTATGCTTACTGTTGAATTTTCTACTCTCAAAATCCTTATCAAATCTGTTAGTAGTTTATCCTTAAGCTTAAACAAGCTCTAATAAGCTTGTCAAAGCTTTGTATAAGCTTATTTGTACATTTCATACAACTTGTGCAACTGGTCAACAAAAGTCAATTTGGAACAAAAAATGATGCAAGGATGATATGGGATGATTCAGAACTTGAAATGGGTGGAAATGGAAGTAATTGGGTTGGATTAGACTAGTGTACTGGTTTCACTGTTTGTGCAGGCCATAATGGCCAAGGGACCCTTGTAAGTAATTTTTCAAGATTTCTTGGTATAACCTGCATTTGTAACCATAACTGGTTCTAAGCTGTTTATTAGTCTATATTTTAGTTATATAAACTCAGTTTGATCAGTTGTTTTAGCTGGATAAGAGTTTAGCTCATTTTCTATTGCAATTTAGTAGCAAAAGGGGTGTTTGGTTCTGCTAATCTCCCTGCCCTCTAGTCTTATTTAGTAGCTAAAGTTTGTTGGTTTAAGTTTATTTGGCATATACTAGTTCATATCTGTCTTACTTTTGCCCTTAAAACCTTTCAAAGTCAAAATTGGTTCTTAAACTGTCAATACTACTCCACTGTTGGATTTTTGGATTTGAAATCTTTGGATTTGTGTTTAAAAGTCTTAGACAAAGCTGGTCTTAAGTTCATTTCATCAATTTACTTCATTATCAGTCATAAAAACTGGATCAAACTTCACCAAAGTCAACTGTGTATCTCTTTCAAAAGTCAAAACATGTCAAAAATTTGGATTTCTACAGAACTTGCAGCTGATGCACAGGATTCATTAAAGATTTTTAGAATCTGATTTTTGGTCTACAAGTAGTATACTAGGTAGTCTTTAAGACCTAATAACTGTTTTTAGTTCAAGCTTTCTGGACAAGCTTGTGCATAAGCTCAAAACAGGCCTCAGTTGCCCTGCACACAACTCAGTTAACACTGAGTGATTTCTCAGCTTGTGAGCAAACTTGTACAGAGCTTATAAAAGCTTTTTAAGGTTTGGTCTTTTGGTTATCAGTAGCTATTTAGGTCTAGTTTAAGACTTAATAATTGGTTTTTAGTTTATAGCTTATTTGGGTGCTTTTTCTTGGACTGCAAGTTGATACCCATTTCTGTTTTAGCTTTTAATATCATAATCATCAAATCCTTGTATCTTGCAATTCAGTAGCTGTAGCTTGTTGATTTTAGTTGTATTTTGGTTACTTTTGCATATTATAGCTTCTGCAATCAGTGGGTGGTTTGTCTTGTTCATTTAGCTTATTAAAGTGCTTATTTATAAGCACTTGTTTCATCAGATTCATTTTCTTGCAAGCAACCACTTGTTTTTCCATTTTTCCTAGCTTCTTTATATCATTTTAGAGTTTTCCTGAAATTTTCAGATTTTTATAAGCTGTTTTGCTATTTTTCTTGATTTTAATTAGTTTTTAGCACTTTTTAAATAGCATTAAATACAAAAAATTAAGAAAAGCTTCAAAAAAATAATCTTTCAATTTTCTTAGGTTTAGATAAATATAAAAAGTGAAAAAAGTAATTTTCCATATTTTTCATAGTTCATTTGGTAATTTTTAGTGATTTAATTAGTTTTTAATAGTTTAAAATTCCTAGAAAATAGAAAAATAATCAGAAAAATACAAAAATAGTTTTGAAAATTCTATTTTGATATTTTAGATTTTTCTAAGTCTTAATCTTATTTTTCTAGCCTAATTTCCTATTTTCTTGCATTTTAGGTAATTAATTAATAGTTAAAAATAGTTTTTAATTAGATAATTAGTTTTAAAAATAATTTTCTTTTTCTATAAATTTTCTTTTATCATTAGGATTGTAAAAACATCATTTTCATATTTTTAGGGTTAATATTGATTTAGTTTCACGTTTTTAATTGTACGTCGCGTAGATTTTAATTTCAGTTTTATAAAAACATAAAAACAAAAACATCATTTTAATTATAGTGATAGCGTTTATTTAATAGATTTTATCTTTTTAATTTCCTTTAATTTGCATTTAAGCCGTTTTAATTTGTTGGCTTTTTCCGTAGTTAATATCATAATCTGATCCTTTTTCCGTTCAAATTCCTCGATCACTATACGTCGATTGATCCATTGCATAGCTCGCTGGGACATAACGACCCGGGGAGACTCTATACTCCTCAGATCTTCATTGATTTCGTGCTTAAGCAGTTTTAAGCTGGTTACGGTCCGCCATTCACAAGTGGCGGGTTTGTGTGATTTAGCTTGACTGTTTGGCGCGCATCAAATTTTTGGCGCCGCTGCCGGGGAGCTGTGCTGATTATCTTTCGTTTAGCAGATTAGTGATTTGGATATTCACTCTTTGTTCATACCATCCATCTGTATATGTTTTCTTATTTAAAAATACAAAAATATTCTCCTCATTCCTCTTATCCGTATGATTCTATTTCTCTTACCCCCTCGTACCATTTGATTCTACTCTTCTTTAACCTCAAAACCGTTTAATTCTATTTCTTTAACCCTCTACATGTTTAATTCTCATGGCGACGATCGGTTATCCTCGTTGTTTCCACTGCAAAAGCCGTATGGAAGAGGATCAGCTCGATTGTCAGAATCCGGATTGTTTATGCAAGCGATGTGGAAGGATGGGTGCAAGCAAATATTGTTATTGGTGCGAATTATCTGATAACTCTCTCGATGATTCTCCAAGTTTTTCCGACCATCCGCCACAACCCGATGAACCCATTCAAGAACCGGAGACCATAACGGAAGTGGTGGAAATTGCTAGCTCTCAGAGCACACCACTTGTCCCACCTCCTGATTTTTCTGAATGTTCTTCGAGACTTGATAGTCATCCGGATCATCATGTTGGTTTTGTTGATACTTTGAATGAACTGATTCCTCTTCATAACTCTCAAATGCAATCGTTTATTCCTTGTGTCGGTTGTGGTGAGCCTCTTTTTGGTTCACCCTGTCGTTGGTGTACTTGTGTACAATGTGGTAATGATATTCATAACGGGAGTTGTTTGTTTTGTGGTTCGAGGAATTCATTTGATTATGATCCTAATCAGAACTCATTTAACGACCCCTCAAAATTTTCCAATTACCCACCACAGACCGACTTATCTTCATATAATCAACATTACTGTTGTGAAAATTGTGGAGGTCCTCACCAAGGATTTGAGTGTCAATCCGGAAACACGTTTGTCTATGAACAGTTTTCCAGTGATGCTCAGAACTTTGGTTATAACCAAAATCCATATGATTCACCAGTCCAGACTCAACAGTTTTACTGTTGTGAGTACTGTGGTGGTTTACACTCCAGTTCTGATTGTCAATCAGGAAACACGCTTGTCTATGGGCGAGTTCCGATAACAATTATGACTCCAGCACATACGACTCACAGCCACATCAGTTTTACTGTTGTGAGAATTGTGGAGGTCCTCACGATAATTTTCAATGTCAACCGTGGAATCAAAATTGCTATACTTTCGGTTTTGACAATTTCCAACCTCCACAGCACCATACGGTTCAAACTCCACACGACCGTTGCCTAAAGAAAATTCCCAAGATTTGGAAACCGCAATGAAAAAACTTGATGATATAGTTCAAAACTTTAAGAATCAAGTGAGTGGTGAAAAGACCATAGGAGAATTGCTTGCCGAAGAGCGAGAGGCTCGCAAAGCTAGGGAAGAATTATTAGCCCTAGAGCATGCAGCTCTAAGGCATTCCCAATTTCTTAAGGCAGCTCTATATGATGATGACGAGGAGGGTTTTTATCCTTTTAGAAATAATATTTCTCAACCTCCTCAGTCAGTTGATATCCCAGCAGTTGAGATTGCATCTCAAACAACCGCTATCACACCTGATATTCCCACTCACTCTCCGAACATGGGGGACGAGCATCTTGACACTGTTCCTGAAAAGGAATCGGACGACTTCATAAAGTCTAGTGTTGTGAACCTTGTCCCAATCGAGAGAGTCCACAGGGAACTTCGATCATATGTGTGATTCTTTTTCCCCTCTTGAGTGTTCAAATGATCATTTGGAAACTTTCTCCGATTTAGCGATGATTGTGCTTCCTATGGAGACATTGAGTATGTCGAGGCATCACTCCCACAGTCTGATCCTCTTCTTGAGGAGTTCACCGATGAACTCACTCACATCAGTCCACTTTCATCAGAAATTGAAAGTCTCCTTTATAATGATCGTTCACTCACTTCTTATCCCAACAGTCCAATAGAGAATGTCGATCACTTTGTTCCCGAAACATTCAAAGCTACTTTCACCAATCCTCTATTTGAATTCGACTCTGAATTCACTTTAATTTCTGAGAATCCACTCTTTGATACTCAGATTGAGGATAGTGATGAGACCACAATGGAACAAGAGTTCACAAATTCACATCATGTGAATGATTCTTTTCATGAGGAGTTCGCCGGTGAACTCACTCATATCATGACTCCGCCGGAGTATGATTGCTTGGATGGCAAAAATCATGATCGGGGGGAAAAATTCTCAATCATGAGAGTTTGTATTTCTATGACAAATTTTCCAACCCTCCCTCCCGAGATGCTTTCCAAACCAAAGAGCTCAACCAACAAAATCCAAACGAGTGCAACTGCACTTGATCTTGAGGAAGAAGATCTTATCATGATCGTCATCATGATTTTCCTTCTTTTCTTCACCTACCTGGTGACTTCCTCTCTTCTTCACTCGTTCGGGAGTGAGGACACTATCTTTGACCCCGGCATTTTCAGTTATCATTTGTGAGCCGGGTCTTTCTCTGTATATCTCGTCGGTGTGGAACTTTCGCGTGCTTCAATGTTTGTCCAAACATCTTGAATGAAAGTCCGATGGAGATTGTTTCTTCCACTTTGCTTCCCCATGAACAAATTAATGCGGGGTCGAGTCAAGCTAGCGACTCGGTAATCAAAAACAGTAGCATGCTATATGGGTTTTCACCCATATTTCTGACTTCTTTCTATTTTCTACCACCCTTGTGTGGGGGGGGTTGCCCCTGTTCAAAAAAAAAAAAAAAAAAAAAAAAAAAAATCTTTCCAAATAAAAGGCCGTAGTATTTCCCTTTTACGTTCTTTGTTTCGGCATAACGCCGGTACTTTGAATATTGAGGGCAATATTCATTTCTAAGTGTGGGGGGAATTCTCACGAATTTTATCATATAATTATACCAATTCCCCCGGTTTTGGCCAAAATTTTTTTTTGGAGTAAGTGTTTTACACTTACTCGGCTTGGTTATCGATCCGCCATGTCGTAAGACAAAAGGATTGGCTAATCCACGAGCAAACGGCTCTTGGTAAAGATTTCTCAAATCCGTTTATATGGCTTGCAATTTGCCCAAAATTGTATGGTTCTCAACTCACCATATCCTAAAAAGTGAAGAGTTGGCTAGCCCGCAAGATTATGGCTTGTGGTAAAGGCAATGGAAAATCCATAATTGGTATTCAGCTCACCAAAGATAATTCTGATAATTTATCTAAGATTTGGCTAGTCCAGAAAGTACGGCTTCGGTAAAGACATCAAATCCGTTATATGGTTTATGATTTGCCAATAAATCAGATGGTTATCGGTGTACCATGGTTCTTACTTGAACTGAAACATTTGGCTACTCCAGAAGTAATGGCTTTTGGTAAAGAGATTAAAATCCATTATGTTTTCTCAAAAGATTGCTAGGGACTAGCAATAGTTTAGTGTGGGGGATTGATGAGTGTGTAAATACTCATTATTTTTGGTTAAATCTGAACTGCAAAACGTTTAAACATGCTCAGAAATGCATCAAAATACTGAAAATATCTTAAAAATGCATTTTATATGTTTTAGATGCAAAATGTTCAAAATCGGATGAAAAATGAGCAAAGTTTGCATAATTGGCAGTTTCAGTCCCCCAAGTTTCTAAAATTGTCAAAAATAGTCCCTGAGCCAAAATTTCAAAAGAAAAGTCACCAAAGGTCTTTTTAAAATCATAAATTGTCATATTTAGTCCTTTGGTGGAAAATCTAAAAGTTTTGAGAAAATTACAGTTTAGTCCCTAAAAATCCAAATTGGTCAAATTTAGTCCTTGGAAATTTTCAAAAATGTCAAACTAGTTCCTTGGTCTATTTAAGGTTGGCAACACTAGTCCTTGGATTACATCTGCAAAATTTTCATGTTTGGTCCCTGGGAATTGAAGTTTTACACATTTGGTCCCTAAGTTATTAATTCTACAAACCAACCGGACCTAAATAATTCCCCTAGCCCAAAACAAACACCCTCGGCCCAAACTCTTTACCCAGTCCAAACCCTTAACCCGACCAACCCACTACCGGTGTTTAAATAAACAAACCCGCCCCTAAAACCTGTCATCCCAGACAATCCATCATTTCCCCCCCTCCTCCGGCCACCTCTTTGCCTCCCTACTACACCCATTGTCTCCCCCACCTCACCTACCCATCCCCATTGCATTTAATGCATCTTCTTTCCTGTCTCTAATATCGACCGAATTTGGCGCCAAAACAAGATTAAGGGCAGGATTGATTCTAGCCATCAATGGTGGAGATTGCGGTGGGAAATGCTCGGAGGAGTGAGAAGAAGCTTGGGATTATAAAAAGACCAAGAAGGAAGCAAGACAAGAGAGTTAGTTTTAGTTTTCTTAAAATTGTATGTCGTTTTTTAGTTTGTAGCATCTTAACTAGTTTTCAGTCTTTGTTTAAAGTTAATTTGTACTCAACAAAAGTATTCAAATGTATTTCAACTCTAATTGAGTATCAATTTAAGTTCAAGTTCAGTTTCCATTTTTATGCTTCTGTTGAATTTTCTACTCTCAAAATCCTTATCAAATCTGTTAGTAGTTTATCCTTAAGCTTAAACAAGCTTTAATAAGCTTGTAAAAGCTTTGTATAAGCTTATTTGTACATTTCATACAACTTGCTGTTGTCAAAAAGTCAATTTGGAACAAAAAAATGATGCAAGGATGATATGGGGTGATTCAGAACTTGAAATGGGTGGAAATGGAAGCAATTGGGTTAGATTAGACTAGTGTATTGGTTTCCTTTGTTTGTCTTGAGCCATAGTGGCCAAGGACCCTTGTAAGTAATTTTTCAAGATTTCTTGGTATAACTTTGCATTTGTAACCATAAGCGGTTCTAAGCTGTTTATTGGTCTATATTTTAGTTATATAAACTCGGTTTGATCAGTTGTTTTAATTTGGATAAGAGTTTAGCTCATTTTCTATTGCAATTTAGTAGCAAAAGGGGTGTTTGGTTCTGCTAATCTCCCTGCCCTCTAGTCTTATTTAGTAGCTAAAGTTTGTTGGTTTAAGTTTATTTGGCATATACTAGTTCATATCTGTCTTACTTTTGCCCTTAAAACCTTTCAAAGTCAAAATTGGTTCTTAAAGCATCAATACTACTCCTTGTTGGATTTTTGGATTTGAAATCTTTGGATTTGTGTTTAAAAGTCTTAGACAAAGCTGGTCTTAAGTTCATTTCATCAATTTACTTCATTATCAGTCATAAAAATTGGATCAAACTTCACCAAAGTCAACTGTGTATCTGTTTCAAAAAGTCAAACATGTCAAAAATTTGGATTTCTGGAACTTGGTGATGCACGAGGATTCATTAAAGATTTCTCGATTTTTGGTCTACAAGTAGTATACTAGGTAGTCTTTAAGACCTAATAACTGTTTTTAGTTCAAGCTTTCTGGACAAGCTTGTGCATAAGCTCAAAACAGGGCCTCGGTTGCCCTGCACACAACTCAGTTAACACGAGTGATTTCTCAGCTTGTGAGCAAACTTGTGCGAGCTTATAAAAGCTTTTTAAGGTTTGGTCTTTTGGTTATCAGTAGCTGTTTAGGTCTAGTTTAAGACTTAATAATTGGTTTTTAGTTTATAGCTTATTTGGGTGCTTTTTCTTGGACTGCAAGTTGATACCCATTTCTGTTTTAGCTTTTAATATCATAATCATCAAATCCTTGTATCTTGCAATTCAGTAGCTGTAGCTTGTTGCTTTTAGTTGTATTTTGGTTACTTTTGCATATTATAGCTTCTGCAATCAGTGGGTGGTTTGTCTTGTTCATTTAGCTTATTAAAGTGCTTATTTATAAGCACTTGTTTCATCAGATTCATTTTCTTGCAAGCAACCACTTGTTTTCCATTTTTCCTAGCTTCTTTATATCATTTTAGAGTTTTCCTGAAATTTTCAGATTTTTATAAGCTGTTTTGCTATTTTTCTTGATTTTAATTAGTTTTTTAGCACTTTTTAAATAGCATTAAATACAAAAAATTAAGAAAAGCTTCAAAAAAATAATCTTTCAATTTTCTTAGGTTTAGATAAATATAAAAAGTGAAAAAAGTAATTTTCCATATTTTTCATAGTTCATTTGGTAATTTTTAGTGATTTAATTAGTTTTTAATAGTTTAAAATTCCTAGAAAATAGATAAATAATCAGAAAAATACAAAAATAGTTTTGAAAATTCTATTTTGATATTTTAGATTTTTCTAAGTCTTAATCTTATTTTTCTAGCCTAATTTCCTATTTTCTTGCATTTTAGGTAATTAATTAATAGTTAAAAATAGTTTTTAATTAGATAATTAGTTTTAAAATAATTTTCTTTTTCCATAAATTTTCTTTTATCATTAGGATTGTAAAAACATCATTTTCATATTTTTAGGATTAATATTGATTTAGTTTCACGTTTTAATTGTGCGTCAGCGTAGATTTTAATTTCAGATTTATAAAAACATAAAAACAAAAACATCATTTTAATTATAGTGATAGCGTTTATTTAATAGATTTTATCTTTTTAATTTCCTTTAATTTGCATTTAAGCCGTTTTAATGTGTTGGCTTTTGCCGTAGTTAATATCATAATGATCCTTTTAGTTCAAATTCCTCGATCACTATCGTCGATTGATCCATTGCATAGCTTCATGGGACATAACGACCGGGGAGACTCTATACTCCTCAGATCTTCATTGATTTCGTGCTTAAGCGGTTTTAAAATTTGAGTTCCGGTCCGCCATTCCACAAGTGGCGGGTTTGTGTGATTTAGCTTGAGCTTTTGGCGCATCAATATATTTATGATTCGATTTGGTTGTGTTCACCTCAAAAGTGATCAAACGAAATGGAACTCTCCAAAAGGTTTTTTCAATGCATTTAAGCTCTCAACTTGTTTTTATTATTGGAATGATTACTTCTTTTTTAATCATTGTTAAAAAGGGATAAAATGTTTGTTCCTCAAAGTCTCAAACCAACTCGGTTTGCTCCTAACCTTACCAAAATTTATGTGTTTGGACCCATACTAAATTTAAAACTATTATAAAAAGTTTTTAATGTAATAGTTGGTAATGATGAAATGGACACAAAAAATGCTTATGGCGACCCAACCGATCCCAACCCATTCTACTACGAATGACATTTTAACTTGACCCTCCAATGTTGCCCCACCTATATACTGATCTAAAACTCAAAACATGCATCTTTATATATAATTTTTTTTCTTTCTTTCTTTCTTGATAGCCGGCTAGCAGAGATTTTGCATTTGATCAAAGTTATATCCTCCAAAGCGCTAAACCTGAAGAAAATCCTGTCTTCCATATTCGCCCCAAAGAATATACTTCCAGCAGAAGCAGTAGCAACATTGCATTTGCATCCGACGGCGATAATAATAATTTTGATACGGGCATCAAAATAAGGAGCCGCCAAACACAAGAAGCGTCCCAATCCTTATCGGCCAACATAGCGCACGCCGTGTGAAAAAGAGTTTACCATTGGGTGCTATAACAAATTTACAAATGGGGCCGGTTAGCACCCAAGCAAGGCCCGCAACGCCCATGGTTACTGAGGTAGGTTTTCATCTCTTTAAGCAAGTTGCGAATGGTCTCTCTGTGGACCTGTGGTCATGAGCTTGAACTTTTTTATTTTTTTATTTAATTTTTTTTATTTTTACAGAAAAGTTGTTGATTTTGTAACTGGCCTTTACAGGAAGGGAACGCATACCCGACTGCTAGTGATGCTGCCTCAACGACCGGTGGTGATGATATCTCAACGAACGGCTGTGGATATGACCAAGAATCGAGTTCAAAAGTGAAACTAAAAGCTGATTTTCTTTTTCGCATGCATATATAAGGTGCTTTTGGTTCTCGGCTTGTGTATGGGAGCTGCTAGTTTATGGTCATTGAGGGGTTATGAAGGAGAAGCTTGTTGGAATATACATAATATGATAATCACGAACACAAACATATAAACACGAGTCCGCATAGAGAAGCAAGGATCATATACCGTAAAACAATCAACCTTAAAAGACAACGTACCTTGTTAGCTTTCACGCGAATCAAGTAATCAAGAAAACTTGTTTAGTAAAATCGTCCCTAGTGGGGATCGATCAACTTACACCACCAGAACACCAATTAGGTTTTTCTCTATAATTTTGCACACGCGTATTATAGCGATTTATTTAGAATATTAGTTTCTTAGATCACAATAATTAACCAAATACTTGAATTTGGTTCAAAATCAAATGCACACTCTAAAGGGTTTGTGTAATTAGGTGTGATTTGAGACCAAGAGGAAGAAAAAGAATTGGTTTGGCTAGGGTTTTCAAGAGTTCACAATAAATACAAGGGTTTGTATTTATAGTGTGTTAATTAGAGTCAATTTTGAATGGATATCCCTATGGGATCCCTTAGCCGATCGGTCATAAGCCCAAGGAGAGATTTCTAGAACCTTTTCCTTGTCTAGTTACACTCTAGTCTCTTTACTTGTCTTTTAATGATCGTTAACTAACTTTCTTTAAGTGATAATGACCGTTTATTGTGAAATAATAAATAAAATATAACTATTATATATTAATATTTATAATTGAATCCCATACACAACGCGTGCAATCCCATAGGTTCGAGTTCGAAAGCGGACATGCGTTTATAAATAATGTCCACAAACTAAAAACTCCCACTTGGACATATTTTAATATACGTAATGACATTGATTAGCATCTAGCAACATATCAATGCCCCCAAAACAACTAGAGTGTGATTTCACGAAGCACAATTATTGATTCATCATAATACTATCCTTTTGTTTCAAATACTCATTAAATATGGATATGGATCTAAGTCATTCCATAATTTAAGTATTATATTTCTCGTTATATCTGATTAATCAAGATTACCAAAATCATCGAGATGTAATCGGATCACTTTTGGATGCGGCCATACAAACATCGATCAACGCAGAGGCCAATAGTATTATACTGAAAAAATTGAAGGAACAAATTCTATCTTGGCTACAAGTGTAATATATGAATTTCACAACACTTCTGAAAATATCCCTTATGACTACCGTTCGGATAATGGTAGACTAGTTCCAAGAAGTGAGATCCACCTACGTCATTCGGCTGCGTCTCAAGTGGGGATAAATAAAGTTATCATATACATGATTTACTTAATGACAAAGATCCATAATGTTAGGATTCACTCTAGGTAAGTGGCGATCATTATCGAATCAACGAGTCTTGCATTAATTTATCATGTAATAATTAGTCTAGACATGGGTAAACGGGCTTAGGTTAGATAAGTTAAGCTTGGATATGTTAGATTAGCCAATGCATTAAGTGTAGTCCAAAAGAGTCCATCAAGCCGGACCCATCAAAGCATATAACCTATAAATACCTACCATACTTGGTAGGGTGAATGGTCCACATGTGAAGGTGAAACTATCTTCGTGGTTATCTTTGAATGCTCCATGTGAAGGTGAAACTGTTGGATCGATGTACTAACCAAACTAAAATATAGCTTGTTAAGGGTTTAATAACCTCGGATAAATCCTAAGTTATTAACAATGAAACACTGAACAATCTCTATTAAGTATGCGGAATTTACTTAACAAAGCTAAGAAGAATTAACTTTAACTTCAATAATTATATTAATACTTAGAACGCTTTTATACTGATTCTTTTAACAACTCTAATACTCTAATATCGTATTCTCTAAAAGCTCTAATAATGCACGTACGTTTAATGCCAATCTAGGGGTCCTTTTATAGGCTTAAGGATAACCTAGTGGTTTACAATTACAAATCTTGTACGTCAAGTAAAACTATACTAATCTTAGAACATTCTAGAATTACAAGATAATCCTAAAATTTTTTACATATCAATCCTTTAAGCATGCAGTACTTTGATGATACGAGCAGTATTTTGACTTTATATTTTAGCAGTACTTTGACTTTTTCGATGCTTTAACACTTGATACTTCACTACTTTAACTTTCTATATCAACAATCCTCCCCTAACTTGAATTCTACTTGCTTGACTTCAAGTTCCTTTGTAAACTTTAGCATCTTTGTCTTCAAAGAGAGATTGTGGCTTTATCTTCAAATTTTGTCTTTGTAGATCCTGTGCTTATATCATCATCATCAAAGTAATCTTTATTAGTAATTCTTTTCAGCAACAAACAACAAACTCTATCTTTTCAGCAACTTAGCAACATATGACAATTTGTACATCAGTTCAGTTTAAGTTTCAGACTATTCTCATCACTTCCAGGTGTGTAAACTCCTGTGAGAGGTGAATCATTGAAATTTAATGGATTTTGATGTCTCTTTACCAAAGCCATTAACTTTGGAGTAGCCAAATGTTTAGGTGTGTAAGACCATGGTACATTAATAACCATATGATTTTTAGCAAATCACCAGCTATCAACAGATTTGATTTGTCTTTACCAAAAGCTATACCCTTTTGGACTAGTTAGTTCTTGCAACCATGGTGAACTAATTACCATACCAATGGTTTTTGGCATTTACCACAAGCCATTTTTCTTGTGGGCTAGCCTACTCTTTACATTCTGATATGGTGAGTTGATTACCATACAACTTATTAGCAAGTTGTCAACTATATAACGGATTTGAGATATCTTTACCAGAGGCGTTTGCTCATGGATTAGCCAGTTCTTTTGTAAACATGGTGAACTGATAACCTATTGTTATAACCATCTCAAAACCATTGTTGCTTATAACTTTTGTTTCAAAAATATTCTTTACTTAACACAAGTTTCTCATTCAAAACATTCTTGGTTTATCATGCGGCAGGGATTTGTCTTGTTTGTCAAGATACTGAATAAAGTACTTACTTTTCAAAAATTTATATATAAGTAAACATCATACCAGTACTTATGCTTCATCATCAGCTATTGTTGTCCATCTGATAAACAATTCAATTAACACAAGACTTTTCAGTCTCATTCTCGGACCTCCACCATGATCTAGCATTCTTCTCATAAAATCTGCTGTGAGTGGATATCTTCTTTCAGCTAATCATGATCATAGTTCCATCTTCCAATTCTATAGCATGAACTCCTGATTCTTCAAAGAATCTCCAGCTTGTAATCTCCCAGTTTTCTTGGTTTTGCCAGAGTTCATCATTGCTTGTTTCCTCAGTTTCGAAGATAGTTGTCAGATCTCCTAATAATACTAAGCCAACTCCACTTGATGGAATATGTTCAAAGTATTCTTGCACTAGTTGGTATAGTTGAAACATATCTGCTCTATCAATGATATGCAATATATCCCATAGTAAACTGAATGTTATGAAGCTTTCATCCTCCCTATGGAACATCAAATAATCTCCATCTTTTGACTTTACAAGTTCAAAAGTGATTATCTTTTGTCTTCTTTCTGCGGTATCTTTGAATTTAGAATTCTCAAAATCAACAATTCTAATGTAATTCCTCAATTCATCAAGTATGTCGATCTTAACTCAATCTTCTTTGATTTCTTTCAGCTTCGGTTGTCCTTTTTCTTTAAGCTTCTTTTACTCAAATCCTCCTTGTGCTTGTCATCCTTGAAAGAAATAATACTTTCAACTTGCTTCTGATAAGCTTGTCTAACATTTTCATGCAAGTCTTTCATCTCAATGTAATTCAGCTTTTGTAATCCAGTATACCCTTGACTCTTTAGATATGCCATCATAGCATTTCTTTCTTTAGCCTTACTCATTGGTCTTCTAGGTATAACGGCTTGATTCTTTCACGGTTGAACAATTTCAGCATCAAACTTAGCCTGTAGCTCCCTAGCAGCTTGTTCATTCTTAGCCTCTTCTATGGCTCTTAACTCTGCTAAAGTTAACTTCTTTTTCTTCTTTGTTTCAACCATTTTACCTTTTCCTTTACCTTTAGGATCTAAAGCGTTTGAGAAGCTTGTGGTTGTTCTTCAGGAACACACGGAATGCTAACACCCTTGGTTTTGATAAATCGTGCAATATTTCAGCTATAGTTTCATCATCACTTGCAGTGTGTATTGGTTTGGGTGTATCAGCTTCCTTTTCTGGTATGGCTGTTGAAGGACCACCTTCTTGTTCATATACAGTTGACGGACCATCTTCTTCTTCAAAATCTAACACCCTTGGTGTAATTAACTCTTGCCTATAAGTTCCTTGAAGAGCAGTACTTTGATCAGCAACACCTTGATCATCGATTACTTTGAACTCCAGTTCCTTAGGGCTCGTACTTTGAAGATTTACTTGTGCTTCAGTAGTTTGAGGTTCATCTTCTTCATCTGTATGAGTCTCAGCATCTTCTTTCAAATTATCTTGCTCTAGATTCCTCCCCAAGTTGATAGAAGATGGGCATTTAACCTTTTACTCTTTGAAGACTTCTTAAATTCCCTTCTTGCTGCCTTGCTTCCTTTGAGACTTGACCCATAATCGTGATGTTGAACCAATGGCCGGACATACTTCTTTAATCTTGAAATTTGGTCGCAACTTTTTAATTTGTGCAGTCGAGCTTCAAAGTCCTTTATTCTCATGAGCTCCTTGTTAAAGCATAAGTATCCGAGAACTGCCCTTCAGGAGGTATATCGGCAGCATCTCCTTTAGAGGACGATGAGGACATAGGAATATGGTTGGACTCAATAGGTGGAGTATCATGAGGAGATGAGGTAGGTGAAGCTACTGGTACCTTCGTTTATATCAATACCTTGAGAAGTAGTTCCTTGAGATGCGATGCGTTGAGAAGCGGTACCTTGAGTTGATAGTACCTTCTCTTTCAGCACTAGATGCAGCCTCATCTCTAATTGCTTGAACAATCTCCATCATTGAAGTAGTCAATGGAGTGTTCCTTCCAGTAAACAAATCACTCTTCCTAGCCATGAAGGTGAAAATCTTCGCAGGTTGTACCACAACAGGTAATAAACTTGAAGGCTTTGGTACATCATGAAGTTGTTTATTCAAGAAAACTTGAATAAATCGTGGATACATTAACCAGCGTGATCCATGAGAGATGTGAGATAGCATTCCATCTAAAACCAGCCTTGAAAAATTGAAGATACGATTTGTAGCCAATCCCACCAAAGCAGATGCTATATTGGATCCAAATTGCTCCCATGAAGTACTTTTAGAACTGATACAATGAAGTAGAACATGAACCAAGTACTTCCAATGCAGACTAAATAAGGGTTTCTTGAATGTTGTTTCAGTTAAAGACCCTTCATACCCAATATCTCTCAAAGTATCCCAAAGAAGCTGTTTATCAAATCTAATAGCTCCTTCTTCATCATCAAATAACAAATCTTCTCGAATTGAAGCTTCACTAAATTTGACAATCCTTCCCAACAGCAGCTTGTATATACGAATCATCATTCTCCATGTGAGTCCTAGCAGTTGCCCAAAACTGTTGAATCCAGGGCTCAATGATATCTGGTTCAACCAAAAGTGCATAACTAATTGGAGACCCCGTGAGAAAATCAATAATGTCATGAAAGACAACATTAGCTTCAGTCTTATCCAAATTCGCCACCATGTTGTGTTTAGAAACGGTGTTTCGGTTCGCCATTGATGATTGAATAAGTGATTGATTTGATGACTAAATATGTATGAGAGAGAGACAAAAATATGGAAAAGATTGATAAGAATAAAGATGAGAGGGAAAATCAGAAAGTGGTTATTTATAGGTAGTATTTGAAAAATCACAGCCCATAATAGCAAAGTTACCGTTATTTGATATTTACCCTCTTTTGACCATTGGAGCGATCCGTTGATAAGACAAGCGTGCTTTCCACGTGTGCAGTACTTTCAGGCAGTACTTTCGGTCATGATACTTTCATATGACAAAACAACAGTACTTTTCCATCCTCTTCTCTATAATGACAAACACTCCAAATAGGTATGGTATTGCCTCCCCTTAAGCAAAGCATAGGACTGTCTAACTAACTAATCAGTCCTCCCATGAAATGTAGCTTAGTAATTAATCATTCCAATGCTCACCACCAAATGATTGAATTGAGAAACATCAAATCCTTTGGTGAGTAAATCAGCTACATTATCATCTGTGTGAACCTTGACAACATTAATAAGCCTGTGCTCATAACAATCTTTGATAAAGTGATGCCTGATATGAATATGCTTGGTCTTGGAGTGATAAACGAGTTCTTCACAATGCAAATTGTACTCTTATTATTAATGTTGATAGGAGTATTCTTGAAATTGAACCCATAATCCAAGAGTTGATTCTGCATCCACAAAACTTGTCTACAACAGCTTGCAGCAACCACATATTACTTGATAGAGGATGTTGCTGCAATAGTTTGCTTCTTACATTGCCATAAGACTAATCTTCTTCCAAGATATTGGCATCCTCCAGTGGTTGATCTTCTATCATAGTTGTCACCTGCATAATCACTATCTGAAAAGGCTTCCAAGTGAAAAGGTGAGTCCTTTGGATACCACAACCCAAGTTGTTGTTTCAAATAACTAAAAATTCGCTTCACTGCATTCATATGAGAGACTTTAGGTGAGACTTGATATCTTGCACATAAACAGACAGCAAACATGATATCGGGGCTAGATGCGTTAAGTACATAAGGCGACAATCATGGATCTGTAAAGCTTGACTTCAACGGGTTGACCATCTTCATCCTTGCCCAATGAGTTGATAGACTTGATAGGTGTAGTGACTGGCTTTATAGCATCAAAGTTGAACTTCTTGAGAATGTCAGAGACATACTTATCTTGACTTATGAAAATTCCTTCTTTTGATTGTTTGACTTGTAGCCCCAAAAAGAAAGTCAATTCACCCATAGAACTCATTTGAAATTCATGTTGCATCAGCTTCTCAAACTCCTTCACCATGGACTATTTTGTAGCTCCAAAGATGATATCATCTACATATACTTGAACCAGCATGATATCCTTTTTATCTCTCTTGATAAACAAAGTTTTGTCAATAGCTCCCCTTCTGTAACCATGTTGCAATAAGAAAGTAGAAAGCCTTTCATACCAAGCTCTAGGTGCTTGATGTAGGCCATAAAGAGCCTTAACAACTTTGTAGACTTTGTTGGGATGTGCAGGATCTTCAAAACCAAGAGGCATTTGACATAAACCTCTTAGGAAATCTTGCCATAGAAAGGCACTTTTAACATCCATTTGATAAACACGAAAATCCCATATATGATGCAAAAGCAAGGAATATTTGAATAGCTTCAATCCTTGCAACAGGAGCAAATACTTCATCATAATCTACTCCTTCTTCTTTTCTATAACCTTGTGCAACTAACCTTGCCTTGTTCTTGATGACATTTCCTCTTTCATCTCTCTTGACTCTGAAAACCCATCTTGTATCAATTACTTTCTTTCCATCTGGTAGATTACATAATACCCAAACTTCTTGAAGTTTGAATTGAAGAAGTTCTTCTTGCATAGCGTCAACCCAAATCTCTTTAGTTAATGCTTGAGCTATGTTCTTGGGTTCTTCTTGAGAGATAAAGCAAGTGAACAAACATGTTTGATGATCCTTATGATTCAGACTGTTTTGTTTATACACAAAGCTAAGTAAAGCATTATGAGGTGTAGAAAACCCTTTAGCTTTGGTTCTTGTGAGCACTCCATGAGTAGAAGGTCCAATGATTTGACCAGTAGAATGATCTTTATGAATTTTAATGTAAGTGCTGTGGAACTTCGTTATCACCCAAATTTGAGAAATCAACATCTTCATTAGAATCTGAAAAATACCTTCATCTTCAAACTCATCATCAGTATCTTCTAAGCCAGGCATGGTTGGATCATCCAAATCATCCAAAGTGCTGTCAACAGGTGCAACATTACTTTGATCTAAAGTCTTGTGATCAAAAGTCTTGTCATCCAAAGTACTTTGAGAGTACTCGATAGTTTTGTTCTTTTTCTTTGCTTCTTCATAAGCTCTTCTTTGATCATCATCATAATAATGTGCCACTACATCTTGAAAAAGCATCTGATTAAGCTCATCTTGAATAGCTTGATCCTCGTGATTCAAAGAGGATTTTGGTTCATCAGTACTTTTGTTTGTTTGGCGGTATGGGTTCTTCATCAAGAACATCATCCGATCTAATATGAACTCCATGAACAATGTCTGTAAATCATCTTCTTTGTGAGCGACTTGATTTTCTTCTCTATGAGGCACATAATTCATAGAAGGAGTTAAAACCTCAAGACCAAACATCCAATGGGACCTTTACCCCGATTTTCTTGATCTTCTAAAAATTCAACATGAAGACAATCTTGAACTCTTTTGGTGACCCGGTATAAACTCTAAATCCTTTGATGTTGGTGCGTATCCCAATAAATATCCTTCTTCGACTTGCCATCAAATTTGCCCAAATTATCAATTGTGTTGAGAATAGTCAGAGGGCATCTAAAAGGCTTCATAAATCGAATGTTGGGTTTGTTTCCCATCAGCAACACATAAGGTGTCTTCATCCGAGGTTTGGTAAGCGATACTCTATTAAGCACATAGCAAGCGGTACTTACAGCCGGCCCAAAATTGAATAGGCGATAAGGAATCGCAAGCATTGTTACGTTTGCTTCAATCAAAGTTACGTTCTTTCTTTCTCCAACACCATTACATTTGTGGAGTTCGAGCTATACTGAACTCCCTCTTGATTCCTTTCTTAGCACAAAACTCATCCATAAGCTTGTTCTTGAATTCAGTCCCATTATCACATCTAATACCTCTTACCTTGAGTCTCAATTGGTTTTCAACTGCTATTATTAGATCATGAATAGCATCAAAGGTGTCATCTTTAAATCCCAAGAAAAATACCCAACTAAATCTACTGCAATCATCTGTCACAACCAGACAATACTTCTTTTTGTTGAGACTTGCATGAAAGCAGGTCCAAACAAATCCATGTGCAGCAACTCCAAAGGTTCTCTAATAGTTCTTTCTTCAAGCTTCTTGCATGAAGCTTTGTGTTGTTTACCCTTCTTGCACGCCAAACATGAGTGATCATTCTTGTAAGTCTTAGAAGGTAAACCTCTAACTAAATTTCCTTTGACCAATTTGTTGATATTCTTGAAATTTACATGGCCTAATCTTCTATGCCATTGATGTGCTTCTTCAAGTGTTGCCTTTGCTACTAAACATGTTGCTCTTCCAAAAGAGTGAAAACTCTTCATATCTAGACTGTACACATCATTGGTTCTTGGTACTCTCAGTATGACCAAGTTATCATTAACAAGCTTGAATTCAGGGGAAAGGATGAGACGTGCATTGTGATGAATAACAGGGTTTTCTTATCACAAATCTAAGAGACTGACAAAATGTTGAATTTGAGCTCCTTCACATATCTGACATTCTCAAAGTCTATGCTCCCTTCCGTAATAGTTCCTTTTCCTGTAATTCTTCCTCCACTAGCATCATTCCCAAATGCAACTCTTCCTCCACAATAAGATCTAAAATCGACGGAATATCTTTGTCTCATGTCATGCTTCGGAGCAACCACTATCCACAATTAAATGATCTATAAGCTCCTCTTAAGGTTTGCCTGCACAAAAGATAAAGAGTTAGTGTCTTTTAGGAACCCAAGCCATTATTGACTTGTGTTCCCCTTGTGGAGTAACATACTCAAATTCCTTGAGTATGTAATCTTCCACATTTTTGTAGACAAAATCAAGAAATATCTTTTGTGGTGGTTTTTAAGCAAACTCCTTTTTCAACAAAAATCTCTTTTTCCTTTTTAACAAAGTCATCTTTAACAAAAATCTCTGTTTCACTTTCACTTCTGAAAGTCTTTGTTTTATTCCCCATCGATTACTTTCCTTCTTAACCCAACATTTTTAACTGGTGTAGATTCCCTTGATCTAGCTACTTTCTTGGAGTTGTAATGCCTTCTAGATTGATAATAATTAGATCTCCTAGGGTTCCTATTCCAAAAAGTGTTTGGTGAAATCGAGCAGATACTTTGAAGAATACTGGTTTTGGCTTAACAGTACCTTGAAAAGTGTTTGAAAGTCTTGGAGGTTTTGAAAAAGGTCTTCTCTGGTGAGGGTACCTATAGTCTTGTGAGAAGTTTCTATGGTTAACCCTATGTGAGTGATTCCAGGGTTTATTTTCCTAGGCCTTTGGTTGGTAGGTCCGGTTTTGGGAACTTGCTTAGATATTCTGAGTGTAAGTCCGAGTTCTTAATCAAATGATCGGGACTATAACAATCAAAACACAATTTTTGACACTGTAATCCCAAAATATTTCTACGTGTGTATGACCAAACCTATCCTATCTTTTTGGTGAATGATGAAAACTGTTTTGACCAAAGTTATCCCTAAAAGGCTTAGCGGAAATTTTGAGAAGGTTTTCTTAAAGTCTTCTGAACTTGTAGATTACTTTGAGTTGAAGGTACTTCTTGGCTTTTAACATCATCTACCTTAGGTGTCTCGGTTGTTTCTTTTGAGGTTTAGACTTAGATTGACCAATAAGCTTTTCCTAAACTCTAGATTGTCTACTCCAGCGAGAAACATCTGCCTAAGTGGTTTGAAACTACCGATGGGATGAGGGACTGCATGATAACCTGTGTCTTTCTTATATTCAGGAGGTGATTGACTAATTGAGTCCTCATTACTGGATGTGTCTACATAGTTAATGAGTTCATCATCACTAGTTGTTAAATCCTCAAAATCACATTCATCCTGATCACTAGGTGGGTTTTCTATGCTATTAAAGTCCATACCAAAACCTAGACCAGTTCTAATGTAAACTCTTCTCTGTTTTTCAACATAACTAACATGAGAAAGTCCAGATTTTCCCCAAGCAGCAAACTTGTCTAGCAATTCATCCCTTTCTTTAGTCATTTTTTCTAGTTCAACAATCTTACATCCTAGCTTCCATTCACTTAATTTTTACTGGTAATCACATTTGTTCATACTTTTTTACTTAAACCATTTCATTATTTTCATGTGTTATTATTTTGGCTTCCATAGATTCTAAAGTAATTTGATAGCCAGGTACCTCAGACCTAGCCCTATTATATTTATCTCTTTCAGTTACATAATCAGTAAGCACCTTTTGATAAAAATCATGACACTTAGAGCATACCTCAGAGATAGGGGGTGAATTTGGTGAAGTGGCTACCATTGCAAGCAGAACAGGTTCATCTTCACTCTCCATGCTCCAATCAAAGCTTCCTAGACCATCTTTGGATTCTAAAACAACATGTCCAGGTTCCTCATCAAAAGTTGTGCTCCAATCAAACTCTTCCAGAGTCTTCCACTATCATACAATAGGTTCTTGGTTCATCATCAAACTCAGCACTCGGTCAACCTCGATAGATTCTCTTGAGCAACCAAAGCTTTTGTTTCTATAATAGGAATTTCCTTTAGTTCAAGCTTAGGTTTCTCGGTCATCTGTTTGCACGATATTTAGCAAACTTGCATTCCCTTGCAAAGTGTCTAGTCCTTTGACAATTAAAACATTCAATCTTAGACTTGTCAAAAGTGATACCCTGTTTTGGTTTGAAATCGATACCTCTTCCTGTCTTCTTCATGAACTTCTTGATCATAGCCGTGATCATAGCAACTTGCCATCTGATATCAATTTCTTCAAGAGCATCTTCTTCAATTTGTGACAAATCCTCTTCATAAGTAACTGGTAAAGTGGCTTGCTGAGCAAAGAATGAGCAAACAACTTCAGAATGGATGGTGTTTGTTGGTGTAACCTGGCGAGCAAAGGTGGGGTAGAATAGGCAACGATACTTTGAAGCGGCGATACTTTGAGTGGGAGAAGCAATACTTTTAGTGGAAATCTTGCCTCTCTTTTGGATGATACAAATGCAATCTTGTGAGATTTTGAACTTGCTTGTCCATTCATCTCATGCTCATACACCTTCAAGTGATTGTAGAGATCATCAAAGTCCATAACATCCAGACCAGGTTGTCCTCTGATCATAGTAGCAATCACATGCCATGTCGATGGCAAACTCATAGAACAGTTGGCATCTTCACGGAATACCTCGCCTTGTATAATTTTAGCATCTTTGAGATTTTTGAAATCTGTCATATGCAGCATCAAGAACTTCTCTTTCACCAACAGGTGAAAGTTTCAATGTTGCTTATAGTTTTCATCTTCTTGGAGGCATCATTACCTCCAAACCTTGTCTTGAGCAACCCATATTGTTTAGCATCCTTAGCATCATGAAACTTGAGTAGGTGACCATCGGTATGGCGGAGACAATAGGATGTTGAGAGCCTTCCTTGATTTCTTATTGTAGCTGAGGTAAGCGGCCTTAGGTGGTTTAGGTTGTCTAGGTTGTCCATGAATTTCTATAGGATCTGCAACAACTTCATTACCATTGACAATTACATTCCACGGTGCATATGCGGCGTAGCAATATCTTTGCCTCATTTTCATACTCCATAGGTCATACTCTCCCTTCTTGATAACATGTATTACGAGGTGAGGTGATGGATGGTGGTGGAAGCACCTAGTTGACATCTTTAGGGTTTGTTGTAACTAGGTTTTAAGAGTTTATTCTTAGTCGAGTTTCCACACAAGCTCACGATACCACTTTTGGATCGATGTACTCTAACCAAACTAACTTAACTAGCTTGTTAAGGTTTAATAACCTCGGATAAATCTTAAGTTATTAACAATGAAACAACGAACAATCTCTATTAAGTATGCGTTTACTTGACAAAGCTAAGAAGAATTAACTTTAACTAAGCGATTATATTAATACATAGAACACCTGCATTTACCACAGATTCTTTTTAACAACTCTAATACTCTAATATCGTATCTCTAAAGCTCTAATAATGGGGTCCTTTTATAGGCTTAAGGATAACCCTAGTTGGTTTACAATTACAAACCTTGTACGTCAAGTAATACTATACTAATCTTAGAACATTATAGAATTACAAGATAATCGCCGATTTTACATATCAGTCCTTTAAGCATGCGATTACTTTTGATGATCACGAAGCTTGATTTGACTTTATATTTTAGCAGTACTTTGACTTTTTTAGTACTTTAACTCTTCAGTACTTCAGCACTTTAACTTTCTATATCCCAACAGAAACTATCTCACCTAACTTATCTGTTCTCTACCTCGTTGTTGTAACTCTTTCTCGAAAGTATATATTTCATCTTTCTTTTTTATAAAACATTTTATATCATCTGGTGTGTTATGATACATGAATGGGTTCCTACAATTGGTATAAGAGCTCACTAGATGATTTAGAAGTGTATTATGTGTCTAAACTTTACAAGTTTCAAA
>OU343220.1:62070116-62174331 GCA_910596185.1 Chrysanthemum makinoi
GGGATCCGGGGAACAGATAGAATTTTTCTATAAATAGAGAGCCATTTCTTCCTCTCTATGCATCACTTTACACACATACTTTCCCCAAGTATTCTAACCTCTAACCCTGATCTAAGTGATCTATGTAGTTTGTCTTTTGTTTTTTGTGTGATCTTCTAGGTTCCTCTTAAAGGAGAGATCACCATTTCTTGAAGACGTGCAAGCTCAAGTCCATGAGTTGTTAAGTTTTCATCATCAAGACAACTAAGGTTCTCTTGTTGATAGTTCTTCCTTTCTCCATAGATGTTGGGTTGAAGGCATTAGTGAAGAATGCCGAAGTGTCAAGATGAAAGCATTAGTGCAAGGTGCTCATCATCCGTGTCAAAGCATTAAGTGAAGAATGCTAAAGGTGTCAAGATGAAGGCATTAGTGAAGGGTGCCAAGTGTTGTGTCAAAGGCATTAGTGAAGGATGCCGAAGAATCAAATCAAGTCGCATCTGGGAAGAATGCCTAGGTCGTATAATCGATGAGGTGCATCGTTATACATATAAGTATTTGTTTATTTCCAAGGATGGTGATATCCTTGATGGTGTTGTAAAAAGGAGTGGATCTCCTTGATATTAGGTGTTGTGTTGTGAAGGGTAGTAGTTCCTCCATAGTAATGGAACTAGGTGCTTAGCCTAGTACCTAATAAAGGGTAGGCGACATTGTGATAGGATTAGTTCTCCTTGGTGTGAAAGAACTCGGTGGTTAGCCTAGCACCGTATAAAGGGTAGGCGACGTTGTGTTAGGTGTGGTTCGCCTTTGTGTGAAGGAACTCGGTATTTAGCTTTGTACCGGAAAAAGGTTAAGCGACGTTGTGAAGGCTTCTCCGCCATAAGGAGTTAGTGTAGTGCTTACGAAATCTCGAGTAGGTGACTCGGGGAGGTTAGTAGGGCAAGGAAGGTGTCCTTGTAGCCGAACCACTATAAATACTTGTGTCGTGGTGATGTGCTTCTTACTCTTTATCTTTCATTACACGTTTATATATCTATCTATCAACGCCCAACATAAACAACCAAATAGATTGACATAAGTCGATCTAAATATTTAAAAGGAAGTTTTAAATTGGTACAATTATTCAACCCCCTTCTCTAGTTTTCACAATTGGCATGAGCTTCGTTACCAAGTTTTTTTTGTATATTGTACTTGAAAACTTGATACGATCCGTATGTTTGAAACTACAAAGAAGGAATTTCTTAAAACAAAGAGTCATGTTTTTAGAAATCATCATATGTTGGATAGTGATAGATCATTCTAACATTTTCCTTTGAGAAGTCTTCATATTAGGATTTGGGTATCTTAGAAGATCATGAAGTATTTCGCATCTATGGTTTCTAAAACCATAAAAAGGGAATATAGCAAAGTATTGGGGTATCTTTGAAGATCATGAAGTATTTCGCGTCTATGGTTTCTAAAACCATAAAAAGGGGATATAGCAAAGGTATGTTTCTTAGTTACATTTTTTTCAAAACGCTGCTAAATTGCTTGTGGACAAAATGGTGATATATGCTTCTATCTTATAATAAGCATAATATGAAAAGTGTTTTAATGATTTTTCTTTGAAGTTTTGTTGTTAGATATCTTGTTAATCAAGCTTGAATAAAGGTAAAAATGGGTAAGATAACTTCACTAAGAAGTCTACAAAGACTAAACCTTTTTCGTCAGTCAAAACGTACATTTTTGTAATTTTGTCGATCCGAGGATCCCTCAGGTTAGATCGGACGGATCCTCAAGCAAGGATCCGTGGTACAGAAGACAGTTTTTGTCTGAATTTCAAAATTCATAACTTTTTAACCGTAAGTCGTTAGAAGTCGTACACCTATCGTTTTAAAGGTATTTGAGTCTACTTTCATTTAAAAATGATTTCATAAACTGATTCAAAACAATAATTTACAGAATCATTGATTTATAATAGAAAGTCATTTTTCGGTCAAAACTTTTGCGCAAACTTTTGATCTAATTGGAGACGGATGTTTTCGCTTTTGCATAACAATGTTTCCTCTATTGAAATTAAGGTTTTGATCATATTTATAAATATAAAAAAAGCTAATCAAGCTTGGTATACATGTTTATATTTAACACAAAGCGATGAAAAGAACTTTCATATGCTATGCTAAATGATAAATTGTCTTCATTGCATTACTTGATTATTTGCTTATCTCAAATAGCTTTTGTGCTTGTTTGATTGAATAGCATATGTGGTTCCTTACCTTGCTATTCATTCTCTTGTTTGTCGATTTAGTAATATTCTACTATTCAATGTGCTATTTGAAGGAGTGTTTGGGATAACATCTAGTTGTGTCGAAAATGTTAGTTTAGATATTTAGATAAGTCATATAGGTTGAAAATGTTTAAAAATATAACACACTAAATGGATTTTTGATTGAGTTTGTCATATGTGCTTATATGATTTCCTTTATTCTTGTATCATTTTCTGAAACAACAAGAATGTACATCGGATCATAACCTACACTTGTGTTGATGATGTACTCTCCCATTTTCCTTTTCATGGTCGCTATCCAAGCTTCATAGTAGGATTGACAACTTGATTATTTCATCCGATATACTCAAGTAAATTATTTTGCAACGTAAATATAATTGTTCATATCCGAAAGTCCAAACTCAAAGCTTTCCAACAACATATGTTGAACTAGCTCATCCAACCATTTTTTGTTGTTTACCATATGGAAAACTTTTAAACTTATTTTTAACATGACGCCTTCGTCACCTTATTTGTCTCAAGTATAATATTAAACGAAGCAAAGTATCATCATTGTTACTCTTCGATAGGCCATTGTAGGAATATAAATTTTCCTAACTTGAGAATGAATACTGGAGAACTTATTGCACTAGAAACTCAATTTGACCTAACGGTTGAATTGCTTCCTTGATAGAAGTTGGGTATATGGAATCACCCGTAAAAATGGTCGTGTTTAGCCGTAATTGAGCACCGCTAGTAACAGTCTCATATTCATTCTCTCACTTGGGAAATTTATACTCCTATGTTTTCCTAAAGTAAGTTTACAATGGAAATACTTTGCATTGTCTTAGGATTACTAATCAAACAAGTTGTAAAATAAATTTTTCTTATAGTTAATCACAACCACTTGCCTTATCGTTTATTATCTTGTTGATCGAGAAGAGCTACATGACTTCATGGACGAAGTTCATTGTATGCTAATCACCATCCGTAATGACTATACATAGTTCATTGCTTTCGTTGGCCAAAACAACCCTATTGTCTTGAACACCATCATCTACTCTGCACGCCATTGTTAATACAAATGTGTTGGATCGATATACTTTAATCAAACTATCTTAACTAGCTTGTTAAGGTTTAATAACCTCGGATAAATCCTAAGTTATTAACAAAGAAACACTGAGCAATCTTTATCAAGTACGCGGAATTTACTTAACAAAGCTAAGAAGAATAACCTTTTAATATAAACTCTAAATCTCTGCTTACATACTCTAATACAACTCTAAGATAATCGAACTTCTCTCTAAAACACTAATTAACTTGTGAATTCGCAAACTCTAAAACTCATAGACTCATACATCTAATGCCAATCTAGGAGTCCTTTTATAGGCTCAAGGATATACTAGTCGGTTTACAACAAGTAATCTACGACAATATCTAAACATAGAATACAATACTTTCCATAAACGAATAACAGTTCTTTTGTTCTTGCAGTACATTGACTTTTAGGTGCAAGACTTTAACTTTGTCTTTAGCATTCTTTGACTCTTTGACTTTTCCCAGATTCTTGCGAGCTTAAAGGACATTCATATCTTCAGTACTTTCATGTCTTCAGCACTTTCATATCCCAACAATCCTCCCCTATCTTCAGTACTTTCATGCTTGACTTCAAGTTCCTTTGTGAATGTATCTTTAACAGCTTCATCTTTAAGATCATATTGTTTCTTAGTCTTTTCAATATATCTCTCAGAGTGTCGTGCTTGTCAAAGTATCTCTTAGAATTGTTCTTCTCAGCAGCATTCAAGAAGCTCCATCTTTTCAAAGAACACAAAGAACATGACAATTTGTACATTAATTCAGTTTAAGTTGCATACTATTCTCATCACTTCCAGTGTGTTAACCTCGTGAGAGGTGAATCATTGAAAATTTAATGGATTTAGATCTTTACCAAAGCCATTATCTTTGGAGTAGCCAAATGTTTTGGTGTTTAAGACCATGGTATTGATAACCATATGATTTTAGCAAATCATCGTATCAACAGATTTGATTTGTCTTTACCAAAAGCTGTACCCCTCTGGACTAGTTAGTTCTTCTATCTAATGGTGAACTAATTACCAATAATGGTTTTCCATCCTTTACCACGCCATTTTCTTGTGGGCTAGCCAACTCTTCACAAAGTATATGGTGAGTTGATTACCATACAACTTATTAGCAAGTTGTCAACTAAAAACGGATTTGATATATCTTTACCAGAGCCGTTTGCTCATGGATTACCCAATCCTTTTGTAACCATGGTGGATTGATTACCTAATGATGTTTCCATCTCAAAATCCATTTAATTTATTTAACCTTTGTTTCAAAATATTTTATACTTTAGCAAAGGTTTCTTTTCAAAAATCACTTAACCGTTTAAAACTGCAAGCAGACTTTGATGAAAGTATCGTTTGATCACAGTATTTTGAATAAAGTACTGATTTATCAAAAATAAATTATTCAATAAAATTCATACTAGTTTACTCATCTTCTCAAAAATGGTAGTCCATTTGATAAATAAATTGATAACCATGCAAGCAGTTTCATTATCCTCTTCTACTTCCAATCCATGCTCTAACATTCTTCTCATGAGCTTAATTGTGAGAGGATATCTTCATTTAAACATGTTTATCATTTTACCATTCTCCAGCTTCTAAACATGAACCCAAATTCTTCAAAGAATCTCCAGCAAACAATTTCCCAGTTTTCTTGATTTTTCCATATATCGTCGGTGCTTTCCTCTTATGTTTCCATATACTTATAAGATCTCCAAGCAAAACCCGACCAATTCCTTCTGATGGAATATCTCCAAAATAAGCTTTTACCACATTATATAGATAGAATAAATCCACTCTATCTATAATATGTAACAAATCCCATAACCTATTGAAAACTTTGAAGCTTTCATCTTCTTTATGGAAAATCATATAATCTCCTCTTCTTGATTTGACAATATCAAAAGCACTAATCTGAGATCTGTTCATCTTCATGTCCGTATCTTCTTTTGAATAATCAAAATCTACCACTCTGAGATAATTTCTTAATGCATCTTTAGACTCAGATCTCAATTCAACTCTTTCTTTCTTTGAAAACTGTTTATCTCAAATTCAGTTTTTTTTTTCTTTTAAGCTCTTCCTTTCAGCTTCACCAAAAGGCTTTTCTCTAAAATCCTTGATATCTGCAACACTTTCTTATAAGCTTCTTCCTCACATCATAGAGTCTTTTCATGTCAACATAGTTTAACTTCTGCAATCCTTTATACCCTCGACCTTTCAAATATGCCATCATAGCATTTCGCCTTAGCTAAATTAGGTCTTCTAGGCATATATCTAACAGGAGTAGGTGATTGTAATGGTTCATCAGTTTCAGCATCTAATTGCTCTTGCGACTTTTTAGCCGCTTCTCTACTTTGAGCTTCTTCAGCTTCGGAGCTGCTCTATCTTAGCATTTAACTCTTCTTGAAGTTTTCTAGCAGCAGCTTCATTCCTAGCAACTTCAATTTCTCTAATCTCTGCCAAAGTAAGTTTCTTCTTCTTTTCTTCTACTAAAACACCTTTCCCTTTATCCTTAGGATCAATTGCAGGTTGAGAAGTTCTTTGTTGTTCATCTTCTTGCACTTCTCTAATAGTAACACCACCTCTAGGTTGTGATAATTCTTGAAAAATTGTAGCAATGAACTCATCATCACTTTCAGAATGAATTGGTTTGAGAATAGCTCTCTTGTATACAAGTTTGTAGAAGGACCACTTTCTTCAAAATTCAAAACTCTTGGAGTTATCACTTGTGTAAAAGTACTTTGTCGTGAAAAGCAAGTACCTTGTTGTTCAAGTATCTGAACTTGTTCAAGACTTTTGTTGTTCATCATACCTTGAATGATCTTTCTTGTTCATTAGTACTTTCATGTTGTTTCTTCTTCTCAACATCTTCTTTCAAATTATCTTTTTCTAAATTCCTCCCTAAGTTGACAGAAGATTTTGATGAACTTTGTATGCTTTTGTTTTTCCTAGACTGCTTTTGCGCCTTTTTATTGGATTTAACCTAGATTCGAAATTGTTGAACTAATGGCCATACAAAATTCTTTAGCCTTCGAAACTTCAGTTTTAATTTCTTTATCTGTTTGGCTTGAACCTCTGTAGTCATTTTCAACTTGACCAACTCCCTTGTCAAAACACAATTATCCAATGTGATGTCATCGAGGTATGGTATGAATCCTCTCCTTGAATAGGTGAATGATCCCGGTTGAGAAACAGGAACAGAACCTTGTGGAGATGGAGAAGGTGAAACTGCAACATCTTCTTGAAGTTCAGTACTAGGAGAAGCAGTACCTTGTAGAGATGCAGTACCTTCATTTGATGTAGCTGTCGAGAAGCAGATTCTGCGAAGCAGATACTTGCAGATGCAGACTGCAGATGCAAGTACCTTCAGATTTCACGATTTCTATCAGCCTGAACAACATCCATCATGGAAGTTGTTAAAGGAGTATCTTGACCCTTGAATAAAACACTCCTTTTGCCATAAAAGTAAAAATCTTGGATTGTTGAACAATAACAGGCAATAAAGCTGTAGGTTTTGGCACATCCGAAAGTTGCTTGTTTAAGAAAACCTGTATAAACCTTGGGTACATTAGCCAAGTAGATCCATGTGAAATATGGGAGAGCATTCCATCCGAGTATAGCCTTGAGAAGTTAAAAACTCTATCTGTAGCCAACCCAACCATAGCAGATGCTATATTTGACCCAAACTGCTCCCAAGAGGTACTCTTAGCACTTATGCAATGGAGCAACACATGAACCAAAAACTTCCAATGCCGACAAAATAATTGTTTTCTAAACGTTTGTTCATTCAAAGATCCTTCATAGCCAATATGTCGAAAAGTATCCCATATCAACTGCTTATCAAACCTCAAAGCCCCATCTACATCATTGAACAATAAATCTTCTCGGATGGAGTCTTCAATAATCTTAATAGTTCTTCCAGAATTGTTGATCTAATATAATATTCGTCATTCTCCATGTTATCGCTAGCATTAGCCCAAAATTCTTGAATCCAAGGCCAATAATATCCGCTCCACTAAAGAGCATAACCGATAGGCGAACAAGAAGATAATCAATTATATCATGAAAGAGTATATTCGCGTCAGTCTTATCCAAATTAGCAACCATGTTATGCTTAGAAACAGTAGGACGATTCGCCATTGTTGATTATGTAAGCAAAAAGAATTGAACGCGAAGAATATGAATATGATGAGAGAAAGATGGAAAAGATTCTAATGTATCAATATGAGAGGAAAATCGAAAGTAGGTATTTATAGGTGAGATATGAAAAATCACAGCTTAAAATAACATTGTTACCGTTAGCATTAAATTACCCCTCAAGATAACCATTGGAACAGTACTTTAATAAGACAAACAGTACTTCCACGTATGCAATACTTTCCCAAGCAGTACTTTCCAAGCAGACTTTCATAAAACAGACTTTTCCAATTTCTTGATCAACTAAGTATACATAACTATCCTCCCCTCAAGCATAACACAGTACTATACAAATACTAAATAGTCCTCCCCTTAAATGTAGCTCAAGAGTTAATCATGCCAATGCTCACCACCAGTGAGTGAATCTAAAACATCAAAACCTTTGGTGAGTAAGTCACTACATTTATCATCTGTGTGAACCTTAATCACATTAATAAGCCGATGCTCATAACAATCTCTGATAAAGTGATGCCTAATCTGAATGTCCTTGGTCTTGGAATGATAAACTGGATTCTTCACAATACAAATAGTACTCTCATTATCAATGTTAATAGGAGTATTCTTGAAGTTGAATCCATAGTCCAAGAATGATTTTGCATCCACAAAACTTGTCCTTGTGACAACAGTTTGCAGCAGCCTACATATTCAAATTTTCCAAGAGGATGTTGCTTTGCAATTGTTTGTTTCTTGCATTGCGTGAGACTAATCTTCTTCCAAGATATTGGCATCCTCCAGTGGTTGATCTTCTATCATAGTTATCACCTGCATAATCACTGTCTGAAAAAGCCTCTAAGTGAAAAGGTGACTCTCATACCAAGCTCTAGGTGCCTGATGAAGGCCATAAAGAGCCTTAACCACCTTGTAGACTTTGTTTGGGTGTTTAGGATCTTCAAAACCAGGAGGTTGTTTGACATAAACTTCCTCTGTAATCTTGCCATATAAAAAGGCACTTTTGACATCCATCCGTAAACTTGAAAGCCATATAAGAAGCAAAAGCAAGAAATATTCTAATAGCTTCTATTCTTGCTACTGTGAGCAAACACTTCATCATAATCTACTCCTTCTTCTTGTCTATATCCTTGTGCTACTAACCTTGCCTTATTCTTTATAACATTTCCTCTTTCATCTCTTTTGACCCTAAAACCCATCTGGTTCCAATAACTCTCTTCCCATCTGGAAGATCACATAAAACCCAAACCTCTTGAAGTTTAAATTGAAGAAGTTCTTCCTGCATAGCTTCAACCCATCTTTTTTTAGTCAAAGCTTGAGCAATATTCTTGGGTTCTTCTTGAGAGATAAAACAAGTAAATAGACATGTTTGATGGTCCTTATGATTCAAATGTTTGTTTACACACAAAGCTAAGTAAAGCATTGTGAGGTGTAGAAAAAGTCTTAGCTCTGTGTCTAGTCAATACTCCAGAAGTAGAAGGACCAATGATTTGATCAGAAGGATGATCCTTATGAGTTCTTAAGTTTGGAGACTGTGGAACTCCATAAGTATCCTCTAAATTAGTAACATCAGCACCTTCATTAGAATTTGGAAAAATACCTTCATCTTCAAATTCATCATCATTATCTTCTAATCCAGGCATGGTATGATCATCCAGATCCTCTAAAGTATCACAATGGTGCAGCAGTATTCTTTGTTCTAAAGTACTTGTCCAAAGTACTGTGAGAGTACTCTAGTCTTGTTCTTCCTTCTTTCTTCCTCTTTCTCTTCATAAGTTCTCCTTTTTCATCGTGTGTTGTAAGAATGTGTAAAACATCTTGAAGAAGCATCTGATTAAGTTCCTCTTGAATAGATTGATCCTTAGCAGATAAAGAAGATTTCGAGCAACAGTATTTTGCTGTGGGCAACAAGACTTTGTTTTGGAATTTCAATACTTTGTTTTGGACTAACAGATCTTCATTAGAACAACATCGGTCTAATATGAACTCCATGAACAACATATTGTAAATCTTCTCCACTGTGCACTGGTTGATTTTCTTCTCTAACATGTACATAGTTCATAGATGGAGTTAAAACCTCAAGATCAAACATCCAATCAGGACCTTTACCTTTCTCATTGTCTTGATCTTCTTAAAACTCAACATGAAGACAATCTTGAACCTTCTTAGTAACTTTGTTGTATACTCTAAAGCCCTTAATGTTAGTGCAATAACCCAATAAGTATCCTTCTTCTGACTTGCCATCAAACTTCCCCTGATTATCAATAGTGTTTAAAATAGTAAGAGGGCATCCAAAAGGTTTCATAAAACTAATGTTGGGTTTATTGCCCATAAAGCAATTCATAAGGTGTCTTCATCTCAGGGTTTAGTGATGAGACTCTGTTAAGTACATAACAAGCAAGACTTACAGTTTCCTACCATAACTCAATAGGTAGGTGAGAATCGCTAACATTGTTCTTCGCTTCAATCAAAGTCCTATTCTTCTCGCAACACCATTCGTTGTGGTGTTCTTGCAATACTAAACTCCTTTTTTATACCTTTGTTTGCACAAAATTCATCCATAAGTGTTCTTGTGTCACATCTAATACCTCTCTTGAATCTCAATTGGTTTTCAAGAGCAATAATAGCATCAAAAGTATCATCTTAAAACCCAAGAAAAATAAAACCAAGAAAAATGAATCTAATACTATCATCTGATCATCATTTACAACTAAGCAGTACTTTTTCTTGTTTAAACTTGCCACGAAGCGGTCCAAACAAATCCATATGTAATCCAAAGGTTCTCTAATAGTTCTCTCCTTCTGTGAGCTTAGCTTCGTGTTGTTTACCCTTCTTGCATGCCAAGCATGATTGATCATTCTAGTAAGTCTTTGAAGGTAAACCTCTAACTAATTGACCCATTGGCCCAATCATGCCATTGAATAGCCACCAAACATGTGGTCTTCATAAACTCTTCATGTCTAAACTATACACATCATTTGTCCTGGTACTCTAAGAACTAATACAATTCATCATCTTAAAGTTAAGACAAGATAACATGATGAATGTGTCTGACAATAGATTGAACTTTAACTCCTTCACATATCTAACATTCTCAAAATCTATAAGCCCTGCTTTGATAGTCCCTTTTCCAGTGATCTTTCCTCCATTGGGATCATTCCCAAATGCAACTCTTCCTCCACTAACTAAAAAGAATACTCGAGCAACCACTACCAATAAGATGATCTTTAACACATAAATGTTCTATGATTCTGCTGTGAGTTTACTGATGTGTTCGTGCTTGACATCCTCATTTGAAAGTATTCTCATCTCATGTAACACTTTTGATCTCTCATGTGAATTGTAATACATAGCAATCCCAATTGTTTTCGAGCAGTACATCTAAATCAAAAGGGTATCTATGATCCGTGAGAAATTTCTCGTGATTGACCCTATTTGAATTATTCCAAACCGTTTGTGCTCTCTAGGTTTCATCGGGATTGGCCCTGTGTTTTGGAAATTTTCTAAGGTATTCGAAAGTGTTGTTCACAATCCTTAATTAGATGAGTATGACTAAAACACACAAACACAGTTTGACCCATATTGTCAAAGTGACATCTTCTATGTCTATGCCCAAAATTATTTTGCCTTCTTGGTGAGTGATTAAACCTGTTTTGACCAAAATTGTCCTAAAAAGGTTTAGCAGATCGTTTTGAAAAGGTTTTGAAGAAGGTATTGCTTTGTGGAGCAAGTTACTTTTGATTTAAAGGTACCGCTTGATTTTGAACATCGTTTTCAAATGTGTTCTTTGGTTTTTTCAGACTTAGATTGAGCAACTAGCTTTTTCCTAAACTCAAGACCTGCCTACTCCAAAACGAGAAACATCATGCCTAAGGGGTTGATGAATGCCAATGGGATGGGGAACAACATGATAATCATTAGCTTTCTTATATTCAGGAGGTGAGTCACTTAATGAACCATCATTACTAGATGTATCTACATAATTAATGAGTTCTTCATCACTAGTGGTTATATCCTCATACTCACCTTCATCCTGATTACTAGATTGGTTTTCTTCTATCTTACTAAAATCCATTCCAAAACCTAATCCAGTTTTAAGGTAGGCTCTTTGTAGTTTTTGAACATAAGAAACATGTGCACAGCTTCACCCCAAGCAAGAAACTTAGCTAACAAATCATCTCTTTCCTTAGTTAATTTCTCATTTCAAAGAATTTTACAGTTTAATTTCCATTCACTAAGTTTTAACTGGTAATCCTGTTGTTCATATTTTTCAGACCAAGCTACTTCATTAGTTTCATGTGCTAAGATTTTGGCTTCCATAGATTCTAAGGTTATTTGATAACCTACTACCTCAGACCTAGCCTTAACACAATTATCTCTCTCAATCACATAGCTGCTAAGTAATTTATGATAAAAATCATAGCAATTTGAGCATACCTCAGAGATAGGAGATTGATTTGGTGAAGTAGCCACCAATGCAAGTTGAACAGGATCATCTTCACTTTCCTTGCTCCAGTCAAATCCTCCAAAGCCATCATCAGATTCCAAAATAGCATGTTCGATTCTTTAGCAAAACAAGTGCTCCAATCCAATGCTTCTACTGAATCTTCAATTTCTTCTTCCACTGCTACCATGCAATAAGTTATGGGTTCATCATCAAACTCTTCACTACCAACTTCGATAACTTCTCTTGAGCAACCAAAGCCTTTGTTTCAGAATCGTAATTTTTAAGCTCAAGTTTTGGCTTTTCGATGTCCTGTTTGCTTGATACTTAGCAAACCACGCACTCCCTGCAAAGTGACCAGTCTTTTGACAATTGAAGCATTCAATTTTAGATTTGTCAAAAGTTATGCCCTGTTTTGGTTTGAAATCAATGCTTTTGCTTGTCTTCTTCATGTACTTTTTGATCCTTGCAGGATCATAGCAACTTGCCACCTGATATCAATTTCTTCAAGTGCATCTTCTTCAATTTGCGCTAGATCTTCTTCATAAGTGACAGGTAAACTAGCTTGTTGTGCAAAGAAGGAGCACATAACTTCATCTGAGGCCATAGTAGTAGTTAGTGGGCACCCGTTGAACATATGAGGGGTGTATAGACAGAAGATTTTGAGAAACAAGATTTGAGGAGAAGCAAGACTTTTTAATGGAAGTACCGGCCTTCTTTTCAGATGATAGAAAAGCAATATTGTGAGACTTAGAACTTGTTTGACCATTCATCTCATGCTCATACACCTTAAGTTGATGATAGAGATCATCAAAGTCCATGACATCCAAACCTTGTTGTCCTCTGATCATTGTAGCAATCACATGCCATGAAGATGGCAAACTCCTTAGAAACTTCAAATTAGCATCTTCAACTGATACTTCTGCCTTGTATAGCTCCAACATGTTGAGAAGATTTTGAAACCTATCATATGCAAAGATCAAGACTATCTCTTTCACCAACTGTGAAAGTTTCAAACTGTTGCTTTAGCAAATTTACGGCATCTTTTTAGAGGCTTCATTCCTCCAAATCTGGTCTTGAGAGCGCCCTGAGTCTGCTTAGCATCTTTAGCATCATGAAATTTGAGAAGATGACCATCCGAATGGCGAGATAAGAGAATGTTGAGTGCCTTCTCTTGATTCCTTAAGGTTGCTTCTTTGGTAATCTGGTTTAGGTGCCTTGGGTTGTCCGTATATCAATGGGTCCGGTACAACTTCATTCCCATTCACAATTACATTCCATAGAGCATGATCTGTAATGGCAATGTACTGCCTCATCTTCATGCACCAGAGATCATACTCTCCCTTCTTGATTATTGGAATTCTGATTGAGGTGATTGAGGGTGGTGGAACAGCTTCAGTTGACATCTTGAATATTGTTGTAGTAGGGTTTCTTCCTAGTCGAGTTTCCACACGTGCTCGATACCACTTGTTGGATCGATATACTTTAATCAAACTATCTTAACTAGCTTGTTAAGGTTTAATAACCTCGGATAAATCCTAAGTTATTAACAAAGAAACACTGAGCAATCTTTATCAAGTACGCGGAATTTACTTAACAAAGCTAAGAAGAATAACCTTTTATAAACTCTAAATCGCTTTTATTATACTGATACTCTAATACAACTCTAAGATAATCGAACTTCTCTCTAAAACACTAATTAACTTGTGAATTCGTAAACTCTAAAACTCATAGACTCATACATCTAATGCCAATCTAGGAGTCCTTTTATAGGCTCAAGGATATCCTAGTCGTTTTACAATTGATAGCCTTGTACGACAAGTAATCTAAACATAGAATACAATACTTTCCATAAACGAATAACAGTTCTTTTGTTCTTACAGTACTTTGACTTTTAGGTGCAGTACTTTAACTTTGTCTTTAGCAGTACTTTGACTCTTTGACTTTTCCCAGTACTTTGCAGCTTACAGTACTTTCATATCTTCAGTACTTTCATGTCTTCAGCACTTTCATATCCCAACAAAATGATCTACTAATCTAGATCGTAAATAGGTTTTTGAGTTTCTTGAATAGTGCTTGTTAAGTTTGATAAACCTCTTTGTTATTTGTGAGCTCGATCTCATTTGATATATTAGTGTTAGAACCTCTTAAACTTGAAATATGATGCATTGTCAAATTCATTGCATACCTTTTTAAAGGTTCCTTAGCAGATGAAGGATCCAAATTTGTGCTTGACGGATCCCTACTCTTAGGGAACCGTGGGATCCGACAAACAGAAAATGCAATTGCAATCATTGTATTTCAATCATGTCCTTAGAACACCTCACACTAAGCTAAACATAGTGTCTTAAGGCAAATTAAGTCCTTATAAAGTTAAGTAGATCCTTTCCTACTCAACTCACATAGATCACACTCTAAGACGCTTGTAGATCTATCAATTTCACTTTAATCCATTACTCTTCCGCTCTCTATGATCACTCATCATTCTCACATGATCCCTCACATCTAGCTTTAGAAATATTTCGATTATGGCAAATTGATCATAAATCATCCTTACCTCAAAATTGATCAAAGTTGATCAAATTCTAGTTTTCCCATCTTAAAGCCTCTAGGATATTTTCCAAAACACTATCCTAAGACACAACCTGATCTCTAGGATCATTTAGCTTCAATTGACACTCTAAATCTTTAGTGTCATCCTTGCTCATCCATTGGTACTCTTGAAAGTTCCAAATCCTTCCATAAATAACAATCATTAGCTACATCACTCATTACCTTCAAGTACTCAAGCACCCCTTCATTTAAAACACTTAGGAAGACTGAAACACTCAAGATGATATAGGTCTTAGATCTTAGAAACATCAATTCCACTCTTTCATAATGCGAAAGCCGGATCCCTAGGATTAGCCTAGACGGATCCTCTCGAGGAAGGAACCGTGGGATCCGGATGACAGTTTATGTCTAACATTGCTAAAACAATCATTTCAACTCATCTTCCTAACTCAAACACTCCATCTCATCTTAAATGAGTTCCTAGATCAGTGAAACTCTGAACTTCAACCTTGTGCATGCTAATCATCACATTCCAAAGGATATTAGAGACTTAAGTCTTGAATGCACTTGCTAAATCCTTCCCTTTATAAGTCATCTTCCTAGAATCCCTTAGTCATCAAAAAACATAATTTCAGCATTTAGAAACCTTTTCCTTAGTCATTTCATCATGAGGAAAGCTCCTAGTGCTAACTCATCCAACCAAGAACCACCCAAGAAACTTGCTCGTGTTGTACACTAAATTTCCTCAACCGAATCATCTCTCGTTAAACCCACAAATGGTAGGACTTCCCATCCACCGAATCATCATCCGTAAGAGATAATAGTGCTAGAATCTCACCTCAACAAACCTAATCAACAATTGCCAAGAGAACCGCAATAATTAGCATTAAACCTCTTAGGTTAGAAAAGGGATCATCGAGCTCTAAACCAAATGTACCTAGTTCTAGTAAAACTTCTAAACCTTCATTCCTAGAGCATGGACTACACTCCTTTACCGAGCCTCTCTCTATTCATTAGAGCATTCACCACCGAGAACTTCTCATTCACCAACCTTCTTGTTAAAGTAGGAACCACCTACATCACCAACTAGTCCATCGTTGGAAACAAGGAACCACCAAGGACTTGATCATATGGAGGAATTTCCATTACCACCACTCTCATTCCTAGTAGAACCTCATCCTAAATTACTCAATGTACCTCCACCATCATTTGTAGAACCTCCTCAAAACATCCTGTTCCTAATCAAGACAATAATTGCTCTAATTGTCTAATCACCCAAGGACTTGTTCAAGAAGTACGAAATGAGTTGCATTTCATGTTTAATTATCTTCTTGAAAGATTGGACCAAATCAACAAGTCTACTCATCCCTAGACTCAAGCACTTTGTTGCTTCTTAAGCTTTGGTCACTTATTAGTATTAGTAGAATATGGCTAAATCATTCTCTTAGTTTTTAAGAGATTTGTTGATCATCTCTTATGTTTTATTGAATGATAGTTTACTTGCCATATTGCATTGAGTATATGTTTGTTGGTTGAATACATATCTCATTTTGATGTTAACATTACTTGTTACATCACCTTTGCTGAAATTTAACAGCTAAAAAAAACGGATCCCTCAAAATTGCCTAGACGGATCCCTACTAGGAGGGAACCGTGGGATCCGTGATACAGAAAACTAATTTTCTACTAACTTGGATCACATATGCAGGAAATTGTGCATTATACTTGTTTTCTAACCTTTGTTTTGTAGTTATTCAATCTACACTTGAAGAATTTGACACACTAAAGCTAGGGGGAGCTTTTGTCAAAGCAATACATTGCAAATTACTTGCAATATTAGGATTACTTTCATGGCATCCCTTTACAAAATTGCAATCATCAAGGGGGAGCACACTCGTCACTTAGACGAAATCATTTGCAAACTTAGTTGCAAACAAACTAGCTTAGTTGTACTTTCTTGACGCCCTTACATAGGGATGGACTCGTCAAGGGGGAGTAAAGACGAGATCCTCTCCCGTTACTTGCTCTCTATTTTTTTATTTCTTTCACATGTTTTTCTTAAAAACAATGTGTTGCTTTCTTTCGAAGCTCTTTTTGTTTCGACAAAAAGGGGGAGAAGAAAGTAAAAACTACAAATTCAAACTTTTACAAATTTTAGCTTTTCCTTAAAATAATTTTATGTTTTGTCATCAACAAAAAGAGGGAGATTGTTAATACAAATAAGCCGTAAAAACGTTTATTTATATTTTACGATCTTCTAATGTTTTGTCGATAACAAACGTAAAATCATTTTAACGAAACAAATAAAATACGTAAATGGTTTGAACTAATAGTTTCTAACATATTCACATTTTCACATAAAACACTAAAACAAGTATAAGTGATTTTATGATTTAATATTACATATGTACAACAACTAGTGTTTACATATCTGGGTAAAATATACACATAACTAGTATGTAGTATATTGGGTAATATAAATGGGTAGAAACTTAAGTATCATAACCCATTGGGCAAATACATTGAATGTAGTTGGGTACAACCCAAAGCCCATGACCCATGGAGCTTGACCCATAACCCATTGCATGACATCATGCTTATATCATATATGGATAATATCCATAACCCATGGTATTGACCCATACCCAATGTCTAGATACAATGAATCCTTGGTGAGCACTCAAGAGAATGTCTAGATACATTGAACCCTTGGTGAGCACTTAAGAGATACATTGTATCTAGCCAAAGATCCATGGATCAACCCATGACCCATGACCCATAACCAAAATACCCATGGGCAAAGAGGAGCGTTCCACGGATCCCTGGCTTTGTGCTAGTCGGATCCCAAGTGGAAGGGATCCGTGGGATCCGGGGAACAGTAGAGAATTTTCTCTATAAATAGAGAGCCATTTCTTCCTCTCTATGCATCACTTTACACACATACTTCCCCAAGTATTCCAACCCTCTAACCTCAGATCTAAGTGATCTATGTAGTTTGTCTTTTGTTTTTGTGTGATCTTCTAGGTTCCTCTTAAAGAGAGATCACCACTTCTTGAAGACGTGCAAGCTCAAGTCCATGAGTTGCAAAGCTTCGTCATCATCAAGACAACTAAGGTTCTCTTGTTGATAGTTCTTCCTTTCTCCATAGATGTTGGGTTGAAGGCATTAGTGAAGAATGCCGAAAGTGTCAAGATGAAAGCATTAGTGCAAGGTGCTCATCATCCGTGTCAAAGCATTAAGTGAAGAATGCTAAAGGTGTCAAGACAAAGGCATTAGTGAAGGGTGCCAAGCGTTGTGTCAAAGGCATTAGTGAAAGATGCCGAAGAATCAAATCAAGTCGCACTTGGGAAGAATTCCTAGGTCGTATAATCGATGAGGTGCATCGTTATACATATAAGTATTTGTTTATTTCCAAGGATGGTGATATCCTTGATGGTGTTGTAACAAGGAGTGGATCTCCTTGATATTAGGTGTTGTGTTGTGAAGGGTAGTAGTTCCTCCATAGTAATGGAACTAGGTGCTTAGCCTAGTACCTAATAAAGGGTAGGCGACGTTGTGATAGGATTAGTTCTCCTTGGTGTGAAAGAACTCGGTAGTTAGCCTAGCACCGTATAAAGGGTAGGCGACGTTGTGTTAGGTGTGGTTCGCCTTTGTGTGAAGGAACTCGGTATTTAGCTTTGTACCGGAAAAAGGTTAGCGATGTTGTGAAGGCTTCTCCGCCATAAGGAGTTGGTGTAGTGCTTACGAACCTCGAGTAGGTGACTCGGGGAGTGGAGTAGGGCAAGGAAGGTGTCCTTGTAGCGAACCACTATAAATACTTGTGTCGTGGTGATGTGCTTCTTACTCTTTATCTTTCATTACACGTTTATATATCTATCTATCAACGTCCAACATAAACAACCAAATAGATTGACATAAGTCGATCTAAATATTTAAAAGGAAGTTTTAAATTGGTAAAACTATTCAATCCCCCCCCTTCTAGTTTTCCACAGCATTCATTACAAAAACATCCCTTGTCTTAGACTAAATAAAACTGAAATGACTAAAACTAATCAACTTTTTTCTAGTATGCAAGCATCAACTACATGTATCGAGATGAAAATGAAAGAAGAGTGTGATGAAAAGTTAAAACGAAGAGTCGAAGATTATAAAGGTGAAAATAGATCTAGTGTTTTGTTTAATAGTTTTTTTTTATAGAAGCCTATTATCATCATCGTATTTTCTCAACTTAAAAAGCTACAAACTTGCATGGCCGATATGGGTCATAAAAAAGAAAAAGCATAATTTGAAAGATAAATGATCTTGTCTTACAGGTAAGAAAAGCAACCACTAAAGAGACAGTCGGGCTCATATCATTTTTTTACGTTCACTTATATTAATATGCATTTGTAAACACGGATTAAACACCGGAATTGATAAGAGGTATTATGAATTTTAGGAGTTTACCTTGCATACATTTGAGTCACAAATGGATAAGTTGCATGTAAATCTATAACCATAAATTGATTTTTTTTTCTCTTAAATTACACATAATGCATATTTCAGTTACATTGCAAGTATTTGTTAAATCATTAGATCAATAAGATTTTTGTAAGCTTTTACAATGAGTAACAACTTTAATGAGAATGATAACAATTAAAACATTACACCGACATACTTTTCAACAGGAAATGGAACCTTTAAAATCACAAGTAAAAACTTCTTTCAGAACTCTTGACCTTCAAATCTCATTTTGAACCTCATACCAACAGAAAGCTTATGATTTTTAGCTTCAAGGTACTTGTTAAGGTTGACAATAAACTCTGATCGACTGGTTCTGTTCACAAATGATGCCAAATTCAAAGAAACATGTTTTCCGTCATACAAATTGAAAAGGTAAATAACCAAAATCAAGAGTTTGTGTGGCCAAATAACCGAGTTTTTATTTTTTATTTTAATTTCTTATTCAATTAAATAGCCACGCAGAGATTTAACAACCACATAGTGTTCTTTGGGTGCTTTATTGCCGAAGGGACTACAAACTATGGCAAACTACTTAAGTTTTTCCTTAAAACGAACTCATAACACATTAGGCTCATGAAAAATGTGATAAGCATCTTTATGATACGGAAAGGAAATATTACAGATATATCACACAATAAGCTACAACATATCATACATTATACTAAAGTGTTTTAACTATTTCACACTTTATTTGTAAGACATAGTAAAATATATGAGTTATTAACCCATTTCATAATAAATGCTATGAAAAATAAAACACCAAAATTCATATGTATTTTATATAGAGATAAAGCCTTTTTTTGTAAAAATTGAAAATAAATTAAAAAAATTATAATAAGAGTGCTTTGAGCCTCTTTAGACTCGTTTCACAATCAGCCTACTTTTACCTAAATGCTTCAAAATTGCTCTAATACTAACAGAGGAGAAATTAGACTAACCTGAAAGTGTTGCTTGTATGCTTATGTAGTACAAAATAAAGTATTAAAATGAAAATACTTCAAATACATAAGTAGTATTAATAATGACATACCAATATATGTTTTTCTTGTTGTTGAAGACATTCCCAATAGCAGCTGCACCATGGATACACATTGATTATTATAAGTTAGTTTAGTTATGCAAATGTAAACTTACTTATGCGTTGTAGATATATTAGAAACCTACTTATGAGCTAAATAATCCCTTAGTAGGCACAGTTAGTAATCCCAAACAGACCCTATAAACTGGTGAAACCTTGTTCATATGGATGCACTCACGCACCCAACATGAAAAACTCTATTTGAGCTTGAGAAGTGTATTTTTTTCCATTGCTTTTACTGTATTGTTATCTTCAACCATGCATTGTGTACCTACAACCACAAAAATCATAGTTCCAGCGGCTGAAAATATAAAAATGTAAACACGATCAGTTAATCATTCCATAAATCTTCTCATTTATACTTTTACTATATTGTTATCTTCAACCATGCATTGTCCTAATCCAGATTCGCTTAAAAGTTGTACAGCTTCCACATTTTCAGCCAATATGAAGTCATAACAACTCCTATTTTAAGCATTAGTCATGACTCATGACCCATTATGTAATTTATAGATACAAATTCCAAAGACCAAAGAAGTCAAACTGATGCCAAACCGACATGCAAATCCTTTTTGTTCTACTCCCTCCGTCCCATTTTATTGTCCCATATTGACTTTTTTAGTCTTTATTCTTCAACTTTGACCATAATTATTTTTGTTTGTGTTATATAATACTTGATGAAAAATATATGAATGTATTATGTTTTAAATGTATTTTCATTTGGTATAACTTTCATTAAGTATTATATAACACAAATAAATATATTAATGGTCAAAGTTGAACAAGAAAGACCGGTCAAAGTCAAAGTGGACAATAAAAATGGGACGGAGGGAGTACTTCCCTATTTTCTGTCAGTGTGAACTCAAAACAGCTCCAAAAAAGCATATCAACGCTATAATTCATTGTGCATCATATGAAACCTCATATTAAATAAAATTAAACTAAAAATTTATACTAAATTTAACATACATCAAAATCTAGTCTGAATGCAAGATTGAAATAAATATAACTCCTCAAACATTTTGGTGGCTATAACTCATCGTACATCATTAAATCCTCATATCACATTACATTAAACTAATTTATAAGAAAAGACTAAACTTAATCCATCTATTATTCCATAACTTCCATATTTTCAACCAATATGAACTCATAACAGCTCACATTTAACTACTCAACACGATAAACGATTAAAAATAGATTAATTATTTATCATATCAATAAGCCTTAAATTACCGTACATGTATAACAACTTCAATTTGAGCATAACAATGCCTATAACTCATCCCAAATCATAAGCTCGACAAAGCTACAACTTACTATACATCTCACATTACGACATCGTAAGTTTGATGCAAGTAAATACTTGAATCATATTACACTCTATCTGCAGCCCCATGGTCCCTTTTGAGATATGCTCTAACTTGTTCCCAAAGCAATGATTCTATAGTTACTCGCATCTCATGCATTAAACATTTACCCACCAAATACCCCATTCTAACTACTAAATACAAAAGATATCCTTTGTAGATAACAAAAAAAATCATAATTCCCATCAAATTACCCCAACTATGAAATCCCATCAGACGTAACTAATTGGTTTTAAAATATTATAAACTGTAATATGCCCATTAATCAGTTTATAATATATTAAAACCAATTAGTAACATCTTATTTGGTCATTACGTTTTCTACATATACTTCCTTAAAGTTACTTTGATTACTATGCCCATTAATTCGTCTAAAATATTATAATACCAATTAGTTATGTAAAAGTAATTGTTATAGACAGTGTACAAATCAACTCATATTTCAAATGAAACATTACATCTTGAGGTGGTCAAATTCCAAGCCTTTCTATCCAGCTGAAGGTTTTCCAAGGCAATGGAAAAAATAGTACAGGAATAGACGCATTCATAAGTATGCAGGTAAAAACTATGAATTCAAGTTTAGTACCTTGGGAGTAAGTCTCTTGTCCTTGTTTATAGCTCGAAATTGCTTCATCCTTGAAAAAACTACACTGTCGATCGGATTGTCTGATGCTTCAACATCTTCTCTTATCCATGGATTCTCTGCACTAATTTGAAAACATTCATGTCATGAACTTATGACCATATATGCATATCATGTGTTGGCCTTTTGTGCTTTTGCATATATGGTTTTATGAGTGTTATATAGATACGTACCGAGAACTTGAGAATAAGTTATACGTCTCTTAGGGTCCTGTGTAAGCATCCTTCGGACAAGGTTTTTGGCACTTTTGCAAATAGATGGCCATGGAGCGCTTTCAAAATCAATATATCCTTCTAATACAACACCAAATATTCCTTTCTGAATCTCTGTAATTAATAGGCATTATTCTTCAGTCATCAGTAAGTGAGCATCCGATGCATTTCATGGTGCGATATGCACTAACAGTATGTGTCAACAATTGGACACATGGATACTTATATGAGGACAAAATCAAAAAAATCCATAACCTTATCATATTTCTTCATTATCTTGGAGAAATAGTTCTTCAAATACATAGACTATTCACAGAACTCGATAAACTATTAAACAACTGAACTTGAAAACATGAAATTTAAGCATAAACTCTAAAAAGCACTCACTCATAGCACCCAAGAATGCAATATTTTCATCAATTTATAAGATTATATAAAAATAGAATAGTAAAAATACCATATACAAATTCACTAAGGGCTTATTGAAATTGCTTATAAAATTCTTATAGACCAGCCTTTTTAGTTATGTTTGAAGGTATGGTAACATGTTTCGTATTATTACCTTTGTCATCATGGATTCCCATAATATTTGAAACTTTTACTGTTATAACACAAATTCAATCAATTATGTTTTTTGTTTACCTTCTCGACGTAAATTCTGTCATTCAATGAACGCATACCAGATGATGTGTCGTGTCCTGTTAAAATTTGTAAAATGGGTTTAAGACTACTATTAATCAATCGCTCAAATCGTGAATGTATAATAAAAAACATCAAAATAAAACTCACCATAACATCAAATTAATTAGCAACTCTATTTACAATACCGTCATCCTCCACATCAGTCATCACTATTGAGAAATTTAACAAAGTTCAAATGATATCGTTTTTTTTTTCTTCAGTAGAATTAGTGATAACAAAATATGTTGAAGTATTTAAAAAGGGATAGATAAATATGCAATGCCTTAGTTTTCTCTTGAACAATTATTTTGTTGCAACGGTTACTCATTAAAAGTTACTTTATGTAGCAGCTATCATCAGTTTGATAACAGATATGCAAAACACCCATAAGCTAACTGTCTAACTCCAAGCATTTTAAACCCCCTATTATATTTGTTGTGACAAGACTATATGGCAAAATTAAACCTAACATACTCACCTAAACCAATTGCTTCAAAACTCTTCATAATCCGGAGCCTTTTGCAGGTGTCAATAAACATCCTGCACGCATACATTAACTTAATATTGATTCATAAAGGGCCAATAAATGTCAAAAATATGAACAAAAATAGAACGCATTGTGCTTACTCCCAAGGTACATCACCAAGAAGTATCTAGTCACCATCTTTGTCCATATAAGTAATGACTTATTTTGAACCGCTAATAAGTCCTTTTTTCGTCTCACTCTGCTTTTCATTCCTAGGATCCCCTTGAGATTCAAATTCACCTGAAACATAGCAACACCAGTCATAGGTGACTGTTAAGTTTTACGACATAAGAAATTCTAGGTTAAATTTTGATCTATATACGTGTCAAACTGGACTGTGTTATGGTTTGACAAACCAAACGTGATGGCGGGTTATTAGGCACAATATGTGTTTGTTTTCGTTTATACCAATCTCGTTCAAATTCTTCCCGTAAAATTGTAAAATTTCAAGAATCAAGCTAGCTTTGACATATCAAAACAATAGAATTAAAATTAAGGTACAATATCGGTTAAATAATCCCAACCTGCTTTCAACTAAATAAAGTTAAAAATTGGTCGAAATTGGAGTAACGAAAACAAACACATAATTGGGTGGCCTAAAAGTAAAATGTTTAATAATTGGGTGGCCTCCGCATACACAATCCCAAAATAATAAGAATAATATTTACAATATAAATAAGCTGATATTCTATTTAACATTTGAAGTACATGCATTTCAGCCTCTTTAGGGGTAGTTATCTGTGCAGTGTTGGCTATGTCTTCAAGTGATAGTGTCAAATATTTTTGGGTCAATACTTCAACATTGTTGTTAATGCATTGTTCCAACTACAACAACACGCATCCTCTCTGTTATTTGCTTCAGTGAGTTCCACTTTTAACCCTTAATTTGTTGACACAAAGAAATAATAAGTAGTAATGATAAATTATCGTTACCATATGCAGAATATATAACTCAAAGAAACCATTTTCGGTAAGTAATGGATGTTTGTAGTAATAGTATAAAAAGAAGTTTATGTAGTAACCTCATAGTTTTGCGGGATCACTTCAACTAAATCAGCTAACCGTATCATGTTTATAGTCTTCTCTACTTCTGGGTCTTGATATCGTTCTCTGGATATTGAGAATTGGCAATGTATTAGAATTCTCCTTGCACCTGCAGAGTTGTAAAGTTTTTCTTGAGAATTAGGTCATCTCAAGCACCTTCTCAAATGGAGCTTCGATATTATTTTGAGCAGCAACTCAGATGAAATAAAGTTTGGGATAGTAGCAGACCGGACGTTATCTGGCTTTGGGACGGATCCAATAACATAAACATAGATTAATAGCAAAATCACACACTCTTTTGGAATATAAATAAAACCCCAAAATCAATAATGTAAAACAAAATCAACACGGTTCAAGCCCATTGATCCTGTTATATATAAAATTACTATGCCAAATGCTTCAAAAAGAACAGACAGAAAAAGATAGAATGAAAATCAGAAAAGAATTCCGTATGGGTGTTGCTGCAATTAGTTAACCATTCCTCTCCAAAATTGCAGAACAGAAGCCAGAAAAGTTTAACCTCATGAAGTTTGACCTGGCAAGAAATTTCAAGATATGGATCCAAGGGTAAAAAACTGCAGAGGTAAATCTTTATCTTTTCTTTTCATAGAACCATTTCTTGCACTGGCCATACCAGCTGTAAGTTTTGAATTTGTAAAGGTATGTTAATTACTCACAAAGAATAGTTTCGTTTACGTACTCAATTTATTGCCTCTCCAATAGATTTGGAGTAGAATTGTTGTAACAACAACCTATAGTAATGTAACACCCCCAATTCTGATATGCAGCGGAATTCAAACTGGGTATTACTTGATGGCACAACAATCATAATAATAGAAAATGATCTCTAAAAGAGTCGTTTTAAAAAGGCTTTATCATTCAAATATATCAGAATTTACAAAATAGGTCCCAGTTGGTTCCATTGATTACAAAACACATCAATATAAAGTTTTTGATGTTTTGTGAATGATAAATTATTTATATATACAGCCTTCTTGATCTTGCCCTTCCGTGCCGACTTAACTTTATGGACCTGAAATACATGCTTAAAACTGTCAACACAAAGGTTGAGTGAAATTCATAGAGTTTGTTTGATGGTTGAACACATTATGTTGGTAGTGTGAGTTAATTTGACTCACACCAAGGTTTTGAAAACAAAACAGATATTATTGCACTAAGCTCATGATACCAAAACGCAAATTGCCATAAAATAGTAACCGATGCCCTAATAGGTAATTTGCCAATAAACCTATAGATGTTCAAATATAGTGCGTTTGTTTGCCTATCCGGTCAACACAAACGGGATTCGTCAATCCCAATAGGCCTATCCACAATATTCGCGTTCACTCGCAAGTGATTAATGGTTCATGATAGTAGGGACTTAAGATTGGCAATAGTGGTACTTAGTGCACATAATACATTCAGATAAGCATACAGTTTGAAAGCAATGTGTTCGTTTTAAAATAAAGCATGTATCTCCCCCAAGAGTTTGTAAAACAATTAAGTAATAAAAAGTGGGGCTATGAACTCACCAAGAGTTGATGATGTTAAGTACTAACAGATGCGACGGATAAGTCGGAAGACTTCTACGTGCAACCTAAAAATGAAATGTTGCGACATAGGTTTGGAATAATGTTTAAGAAAACATAAACCATCCTATATATATATATATATATATAATATATATATATATATATATATATATATATATATATATATATATATATATATATATATATATATATTCCTATGTTGATCATGATGTAGTCAATTATCATATGATGTTTATAGAAAGATCTTTAATATGTGAAAACGTATTTAATTTATAGGTATCGTACTACCGTTCGGGCCATCATAATTCGAGGTCATGCAAGAACGTTCGAGGAGCTAGGATCCTAGGACACTTTAAATCAGTAAATCCAAAGAACTCGTCGATACGTTTTACTCAAATGAAACCCCTCACATGAAGCTCCCTACTATTGTGGCACTTAGTAAATACAACATATGTTTTGAGTGAAGGTTGTTATAACATAAAGTTTATCATGTTTTAATAAGTATCTAGTTTTTACAAGTTCTCGTCGTTTCATAAGCATAATTACCATAGTTAACGGTCTTGGGCAAACAAGCCTTGAGGCTTTAGCCATGGCCTTGCCATGACTTTGGTCTTGACTACCATGGTCTTGAGACTTAGCTTTGGCCTTGGCCGTAGCCGTGGTCTTGGCTTATGGCCATTAGGCCTCTTGGTTTGCTTTTAGTTGTGACAAAAGTATAGTTGTAAGACTATATTTACGGCAGTTTATGTTTTTGAAATATTTATGGCCTTTTTAAGCATTTTCAAGGTCCGAGCTTCTGTGATATTGAAGGAAAACGTCGTTCCGGACAACTTTCATGTTTTAACTTTTTGATGATTCGGACCAGAAGTACCATTTTAAAAAGGGCAGAACTCAAAACAGTAAAGTTATGGGCGGCGTTAGGTTTCGCTAACTTCTTTTGCTTATAACTTTTGACTCGTTTGTCCGTTTCGGGTGATTCAAATTGATATGTTTACCTTTTAATCTTTTCTACCATATTATGTAATTTAGAAAGTCCTTATGTTACTGTTTTTAACGGTCTCACATGTGTAGAATATGACTAGTTTACTAGTTTGTTACTTTTATGACAATATGTGAATTAAAACAAGTGATTGAGTATATGTACATCATGAATCAACATAGTAACTATATATATAGCATGAAATAGTTAATATTATGAATAATAAAGATGAGATGATGGTGGTGATAAGTTTCTTACAACTTTTGGCTTTCAAATAGAAAGGAGTAACTTAGTAAGGATAGGACTTTGATTGATCGCGAAAGATTTCGGATTGAGCTAGCTTTCCACACCTTGGCACCCTTGCAAACTTGAAGAGTTAGTGATGAAGTACTAAGTGACTTGAGTGGATCTAAACTCAAGAAGATCACTTAAACTTGCTAGAGATTTGATGTAGTGGCTTGATCTTTGGAATTTCCTTGCATAAACTTGGAGTTTATAGATCAAATGATGGAAGATGTGAATGTTTTAAGTTATGAACGACCCAAATCAGTAAGTGAGGGAGTTTATGATGTATTTCACTTCCTACTTATAGGAGGGTAAGTTTGGTTAACCATATATTGGGTTAAATATTAACCATGGTTAAGTTAGGACACTTGTAATGATCAAAATGAACCTTGGTTAGGATTAAGCCACCAATATGATGACTCCCCCCCCCCTTAGGTCGGTCTCAACATGCTTAGGTGGCTTAGATGATATGTTTTGATAATATCTTGAGTTTAGAGTAAGTTTTGGTTCCGTCAAATGCCAACCGTAAGTCGTTAAGCCATAAAACGTAAAACCGGGTATCGTAAAAATACAAAACTTGTAGGAATGATGAAACTCATCATTATACTCCATCTAAAAATATAAAATGAGTGATAAGTCTCATTGGGTCCAAAAACGCTGCTTAAAGCTGGAAATACGGGTCAAAAACGCGTAATTCGCAGTTTATCGGAAAATAACGAAATTTCAGGGAAACGACCGTGAATTTATTTAGAGTAGACTAAAATTAGTCTAAAAGTGATATGAGATGTCAAAATGTGTTTTTCTTCATACGCGGGATAACTTAACAGTTATTTGCGAAGTTTAAAAGTTACGCGATTTATGCAAAAATGTAGAACGTATAAGGTTAAATCCTTTATGGTCAAAGGAGGAGGGAAATATGTTTGACTTTTCCAAAAATGTAAAAGTGTCAAAAACATATTAGAAACGCAGTGCAGGAATCGTTAAGTCTGGATGTAAGTAGTATTGTTTAAAACGTAAGTTTAGTTTTTCAGCGCAGGGCTTATTTGGTAACATAAAAATAAATCTTAAAATTCTCAAATTAATCATGAGTGATCTAAGAATTTATCTGATGTTAGGAAAATTATCAGAGTTGATTTTCGTTATGCGCGTGATGTTTAAACGATGGACCGTCCAAAATGAAACTTTATAACGATGTTTTCTTAATAACTTTTGCGAAGATGATCTAACGATTGTCGAATTCTCAGAACATTACTAAAATAATTTATCTTACGAGAACGTGAAATAAAAATTTTATGGATGAATAGTGAAAATGAATAGTAAATGTGAATAGTAAAAGTGAATAGTAAATTCTCGAAAATGAAAAGTAGCCTGAAAATGCGGGTGGTTACAGTCTCCCCCCGTTGGAGAAATCACGTCCTCGTGATTTAATTGTTACTTGATGGTGATGCTCCTTCAAAAAGGTGAGGGACTAGGTCGTATAAACCCCTTGTCCGAAGGTTCTTGTATTTGATTTGCCGCTTCTTGCATCTCGGATGGTGCTAGTCAGAGGGTGCTGGCCACCGGCGCCGCTCCCGGCACTAAATCAATTTGAAACTCTACTTGGCGGGATGGTAGAAGTCCGGTAAGTATTCGTGGAAAACTTCGGAAATTCACGAGCAATAGGAACGTCTTCAAGTCGTTTTCTTTGGATTCCTTCTCTGTAACATAAGCTAGAAATGCATAACATCCTTGTTTCAATGTACTTCATGGTTTTCATACATGAGATGATGTTTACGCGAGTTCCACTTCGATCACCACGGATGACCAAAGTTTCATTGTTACAAGGAATGTGAACAACTTTTTCGCCATAGTTGATGTTAGCTTGACGTTTTGACAACCAATCCATGCCAATAACAACCTTGAAACTTCCAAGTTCGATTGGCATGAGATTGATGCTGAATGGGTGATCTAAAAGGTTGAGGGTACAGTTTTGGAGTACAGTATTGGTGTTCACTAAGTTTCTATTGGCTAATTCAATACTATAGTGAGTATCCTTAGTGGTTGGTGCAATATTAAGTAAAGGTGCAATTTTGGAAGATATAATGCTCATATCGACCGGAATTGAATAAGACTTTAACAAAATGGTTATTGAGTGAAAACGCACTGACTACGTTTGGGTCTTGTTGAGGTTCACCGTTGCCCATAACATAGGCTCTACCACGAGAACCTCTGCCTTGTTGGCCACGGTTTTGAGGGCAATTGTTTTTGTAGTGCCCTTTTCTCCACACCGAAGCATGTAGGTCGTGTATTGCTTCCGGTATCTATAGCCTTGCCCCTACAATCTTTAGCAAGATGTCCCACTTTTTGGCATTTATTACATTTGCAAGGACCCAAGTGATGGATTTTGCACTAACTACAATATGGATGGGGTCCAAGATATCCCATGCCTACTGGCCAAGCGAGCGGCATAGGTTCCGCATTTTCTTGCCTTTGATTCTGTTGATTGTGATGGGTGGTGTTGCGGTTTTGATTGTTGGGAGTGTTTCTTTGGTTGTTGTCCCATTGTCGTTTGTTGTTGTTGTTTCGGTGGTTATTGTTGTCGGCATGGTTGTTGTTGTTATGGTAGTTGGTGTTGTTGGTGGTAGTGTTGCTATTGAGATTCGTCCCTCGCATAGTCCCTCGAACCGCTGATCCATGAGATTTCGAGACATTCGTATAGCATCATCAAGTGACTTTGGATCAAACGATGTCACATTTCCCGGATGACAGCGTAAGTCCCCGATATATCTCTCTAACAACTTTTCAGTTGTTGGAACCATTGATGGACATAGTATCGCCAATTCTTGAAATCGACGGTTGTAAGTGGGAATGTCAACACCCTTGAGAACATGGTTCCAGAACTCCACTTCCAATTTCAGATTTCACCTACGAGGGCAATACTCCTTGATCATTAAATCCTTTAGAGCAACCCAAGAGATTTTATAAGCATTCGTGATGCCTATTGGTTGAGCAAGCGATTCCACCATGATAATGCCTGATCCAGTAGTGTACAAGTGGCATATTGAACTTTGTCACTTTCAAAGCATTTGTCGATTGAGAATACTGACTCCATTCTTTCAAACCAACGAGTTAAACCCACGGCTCCTTCTAAACCCTTGAAATTTGTGGGTTTGCAACTCATAAATTCTTTGTATGAGCAACCTCTAGTTGCATTAGCTGCGGCAAGCCTAGCCCGGTCTTGTAGTTTCGCGGCAAGCCTAGCGGCTTCGGCTTCGGCTTCGGCCCGGCGGGCAGCGGTGGCTTCGGCGGTTTCGGCCGGCGGTTGCGGTTTCAATGGCCGATGGCGGCTGCTGGATTCAGCGTTATTGCTGCATTCACTCGAGTAGTAATCATTCGCTCAATGGCACCTGGAGTCATTGGTTGAGGTGCTTTAGCTTTCTTTGGCGGCATGATTCTATCATATAAAAGATATTTCGTAAGTAGAGGGTTGGTAAAATAAGCACGATTTTCGACTGGAATGATAGAATAATAACGTTGGAGGTTTAAACCATAACACATGATAGCATAAAACAAGAGTTTTATTCATATAACTTTGATTGATTTACAAAATCGAAACCTATTACAAGCTTCTTCAAAATTTACTAACCGAAACTTTCGTTTAGTAATTACAACGTTTCACCATTAGCTATTACATGGATTGCATAGATTTTTCTAACTGAGTCTAATCAGTTTAGAAGTACAAAAGATAACTAGTATTATCACACTAGTCTATTATAGGTTTAGAATATCCTAGTAACTCTGGTTGATTGGCAACTTCTTGGTTTAGTGTGTCGTGAAGGAATGCATTGATTAGATCTGAGATGCTATAGTGCCCATGCCGACATTCTTGTTGAATCAATGGTGGTCGTGGTACTATCCACAATGAGTGATCCAACTCATCACATGTAGGGATGGAAAAGGGAAAGGGTGGTGGTGGTGATGGAAAAGTAGTAGTTTCTTGAGACGAGGTTAATGCTTCAATAAGATAGAAATTATCGTCTGATGATGAAGAGTAGTTCGAAGATGTCGGGGTATAGGTCGTTAGGATTAGTGATACATGCGCATTGGTAGATGAAAAAGTGTCCTCAATATCCGAAGTCCGACGTGATAATAATGGGGTAGGCAGAAGAAGACATGATATCTACAATAAGTATTATGATGTTAAAACAATTGTAATGTTCATAGGGAATGCTTTAAATAATTCAAGTGTATATATCAATATAATTATAACATGTCTTGAAAGTCCATAATCGTCTGGAGGATGGAAGGCACGGAGAACGGAAGGCTATAAAATGTTTTTGTTTGTAAAAGCAGTTATAGTTTAAGTCATAATTTAGACTCGTTTCTCTATAACTATGTCTCTGATACCAATCTGTAACACCCCACTGATATGCAGCTGAATTCAAACTGGGTATTACTTGATGGCACAACAATCATAATAATAGAAAACGATCTCTAAAAGAGTCGTTTTAAAAAGGCTTTGTCATTCAAATATAGCAGAGTTTACAAAATAGGTCCTAGTTGGTTCCATTGTTTACAAAACACATCAATATAAAGTTTTTGATGTTTTGTGAATGATAAATTATTTATATATACAGCCTTCTTGATCTTGCCCTTCCGTGCCAGCTTCCGACTTTATAGACCTGAAATACATGCTTAAAACTGTCAACACAAAGGTTGAGTGAAATTCATAGAGTTTGTTTGATGGTTGAACACATTATGTTGGTAGTGTGAGTTAATTTGACTCACACCAAGGTTTTGAAAACAAAACAGATATTATTGCTCTAAGCTCATGATACCGAAAACGTTAACAACTGTCATAAAATAGTAACCGATGCCCTAATAGGTAATTTTCCAATAAACCTATAGATGTTCAAATATAGTGCGTTTGTTTGCCTATTCGGTCAACACAAACGGGATTTGTCAATCCCAATAGGCCTATCCACAATATTCGCGTTCACTCGCAAGTGATTAATGGTTCATGATAGTAGGGACTTAAGATTGGCAATAGTGGTACTTAGTGCAAATAATACATTCAGATAAGCATACAGTTTGAAAGCAATGTGTTCGTTTTAAAATAAAGCATGTATCTCCCCCAAGAGTTTGTAAAACAATTAAGTAATAAAAAGTGGGGCTATGAACTCACCAAGAGTTGATGATGTTAAGTACTAACAGATGCGACGGATAAGTCGGAAGACTTCTACGTGCAACCTAAAAATGAAATGTTGCGACATAGGTTTGGAATAATGTTTAAGAAAACATAAACCATCCTATATATATATATATATATATATATATATATATATATATATATATATATATATATATATATATTCCTATGTTGATCATGATGTAGTCAATTATCATATGATGTTTATAGAAAGATCTTTAATATGTGAAAACGTATTTAATTTATAGATATCGTACTACCGTTCGGGCCATCATAATTCAGAGGTCATGCAAGAACGTTCGAGGAGCTAGGACCATAGTTGTCAGGATCCCGATCCTGATCTTAGGATCTTACGATTTTATGATACTGCAAAGCAAAAACGATCCGGATCCTACATCGGATCTTTGCAAGTTTAAGATCTTATAGGATCCCGATCTTGACCATACGATCTTACGATCTAATCCGATCCGATCTTACTTTTCTCGGATTACAAACTAGAAAACTACAAATTTATGGGTTTTTTGTTTGTAGAATTCAAAAAACAACACGTTAATCTTTTTAAACATTTTATAATCATAATTTAAGACAACATTTATATGAATTATGAAACATTCATAGTATTTTGTGGTTATAATGTATTATAACTTGTAGATTTGTATAAAATTACATAAACTCTTAAGAAATAACATTAGAGTAAGATCTTAAGATCCCGATCCGATCTTACGATCACGATCTTGCAAAGACGAAAACGATCCTGGGTAGGATCCCGATCTTGACAAACTTGGCTAGGACACTTTAAATCGTAAATCCAAGAACTCGTCGATACGTTTTACTCAAATGAAACCCCTCACATGAAGCTCCCTACTATTGTAGCACTTAGTAAATACAACATATGTTTTGAGTGAAGGTTGTTATAACATAAAGTTTATCATGTTTTAATAAGTATCTAGTTTTTACAAGTTCTCGTCGTTTCATAAGCATAATTACCATAGTTAACGGTCTTGGGCAAACAAGCCTTGAGGCTTTAGCCATTGTCACACCCCCAAATTACCTGTTTTGCAGCGGAATGGAATTCACGGGATTGACTGTCATAGCATCACAATCATAGTTATATTGAACGACCTAAAGTGTCGTTTTAGAAACACATCGTTTGATATTTATATAAAACATACAGAGTTACAAGATAGGTCCCAAAAGTTGATAAATTTTGCGGAAATATAAGTTTATTACAAGTCCAAACGATGTTTTGAAAAGAAAACCATAATATACATGATATGTGTCGACGCCGCAACACTATGAGGGTTCCTTAATTTTGCCATCATGCGAATGTCTAGTTACCTGAAAATACATTGCTAAAACGGTCAACACAAAGGTTGGTGAGAAATCATAGGTTTATGAAAAAATAATTTATACAACCACACAAGTATAGACCATATATGACAAACATGCCACATAAAAATGTTACAATTGCTATAAGTCCATGACACCGAAACTAGACTGATTATGATGTTCGCCCCAACAGAGTGTTTGCCAAACAACTCAAATAATGATATTAAATGAAATGCATCCGTTTAACCAGTTGGAATCCACCAACCCGGATGGAGGAGTCACCCTCGATAGATCTATCCACTCACCCTCGCTTCTATGAAATTAACGGTTCATGTTATATAATGGGGACATTCAATTGGCATGAGGTAACTTAAGCAATGTAATGAATTTGATATACTTGGTATCATAATAAAAATGATGTGCAATGTATTCTCCCCCGTAGGTTTGAAAATAAGTATAAACGTATACAACGGGGCTATGAAAACTCACTTGATGAATTGATGCGATGACAAAAGTGTGTACACCGAAATGTAGCGTGAATCTCAAAACTGACCTATTATGAATGATATGATACATAATAAGTTATGATGTAATGTTATGCATGCAATTCGGATGATATCTATACCACTTATGAATTTTTGAAAATAATACTTTTCGTCGAAAGATAATCTTTTAACGTCTTGACCATTTTTAAATTACTCCACATGTATTTACGTTGAAATGATATCCGGCGATAATCATTTAGTGATTTATTAAGAAATTATAACTTTTCGTCGTAAAAATAATGTTGTTGAAATATTCATGAAAGTGACAAAACGGCCTATAAAAGCTAGTCGTAAAATTGTGCACATCGAGTATTAGGAAACGTACTCAATGGTTTTGGGAAGTTTGTATCATTATCTCAAAGTTTTAGTACATGAATTTCCATCCTAGAGGTCTCGAACATAAAGAAAAATATAGGTTAAGTATGGTACTTGTGTCCCAAAATATAGTTTAAGGATGGTTTTCGGAAAATGTTTGAGTAGCCATAATTAATTCATTACAACTCCGCTAAACAAACGGTCGGACATTTTGGAAAATATACTTGGCAAACTCACTTTTACTAGAAGACATTACTTTATAAAAGGTACTACATCATTGTTAAAACGCCCTCCAACTTGTTGCCGTAATACTTGGCTATTAGAAATATAATAGTTTTTCCTTATATAATAAAGTTACGACAACTTTTTGTAAACGTGTATAATTTGATCATTACAAATCCGTTTTCTACGTTTTATAGGTCCTTAGCTTTGTATCAAAGTATACTATTATATTTTTGATAAGTCGACATAATTTATAACGCCTAAGTTCCATTTTTGACTCGTACAAAGTAAATATAACATGCTGAAATTTCCAGAAAATTATAGTTTTCGTCGCCTACTTGAAAAATTCATAACTTCTTCGTTATAGCTCCGTTTTAATCCGTTCAAGCGACCACGTTTTCGTTTTAAAGTGTATTTTCTAATTATCTAGGCCAAAAATTTTTACTTACTGTCGAATTTTCCAGATTTTGAAAATAAGGACAGACCCTTTTGCAAACTTGTCGAAATGAGTTTTTCTCGCGCCAAACCTATTCTAACCCATTCAAAACAACTCCGAAGCTATTCTAATCCTACCATACACCTTCTTAGGGTGTCATGGGTTCCTAGACATCACCAAGTGTGATTCATAACAAGGAGTAATTATAGGATGACTAATATATATATAACTCTTAAAAATCAATGAAAAAGTGGTATAAACCTCATGAGACTTGCATGTTTTCTCAAATAAAATGAAATGACCATAACAATGAATATGAAATAAACACATGAATATGGATGCTTACTAGTAACTTGATGAGGTTTATGGACAATGGATTTTTCCTAATCACCTTAGGTTTTTATTGCAAAACCTTTACAACAAGTGATAATAGAGTGTAAAAAAAAAATTGTCTTGAAAATTTTGATGAAATCCTCTTGGTCCTATGTGGTTGCCGGTTTTGGAGAGTAAGAGAGGAAGCAAATGGGTTTTCACCTTGATATTAACTTTGTGTATGTATTAAGTTAAATTGTATAATACTTCTACTAGCATGAGATATTTGCAAAATCCTCTCATGACTCACCCCTTCAGGTCGACAAGGGGTGTTAGTCATAGCTTTGTTATGTTTTTTTTTTTTTTTTTTTTTTTTTTTTTTTTTTTTTTTTTTTTATTATGTATAAGAGTAAGTTAGTGTAAGTAGATTGAGGATATGTGGTAAGTTAATTACACATTTGAGTATTTAGGGTAGCGTTAGATAAAAATAACTTTTAACGGGTCAAGATAAAATATATTAAGGTCATAAAAATTATAAAAATACATTTCTTGCAAAATTTGAGTGAAATAATAATTATCGTGTAGTTTTTAAGAAAAACGTCGTAATTATATAAATATAACAATTTAGATACAAAATAAATTTAAAACACTGGGTAAACTCATAATATTATTTTTATAAACTTAATATGAGTATAAAAATATATTGGAATAATTTTTGAAAGTAATGGATCAATTGTTCAAAATAATTAATTACGCGATAACGTTTATTTAATATGAAATTATACGGTTAATGTAAAAATGCAAAACCATGCATGAACTAATATGATGATAATGATGATAATGATATGTAGACTAAACTTAGTCCATATGGAATGTCCCTAATGATTATATATGAATTCACAGCTAAACCATTACGGTTACGTGAATTTGATGCTCGTAAACCTAGTTTACGATAAATGATAAATGATGAAGCATGAATAATGTTTTGAAATATGACCTGAAAATACGAGTTTTCACATTTGCCCATCCAAAAAGGAATTCAGTCCCTGAATTCAGTCCTTGTTGGGTCCTACAGTGTTGTCGGTGAAAAGATGAGGATATTTGAGGCGTATCTGGTCTTCCCGTTCCCAAGCAAACTCAGGACCTCTTCGAGAATTCCAGCGAACCTTCACAATAGGAATACGACTCTATTTCAACTGCTTGACCTCGCGGTCCATAATTTCTACAAGTTCCTCCACGAAATTGAGTTTATCGTCGAGTTGAATTTCTTCCAATGGAATAACAAGTGATTCGTCTGAAAGACATTTCTTCAAGTTTGAAACGTGAAACGTGTTGTGTACGTGACTAAGTTCTGTCGGAAGATCAAGTCGATAAGCTACAGGGCCGACTCTGCTCAAAATCTTGAATGGCCCAATGTACCTCGGGTTCAACTTCCCGTGTTTTCCAAATCGTACCACGCCTTTCCAAGGCGATACTTTCAACATCACTTTGTCGCCGACTTGAAATTCTAACGGTTTGCATCTAACATCTGCGTAACTTTATGTCGACTCGCAGTTCGAGTCTATCTCGATTTGGACTATCTTTTCTGTTGTTTCCCGTACCATTTCTGGACCAGTGAGTTGTGCGTCTCCAACCTCGGCCCAACAAACAGGTGATCGGCATTTTCGACCTTAAAGTGCCTCGAATGGTGCCGATTTTATACTGGTGTGATAACTATTATTGTAAGAGAATTCGATTAATGGCAAATGATTAGCCCAACCATTTCCAAAATCAATCACACATGCCCTCAAAGATATCTTCTAATGTTTGAATTGTCCTTTCACTTTGACCATCAGTTTGTGGATGATATGTTGTGCTCATCTCTAATTTGGTTCCAAATGAATCTTGTAATGATTTCCAGAAGTTTGAAGTGAATCGACTATCTCTATCGGAAATGATGGAAATTGGTGCTCCATGCCTTGAGACTATTTCCTTGACATAAAGTCTAGTAAGTTGTTCCATGGAATAAGTCTCTCTAATTGGTATGAAATGAGCTGATTTGGTAAGACGATTGACGATTACCCATATAGCATCGTAACCTCCCGATGTCTTTGGAAGTTTCGTGACAAAGTCCATCGTAATGCGTTCCCATTTCCATTGGGGAATTTCTGGTTGTTGGAGTAATCCCGAAGGTTTCTGATATTCGACTTTTACCTTAGAACAAGTAAGACATTTGCTCACATACGTGGCAATCTCCGCTTTCATGTTCGGCCACCAATAAAGTTTCTTGAGATCCTGATACATCTTATCAGATCCTGGGTGAATAGAATACTTTGACTTATGCGACTCATGCATAATCAATTCTCGTATCCCGCCATAAAATGGTACCCACATTCTATCCTTGAAGCATAATACTCCATCTGCTCTCTTTACAAAACCATTTGCATTTTCAGGCATACCATAAAGATTTTCACTTGGTCGGTTTACCTCCTTAAGTGCTTCGATTTGTGCCTCGAGTATTTTTTATGGTAAAGGCGAACTGATCATCATTCCTAATGATCGAACTCTTAAAGGTTTGGGTCTTTCTTTCCGGCTAAGAGCATCAACCACAACATTGGCTTTTCCCGGATGATACTTGATTTCACAATCATAATCGCTGAGTAATTCCAACCAACGACGTTGCCTCATGTTAAGTTCCTTCTGATCAAGAACATATTGTAAACTCTTGTGGTCCGTAAACACTGTGCACTTTGTACCGTAAAGGTAGTGTCTCCAAATCTTAAGTGCAAAAACTACGGCCCCCAACTCAAGATCATGAGTGGTGTAATTCTTCTCGTGAACCTTAAGTTATCGAGAAGCATAAGCTATCACCTTCTCGTTTTTCATTAAAACAGCTCCAAGCCCTTTATGTGAAGCATCGCAGTATACTACAAAGTTCTCAATTCCTTCGGGTAGTGCCAAAATTGGCGCACTGCAAAGCTTTTGCTTCAACAACTGAAAAGCAGCTTCTTGTTTCTTTCCCCATTCGTACCTCTTGTTTTTCTGTGTCAACTTAGTCAAAGCTTTAGCTATCTTTAAAAAACCTTCGATGAATCGTCGGTAATACCCGGCAAGTCCTAGAAATTGTCGGATCTCTGTAGGATTTGTTGGAGTAGCCCAATCTTTTACGGCTTCAATCTTTGCAGGGTCTACTTGTAATCCTTGACTATCAATGACATGACCAAGAAATTTTACTTTGCGATTCCAAAAATCACACTTCAAAAATTTGGCATACAACTTCTCATTCTTGAGTAGTCCTAAAATCGTTCTCAAATGCCCTTCGTGCTCTTCCTTGCTCTTTGAGTAAATCAATATGTCGTCGATGAATACTATAACAAACTTGTCCAAATACGGTTTACATACCATATTCATGAGATCCATGAATCTGCAGTGCATTAGTTAATCCGAACGGCATTACTTGAAACTCATAATGTCCATAACGTGTTCTAAACGCTGTTTTCCGAATATCCTCCTCCCGTACTCTAAGTTGATGATAACCTGACCTTAGGTCAATCTTTGAATAGATACTAGAGCCTTGCAACTGATCGAACAAGTCGCCGATTCGGGTAGTGGGTAACGATTCTTCACCGTTAACTTGTTCAGCTCTCTATAATCTATACACATTCTGAAGGATCCATCTTTCTTCTTCACAAACAAGACCGGTGCTTCCCAAGGCGAGGAACTTGGCCTAATGAATCCTTTGTCTAAAAGTTCTTGCAACTGATTAGACAACTCTTGCATTTCCGATGGTGCTAATCGGTAAGGTGCTCGCGCAATTGGTGCAGCTCCGGTCACTAAGTCAATATGAAATTCTACTTGACGTGCGGTGGGAGTCCCTGGCAAGTCTTCGGAAAGAATTCAGGAAATTCTCGAGCAATCGGTACATTCTCAAGTCGCTTCTCCTCCGACTTCTTCTCGGTTATATGTGCTAAGAAAGCAAAACAACCTTTCTTTATGTACTTCTTCGTTTGGATGCATGATATAATACTGAGTCTAGTTCCACTTCGTTCCCCACGAATGATCAAAGTTTCGCCATTGTAAGGAATATGAACAACCTTTTCATCACAAATGATTCTTGCACGATGTTTGGATAACCAATCCATACCCATGATGACGTCGAAACTACCTAGTTCTACGGGCATAAGGTCTATATTGAAGGGATGATTTAGAAAATTGAGTGTACAACCACGGACAATGGTGTCGGTGCTAATCAAGTTACCATTAGCTAATTCAATGTTGTATGATGTGTCTAATGTGGTTGGTTTGATATTGAGTAAAGGTGCAAATATAGTGGACACAAAACTCTTATCGGCTCCCGAATCAAATAAAACTGATGCATAACGATTATTGATAAGGAACGTACACGTAACGACATTCGGGTCCTCCCTAGCTTCTCCACCTCCTATGACATAGGCTCTTCCTTGTGCCATTCCTCCTTGATTCTTGTTTCCTTGGTTCCTTCCTTCTGACACTCACTCTTGTAGTGTCCCCTTTCTCCACAACCAAAACATGTCACTGGTGGTTTCTGATTTTCCCCCGTAGCTAGCATCTTGCATTCCCTAGTTTGATGTCCCACTTTCTTACAATTCCCGCATGGTTCAGGACAACGTCCCGGCTTGTGATGACTAGAACACATCTCACACTTAGGCAAAATCCCCATGTACCCCTTTTTCTCCTTTGGACCTGAAATATAGGCCTTTGCAACCTCTTGCCTCTTAGGTGGTTGTTGAGTAACATTTCCACCTCTGTTGTTGTCCCACTTCCGTTTGTTGTTGTTATTGTTGTTATAGTTAGTGTAATTGTTTCGGTTATTGTTGAAATTTGAGCGGTTGTTGGTATTGTTGTTTCGGTTGGTGTTGGCGATGTTGCTTCTCTTCACTACTTGTGCCATGAGCTTTTGAGTTACTCGAATAGATTCCTCGATCGTTTGCGGATCAAAAGAAATCACGTCTCCTTGAACAACACTGGGAAGTCCCCTAATAAAAGCCTCCAGTAGCTTCTCATTATCAGAAACCATAGATGGGCATAACGCGGCCAATTCTTGGAACCTTCGAATGTAAGTATCAATATCATACCCAATAGTTACCAATTCATAGAATTCGGTCTCCAACTTCTTCACCTCCGTACGCGGACAATACTTCCTCGTTATCAACCTTTTGAATTGCTCCCAGGTGAGCTTTTACGCATTTTCCATTCCCATTGGTTGAGCATACGAATTCCACCACGACATTGCCCCATCAAGTAGTGTACTCGTAGCAAACTTAACCTTGCTATTCTCCGGGCAATTACATAGCAGAAACACGGATTCCATTTTCTCGAACCATCTAACCATGGCAGTTGCCCCTTCAGTACCTTTGAACTTAGTAGGATCTCCACTTTTAAAATTCTTATACGTATAACTTCTAACTCCGGACTCCTCAACGCCTGCAGCAGGATGTCTAGCGGCCTCGGCTTGCCGCAGCCTCTCAGCAGCCACCGATGCTCTCTCAGTCCTTAATGCCTCGGCTATGCTATCATTCACATACTTCTGCATAGCAGCTTGTGTCAATTCAGGTGTGGCTTTCTTTGGCGCCATTGCTCTTCAAAACCATAAGATGAAATAATTATGAGAACTCGTAAGTAGAAACAAACATTACACATATATATCCACAACCACAACATGCATAATATAAATGAAATCACAACGGAACAACCACGAAATATCACAAATATAATCACAACACACGTGGATAATATACATGAAAATTTTGGCCTTCATGGACCGATGTCATAGATAGTAAAACCATTCCTACATAGTTGAGTCAATACTTGATATTTTGTTTGTACAACAACCAAAAGACAACAAGTTCTTTAAACTATGTCACACACCTTGTGACTAGGATAATAGTAAATAAAAACTATACATGATAAAAGTCTACACTAGGCACCTCCTAGTGCTCCGCCAGCTCGATCATGTAGATCTCGAACCTGTGCAACCAAACTAGCAATCAAACCCCTCAACTCGCTAATCGACCCGTGCGGTAACCATGCTCTCACGTGCTAATGCCAACTCTGAGCCTGACTGAAGTTCGTCTGTGCCATCTCGGCTCGTCATATAACTCAGAATTTCCTGCCTCAACTCAACAATATGCCCCCCGTTCTCTAACTGTCTAGACTCTAAACCCTGGTGAGCCATATCAATCGAAACTCTACCTATCACGAGGCCTTCAACCTCCTCCTCAATGGTCTCCACTCGATCCAAAGATAATTCCTCCAACTGTCCTAACATCCTATCTATCTGAACCTGTTGGCTATCAATACGTGCCCCTAATGTCTCAGTGGAAGGCTGTCTAGCAGAAGCAGCCATTGAGCTCTCACCTATCTCAACCTAGCCGGTGGTTCGGGCTCTAGAGGGTGATGCAGGATGTCAAAACGCGCACGCTTTTTTAGCGGCAAGTCCAACGTAGGTATAGGCTCCCTAAGGTAGTATGATGAAGATGATGATGATAAAAGTGGTGATGGTGGGTGAATCGGACCATGTGTAGGGCTAACAAGTGGTGTAGGTGCGACTTCGCCCTCCTCAAAGGGTTCGGTCTCAGTGTCAGTCACTATAAGTGGTAAGTCTGAAGTAGAGCCAATAGAAGATAAAACTACAGTGTGGGATAAGGCATCGTTCATGTTGGTGTCGGATGAGACATCCTCCATGTTCGTGTCAGATGATATAGGGATAGGTTCGAATCAAGACATCTCTGTGACAACCGATGTAAAATAAAAGTAAATAACTCGAATAAAATGTATATGAATCCGCATGTAAAGTGAACATGCACTTATGATGAAATGATGAGATGCTATGATCATGTAGTTATAGTCTAGGGTCAATGATGCAACCTAGTTCTCTATAACTGAAGCTCCGATGCCAATCTGTCACACCCCCAAATTACCTGTTTTGCAGCGGAATGGAATTCCTGGAGATTGACTGTCATAGCATCACAATCACAGTTATATTGAACGACCTAAAAGTGTCGTTTTAGAAACACATCGTTTGATATTTATATAAAACATACAGAGTTACAAGATAGGTCCCAAAAGTTGATAAAGTTTGCGGAAATATAAGTTTATTACAAGTCCAAACGATGTTTTGAAAAGAAAACCATAATATACATGAAATGTGTCGACGCCGCAACACTATGAGGGTTCCTTAATTGTGCCATCATGCGAATGTCTAGTTACCTGAAAATACATTGCTAAAACGGTCAACACAAAGGTTGGTGAGAAATCATAGGTTTATGAAAAAATAATTTATACAACCACACAAGTATAGACCATATATGACAAACATGCCACATAAAAATGTTACAATTGCTATAAGTCCATGACACCGAAACTAGACTGATTATGATGTTCGCCCCAACAGAGTGTTTGCCAAACAACTCAAATAATGATATTAAATGAAATGCATCCGTTTAACCAGTTGGAATCCACCAACCCGGATGGAGGAGTCACCCTCGATAGATCTATCCACTCACCCTCGCTTCTATGAAATTAACGGTTCATGTTATATAATGGGGACATTCAATTGGCATGAGGTAACTTAAGCAATGTAATGAATTTGATATACTTGGTATCGTAATAAAATGATGTGCAATGTATTCTCCCCCGTAGGTTTGAAAATAAGTATAAACGTATACAACGGGGCTATGAAAACTCACTTGATGAATTGATGCGATGACAAAAGTGTGTACACCGAAATGTAGCGTGAATCTCAAAACTGACCTATTATGAATGATATGATACATAATAAGTTATGATGTAATGTTATGCATGCAATTCGGATGATATCTATACCACTTATGAATTTTTGAAAATAATACTTTTCGTCGAAAGATAATCTTTTAACGTCTTGACCATTTTTAAATTACTCCACATGTATTTACGTTGAAATGATATCCGACGATAACAATTTAGTGATTTATTAATAAATTATAACTTTTCGTCGTAAAAATAATGTTGTTGAAATATTCATGAAAGTGACAAAACGGCCTCTAAAAGCTAGTCGTAAAATGGTGCACATCGAGTATTAGGAAACGTACTCAATGGTTTTGGGAAGTTTGTATCATTATCTCAAAGTTTTAGTACATGAATTTCCATCCTAGAGGTCTCGAACATAAAGAAAAATATAGGTTAAGTATGGTACTTGTGTCCCAAAATATAGTTTAAGGATGGTTTTCGGAAAATGTTTGAGTAGCCATAATTAATTCATTACAACTCCGCTAAACAAACGGTCGGACATTTTGGAAAATATACTTGGCAAACTCACTTTTACTAGAAGACATTACTTTATAAAAAGTACTACATCATTGTTAAAAACGTCCTCCAACTTGTTGCCGTAATACTTGGCTATTAGAAATATAATAGTTTTTCCTTATATAATAAAGTTACGACAACTTTTTGTAAACGTGTATAATTTGATCATTACAAATCCGTTTTCTACGTTTTATAGGTCCTTAGCTTTGTATCAAAGTATACTATTATATTTTTGATAAGTCGACATAATTTATAACGCCTAAGTTCCATTTTTGACTCGTACAAAGTAAATATAACATGCTGAAATTTCCAGAAAATTATAGTTTTCGTCGCCTACTTGAAAAATTCATAACTTCTTCGTTATAGCTCTGTTTTAATCCGTTCAAGCGACCACGTTTTCGTTTTAAAGTGTATTTTCTAATTATCCAGGCCAAAAAATTTTATTTACTGTCGAATTTTCCAGATTTTGAAAATAAGGACAGACCCTTTTGCAAACTTGTCGAAATGAGTTTTTCTCGCGTCAAACCTATTCTAACCCATTCAAAACAACTCCGAAGCTATTCTAATCCTACCATACACCTTCTTAGGGTGTCATGGATTCCTAGACATCACCAAGTGTGATTCATAACAAGGAGTAATTATAGGATGACTAATATATATATATAACTCTTAAAAATCAATGAAAAAGTCGTATAAACCTCATGAGACTTGCATGTTTTCTCAAATAAAATGAAATGACCATAACAATGAATATGAAATAAACACATGAATATGGATGCTTACTAGTAACTTGATGAGGTTTATGGACAATGGATTTTTCCTAATCACCTTAGGTTTTTATTGCAAAACCTTTACAACAAGTGATAATAGAGTGTAAAAAAAACTTGTCTTGAAAATTTTGATGAAATCCTCTTGGTCCTATGTGGTTGCCGGTTTTGGAGAGGAAGAGAGGAAGCAAATGGGTTTTCACCTTGATATTAACTTTGTGTATGTGTTAAGTTAAATTGTATAATACTTCTACTAGCAAGAGATATTTGCAAAATCCTCTCATGACTCACCCCTTGTGTCGACAAGGGGTGTTAGTCATAGCTTTGTTATGTTTTTTTTTATTATGTATAAGAGTAAGTTAGTGTAAGTAGATTGAGGATATGTGGTAAGTTAATTACACATTTGAGTATTTAGGGTAGCGTTAGATAAAAATAACTTTTAACGGGTCAAGATAAAATATATTAAGGTCATAAAAATTATAAAAATACATTTCTTGCAAAATTTGAGTGAAATAATAATTATCGTGTAGTTTTTAAGAAAACGTCGTAATTATATAAATATAACAATTTAGATACAAAATAAATTTAAAACACTGGGTAAACTCATAATATTATTTTTATAAACTTAATATGAGTATAAAAATATATTGGAATAATTTTTGAAAGTAATGGATCAATTGTTCAAAATAATTAATTACGCGATAACGTTTATTTAATATGAAATTATACGGTTAATGTAAAAATGCAAAACCATGCATGAACTAATATGATGATAATGATGATAATTATATGTAGACTAAACTTAGTCAATATGGAATGTCCTTAATGATTATATATGAATTCACAGCTAAACCATTACGGTTACGTGAATTTGATGCTCGTAAACCTAGTTTACGATAAATGATAAATGATGAAGCATGAATAATGTTTTGAAATATGACCTGAAAATAAGAGTTGTCACAGCCATGGCCTTGCCATGACTTTGGTCTTGACTACCATGGTCTTGAGACTTAGCTTTGGCCTTGGCCGTAGCCGTGGTCTTGGCTTATGGCCATTAGGCCTCTTGGTTTGCTTTTAGTTGTGACAAAAGTATAGTTGTAAGACTATATTTACGGTAGTTTATGTTTTTGAAATATTTATGGCCTTTTTAAGCGTTTTCAAGGTCCGAGCTTCTTTGCTATTGAAGGAAAACGTCGTTCCGGACAACTTTCATGTTTTAACTTTTTGATGATTCGGACCAGAAGTACCATTTTAAAAAGGGCATAACTCAAAACGAAAGTTATGGGCGGCGTTTAGGTTTCGCTAACTTCTTTTGCTTATAACTTTTGACTCGTTTGTCCGTTTCGGGTGATTCAAATTGCTATGTTTACCTTTTAATCTTGTCTACCATATTATGTAATTTAGAAAGTCCTTATGTTACTATTTTTAACGGTCTCACATGTGTAGAATATGACTAGTTTACTAGTTTGTTACTTTTATGACAATATGTGAATTAAAACAAGTGATTGAGTATATGTACATCATGAATCAACATAGTAACTATATATATAGCATGAAATAGTTAATATTATGAATAATAAAGATGAGATGATGGTGGTGATAAGTTTCTTACAACTTTTGGCTTTCAAATAGAAAGGAGTAACTTAGTAAGGATAGGACTTTGATTGATCGCGAAAGATTTCGGATTGAGCTAGCTTTCCACACCTTGGCACCCTTGCAAACTTGAAGAGTTGGTGATGAAGTACTAAGTGACTTGAGTGGATCTAAACTCAAGAAGATCACTTAAACTTGCTAGAGATTTGATGTAGTGGCTTGATCTTTGGAACTTCCTTGCATAAACTTTGAGTTTATAGATCAAATGATGGAAGATGTGAATGTTTTAAGTTATGAACGACCCATATCAGTAAGTGAGGGAGTTTATGATGTATTTCACTTCCTATTTAGGAGGGTAAGTTTGGTTAACCATATATTGGGTTAAATATTAACCATGGTTAAGTTAGGACACTTGTAATGATCAAAATGAACCTTGGTTAGGATTAAGCCACCAATATGATGACTCCCCCCCCCTTAGGTCGGTCTCAACATGCTTAGGTGGCTTAGATGATAAGTTTTGATAATATCTTGAGTTTAGAGTAAGTTTTGGTTCCGTTAAATGCCAACCGTAAGTCGTTAAGCCATAAAACGTAAAACCGGGTATCGTAAAAATACAAAACTTGTAGGAATGATGAGACTCATCATTATACTCTATCTAAAAATATAAAATGAGTGATAAGTCTCATTGGGTCCAAAAACGCTGCTTAAAGCTGGAAATACGGGTCAAAAACGCGTAATTCGCAGTTTATCGGAAAATAACGAAATTTCAGGGAAACGACCGTGAATTTATTTAGAGTAGACTAAAATTAGTCTAAAAGTGATATGAGATGTCAAAATGTGGTTTTCTTCATTCGCGGGGATAACTTAACAGTTATTTGCGAAGTTTAAAAGTTACGCGATTTATGCAAAAATGTAGAACGTACAAGGTTAAATCCTTTATGGTCAAAGGAGGAGGGAAATATGTTTGACTTTTCCAAAAAATGTAAAAGTGTCAAAACATATTAGAAACGCAGGAATCGTTAAGTCTGGATGTAAGTAGTATTGTTTAAAACGTAAGTTTAGTTTTTCAGTGCAGGGCTTATTTGGTAACATAAAAATAAATCTTAAAATTCTCAAATTAATCATGAGTGATCTAAGAATTTATCTGATGTTAGGAAAATTATCAGAGTTGATTTTCGTTATGCGCGTGATGTTTAAACGATGGACCGTCCAAAATGAAACTTTATAACGATGTTTTCTTAATAACTTTTGCGAAGATGATCTAACGATTGTCGAATTCTCAGGACATTACTAAAATAATTTATCTTACGAGAACGTGAAATAAAAATTTTACGGATGAATAGTGAAAATGAATAGTAAATGTGAATAGTAAAAGTGAATAGTAAATTCTCGAAAATGAAAAGTAGCCTGAAAATGCGGGTGGTTACATCCTAATTATGAAAAAATTACCTTAAAAAGTGTAATTTTGTTTTCGCATTTGATCCTAAACTTGAAGATCACCGCGGTCAATAACTTATCAAATAGTATCTCAGATGAAATATTTGAGCAAATTACCTTAAAATAAGGTAACTTTTTTCCATAACATAAACATTCTTCCAGCAAATATTGTATCATTGAAAAACAAACAATGAGCGGGCTAGACTTATATGTATTAGGATTGAATTCTACAGTCTATAAATACATTAGTGAATCAATATAGAGAATATTTAGAATTAAATCCATTTGAATTTTATAGTTCAATCAATTTAGTTTAATATTTACATATGACAAAACTTTTAATTAAATATTATAGAATCAGCAAGTTACCATTACATACAATATAAAATTTAGCAAATAGGAATTGAGTAGGATTGTCTAAAGTTAAATTATGTGCACCTGCTACTATGTCCCAATGTGGTTTGTGTTCCTTGGAAAACTTGAGCATTCATTAACGCATTAGCCAGAGTACATACTCACCTTTCTCAGGTGTTTCTATGTACATGTGCCCTATATATAAATATTTATAAAAAAAATTGAAGAAACACAAAGTTTACTAGTTGCAGCAGCAGTGTTAGCTTGTACAATGCCATCGGACTTGACGTTAAAAGCAAATTTAACAACAACTATAAGATGTTCACGTTCAGCTCCCATAGCCTTTGCAGCCTTGACTCACTGGGCCGCAACGAAGGTGGCAACATAGGAAACAACCAAGTCTGTTTTGGCCATTTGCTCATTTTTTTTATGGAAGCTGATGCCGCTGCTGTGGCAGCTGCGATGATAGTTACTGCTACTGCTAGGGGTATGAGCAACCATTTAGAAACCAAGTGGAAATAATGTAAACCTTTGTGATAGGGGTATGAGCAACCAATCCGAAACCATATTTGTCCACTGGAATAACTTTCAATTGACTGAAAAATAAATAATGAGTTATGATCTTAGAAACTTTAGCCCATGATTATAAGTCAATAATATGATGAGATCTAATTAGAGTTCTAAATAGAGAGTATGAACTAAATGTATAGATAAAAGGCTTTTATTATATATATATATATATATATATATATATATATATATATATATATATATATATATATATATATATATATATATATATATATATAATGAGCAATTTTAAGTTTCAAATACATATCAAGTTATACATGTGTACGTTTGTTTCAATTGACAAAGAAACGCTAAAGATTCTGAAACAAAAAATAAAATAAAATTTTACTTCTGTGGGACCTGATGTAGATACAATACTATTAGCACTACCAGCTTGATTTACAGCACTGGTTTCTGCCATCGAAGAAGTGACAGATGGGTTCTCAGCTACAAGAGGGACTACAATAACACTCCTAGTGGTGGCAATAGGAATGTCATCAATTGCAGCCTCTTCAACCATGAACCCAACTTCAAGATTCCTATCATTCTTTAGCTTATCGGTTGAACTCTTAGGAGTCGTCTCATCTGCTTCTATTTGTGGTATGACCTTTATGATAAGGTGGCTGATATAACATACTAATAACACAATTTCAGATCCTAAAAAAATAAACGAAACACGGTTACCAAAACTCTAATAACCAAATCCACAACTTTAATAATATAATTCAAACGTAAGCAATAATAATTCTTTAAAAACAAAATTTGCCTAAAGTAACAACACCCGAAGCAACAAATAAGAATGTGATACAAACCTGTACACTTGCCACTCATACGAAGGGCCATAGTTGCAACCTTTACTATTACGGTGCTCAAACTTTAACACTACCTACAAAAAGTGTATACAATAAACAAATTAATCGTGAAACACAAAGTAAACTATTAAAGTCATTTAAAATAGTTGAGTAATTTCAAACAAATAGACTTACCAATAGTTATAATTGTGCCTGTATACACAGAAACATCGAGATATGACAACAGAAAAACTTTCTTCCTCGTTCAATTCCATCATGCAAATATTAGGGTTTTGAGTTAAATTAAAACGATATCAACCACAAGTGTATATCAAGTTATCAACAGCAAGTGCAACAATGATCCTTGGTGATTGGGATGAGTGATTGCTGAGACTTCAACTTAACATGAAGCGGACTTGATTTATCATGTATGACGAGGCAAACGATGAACATGATGGATGGAATTTTAAGAATCATATATATGGCACAGTTGCAGTTTAATAATCTTTTAAAAGACATCATAAAAATTTATCTTCATGAAAGACCTTTGGAGAAACTCCATCTCAAATTGGTTGTAATGTTGACTTAATACAAGTTGCTAAATCATATAACTTTTTGGCCATAAACCAATCAAACTCGAGAAGTTGAGCATTAACTGATTATTCTAGTTTAATGTCATGATGTTTATGAATGCATATTATAAACAGTCGTAATATTCACAAAGAGATAAGGTATAAAAATAGAATGCATATTATAAAAATAGGTTAAACGTTTAGCTTTTAGGAATGTATTTATACATAAAAAATATAGGTTAAAAATATATAAGGCATAATTATCTTGTAAGGTAATATATATCATATTTTTTTTAAAATTGTTATCTTCATAATATACATTCCTAAATTACAAACTCCAGAATTTTTTAGCATGTCTTTATTTGTATTGATTTGGAACATATAAATCAAAAAACAATTTAGTAAAGTGGTAAATTGTTTACAAAACACATGAATGACCCAAGTTCAAATCCAACAAATGTCTTCTTTTTAATAAAAAAATTTTAAAATTCAAAAATAACAAAAAGAAAAAAAAAACGAAATTTACAATTTAATAAAAAAAAATGTACATATATTAATTAAAATGCCACATGTCATTTAAAAAAATGCCACACAAATATAATGATGACATGGAAATATGACTTGGCATTATGGGATGCCAAGTGGCATTTTATGTGGCATGCCTCCTCTTATATATAATGTATATATATATATGTATATATATATATATATATATATATATATATATATATATATATATATATATATATATATATATATATATATTCAATTGGATGAAAGCTAACAACTTAAAACTTATAACACAATTTAAACATTTTATAGCTAAAAAAAAAGTTTGGTTCTTGTGGAAATATGACAGCCCAAGAAAATATTCACCAAGCCCGAAACAATTCATCCCTTATTATACCAGCCCAAAACCAATGCAAACTAAACCTAGTCCAATGTAACTTTACCCTAATAAGTAGGTATAAAACACTCACTTATCTCCCATAACCCTAAATCACTCAAAATCTTTACCCTGATTTCTTTATCACCATGCGGCCACCAACTCAAACTATCTCACAAACTAAAAAAACCAAAAACAAACAAAAAAAAGGTCCCATGTTCTTGTAAGATCCTTTTAAAGATCAAAGGTAAGTGATGTTTTATTTGTTTTTCTGTTAAAGATTAAAATCTCGGCCAATCTCGCCAGAATATCGGCCAAAATCTCGCCAAAATCGGCAAAATATCGGCCAATCTCGTCGAGAATATCGGATCCGAGATTTGGGGGCGATATTTTGATGAGATTATTTCTAGGGGCGATATCCGAGATATAGACGAGATAACAACGAGATATCGGCGAGATTAACTACATAGGTTGTTCTTCATTGTTGGACTGACATCACACATTAGAGTACTGAATTCAAACAGGGGTACAAAGTGTTGGTTTTATGGATATAAATTAGTAGACGTGAGTTAGGATCGAACTCGAGACCACGGGATTGCACACTTTGCGTATGAGAATTAAAGTTAATAATTAAATGTAAATGTTATATTTATTTATTAATTAAACGAAATAATTATAACGGACGTTAAGTAATTAAGTGTAATGAACTAACTGTCGTTAAATGTAATTGGAAAGGACTAGATTGCAAATTAATATTGGGAAGGTTCCGGAATCCCTTTGAGGATACAATACCGATCGGCCAAAGAGGGGAAACCCAACCCAACTCAAACTCAACTTGTTCTCCAAGTTTAGTTAAGTATATATACAAGGCTAGGGGTCTTGGATTTGCATCTCTTGTACTCATTAAGCTAAAACCTAAATTGTTTTGTGTGTGTTTTTGCTTAATTCGGTCGACATACACCTCAAGGGTGTCGACACATCTCTTTTCCAAACTCAAATTGTTTTGTTTAATTAAAACTAGCATTCCTTTAATTTGGTATAGTACGTGTGTACAAGAAAGTGGTACTAACACATTATTGTTAGTATTCTTGGATTGAATTACAAAATCGGTAAGGGGTAATTCACATAATCCTATAAAACCTAATTAGGGTTCATCCATTGCTAGTTTTCTGGATTTGATTCTTGTTCGGCTAGAATCAAGAAAGGTACGCATATTCTTGTTTATGTTAATTAATTATTTGTTAATCTTTCCTATACGCTTCCGCATGTGTACTTGATGTTTATTGTTTATATTTATTATTAGTCATGTTATATAATTCCAACAGTGGCATCACGAGCCTTGTATAATGAGTAATTAATTACTAAACATGTAAAAAAACGAATATTGTATGTTGTTTGATATGATTATTCTTGGGTTTTGGTTATGATTATGTAAACCCTAATTTTAGGGTTAGGGCTTTTGCCCTAATTGTTTTAAAAAAAATTTATGGATCGAATTAAAAAAAATTATGGGTCGAAACCCTAAATTTTTTTAGTCAATTTTTGTTAAAAATTGTTTTAGGGTTTATTATAATTGTTATGTTATCCATATTGAAACCTAGAATTAATATAATTATTAAGTGATAAATTCATGAATAAAGTGTTATGTGACATGGAATTGTATGCGATCTTGTGACTTACCTGAATAATTGTTATGTTATATCCATGATGATACATGCATGTTCGTCATGGATGGTTGTTTGAATTTTTAATTGTTAAGTTATTTTATCACATGCATGTTTTGATAAATCTTGAATTGGGGAATACCTCAATAATATTAATTAATCAATTATGTGCAATTTGGTATATTTTAATTATGGCTTACGCAATCGATTCGTCGATGTATGTGGCTCACTTTCAATTGTGTGAGTGAAAGCCCTAGTTAATATATACGTTAATTAACCTAGATATTGATTATTAATAGGCTTTATCGAATAAGTTGCATGTCGCTACTTGTTTACACGTATTAATTGTTAGTTATGTGCGCATTGTTTTTAATTATTTATTTTTTATTTGTTTACTTGTTTGTTTATTATGTGTGACAGTTTTAAGCAAAGGGTAATTTTGAATAGAAAAATAATACGGACTAAACAATGGTGAAATTTGATTTGTTTTTGAAGAGTTAAGTTTTCAATAGTTTAATTGATCGATGATTTTGGTACAAAAAGTGAGAATGGCTCACCCAATTTGACGGACTATGTGGGAAGTACTAGGAGGGGAGCACATTAAATTGTGACTCTAAAGAAGGAGGTTATTGCTTCAGCGCTGACCGAATTCTCCGCTTGCTTGCGAGTCAAATTGGAGTTACCAAGTAGGCTATGCGTACAAAATCATCTTAAGGGCAAATTAGCTTTAATTCCATGCGCCACTTTTGTGGTAATTATCCGAAACACTAAGTCTTTAGACTTATGCAAAAGTACGGTATAATGGATGATAATTAAAGGTAAATTCTTTGATTGGCGAAACCAATACCTCAATCAAAACTTTGATAATTTGATCTTTATGAATTGGTTAATAAAAAGTTTTTTATTAAAATTTATGCTACAAGATGAATGCATGACATCTTTGTACATATTTGATTTGACACCATAAATCAAAACTAGTACCCTTTATAAATTAAGTTAAGTGCCATCTTGTTAAAGGAACACTTGAAGTTGCAATTTACGTCATGTCAGAACTTGGCGAGATTGTGATGGAAAGGTAAATCTTTATGTAAAGTCAGACCTTACATGAACATATTTGCAGTTCTTTAAGTTAGACGACTTAAATTGAGTAGTAAGTGAGACATGGACTCAAGGCACAAAATGGGATAAAACATGTTTACATTTGCAATAGCGTTGGAAAATGTAAATCCCATAATGATCTAGGAATTGGAAAATGTTTGCCAATTATTGTTTGACAGATTACCCTATTATATGCTTTCGTTACTAGCAGATCAACTGATGTAATGGAACTATGATAATTTGGATCCTAGTTTTCGAGAAAATTCTATTGTTATATGAATATTACCTTGGGTATTTTATTTTCTTGAAAAGTTTAATTATCGAAAATACTGAAATTGAATTTTGAAAATTCTTTAAATGTATTAATGCAACATTAAACCGTAAACGTAGGTTATTCCTGTATTAGTAAATTGATCTACACTTGTAAGGGTTTTTGGTAGAGTCAAATTTGCTAAAAGAATAAACCTAGTCCTCTTTTCACAAGAAAGAGTGAGATTCAATCCTATTCCTTTTCATGAATGAGAAAGGTATGATAGGACAAATTAGAATTGTCTAAATTCTCAATACATAACTCGTAAGCAAATTTTAATAGTTAAGAAAATTGCATATTTTCTGAGTTATTAAATTAGAAGCTAGACTAATTTACTGCATAATTGGTAAAAGACAAACTAGCATATTTTATCTATTTGTTTTGTTTTGACCATTTGAAAGTACTACTTAAAATTGTTGGAATAGTAGAACTAATAAGAAAGAAATTGCATGCCCGATTTTTCAAGTTAATAGCATTGATGGATAGTTCATCATCTACATAGTAGATTACACTCTTTTAGTACATAAGTAATTGTTATGTATGGACTTTCTCAAAAGTGTAGGGAAGTAAATAGAACACTATTTTCTTTCATTGGTTAATGAAACACTTACAATGTTGTCAAGTCCAGTGGGAGTATTGTGTTCTTATTACTGAATAAGGAATTAATGTAATGATCTCTAATTCAGTGGGAGTTACAAGCTTTGTCATCTTGGTAGTAACCCAGATTATCTCTAGAATGTCTTAAGATAATTACTTTCCACTTGTAGACACTTATGTTTTCAAGGATAGTTATGTATGTTTCCTTATTAGACAATGAAGTGGTTCTACATCTACTAGTTATGCTAATACCAATGACACAATCATATTAGTCACATAAACAAACATATGTCGTGTTGTTTATCTGCTACATGATGTTGTTCCATGCACAAGTGGGAGAAATCTATATTGTGTGCAAGGTACAACATTTATATATATGTATATGATTTAACGGATTCTCTTGACTGCAAGGTAAAAGACTAATGTTCTAATATAACTTGTACATATCTAATTCAAGAAACACTTGGTGTTGCAATTTACGTCATGTGAGAACTTGGTGAGATTGCAACAACAAAGTAAATCTCCATGTGAAGTCAGACCTTGCATGGACACATTTGCAGTTTCTAAATTAGAAAACTATTTAGAACATATGTCAAAATGATATATAAGACTACTTCAAATTAGAAATTTATGTATTATTAGAATGACATAAATGAAGTAATCTAATACTACTTCAATTTGTTTATTTATGTATTTTGGAATGACATAAATGAAAAATAATGTAGTCCTACATTATTGTGAAGTAAATAAATTAACTTGAAATTACTATTGAAACCAAGAGTTGTGTTCATAATTACTTTAGTTAAACATGTTTATGATTCATTGTAGAGATATAAACATAAAGTCTTTTAAGACTTATAATAAAGTAAGACGTTAACTTGTTATATTTTTTTAATTAAGACATATACAAGAAGTCATTGAGTTGATCAATGATTTATAACGTATAATGGGATTATAACAGTTTATGGTTTCTTTATAAGACATGGATATGAAGTGACTTGGTTAAAAAGTACTTGTGTTATAAAGCATGCAATTGGCTTGACAAGTCTATTATACCATTAAGTTGACTTAGTTGGTGAATAGGTAAGCCAAAAGGAATATGTTTATCTTATATATTGTTAGATTGTCTTACAATATTAATTCTAATGAATACCACAAGTTGATGGTATGTTTAGTTAGGAGAATCAAACTCTATTTGATTTGTTTGATTCAAGATAACCATAACTTCTTTCTTAAAAAGTAACAAGGTTAGAAAATTGAGTATGGATTGAATATACTCAATATGACTCCAACCTAGAAGATTGATAAAACACTATTTTATTATGGAATGTGATGAATCACATTAAGTTTTAAAATTGAAGATTCTGATTTTGTTAAACTACTTGTGAATAGGTTATTAACAAACTTAAGTCAGGAATTATCAATGTGTATTTGTATTGTCCCAAAAAGAGAACAATGTAGTTTTGCTCTAATTGCTAAGTATATATAGATAGTCTATATATTACAAAAGGCAAGTGAGAGTTTTTTTTTATCTTGAAAGATAAAATTACAAAATACATAATCTTCTTAATATCTTCTTAAATACACTAGTAAATATCATGATGAGACTAGATATTAAATGTTAACCTCAAGATGATGGAATTTTCATTCATAGATCTGCAAGGATATATCAGATATTTGATTTATATGCTGAGAAGAACATGAGTTACAGGATTATAGTAAACCTGATAATCATTATGATGGATTACCAAATATTGAATTGGATAAATTACTCATCCTATGAATGTTAAAGATGTTGTCCATAAAGATAATCAATTTTGAAAATTTGGTTTATCTTAATAGTTAGACTAGAGAATGGAAATGAGTTTCTTCAAAGAGATGAAAAACCCTAGTGGTTTGAATTTCTATGTAGAAATCATATAGACAATATTGTGCACATATTTAATGCATGACAAGATTATTGATCACACTTAAGCAATTAATTATGATTGAATATTCTTTTCTAGACACATTAAATATATAAAGATGATAATTGTCATATTTTTTTTTATTAATATAAAATATGACAATGGAATATCAAAACTCTTTTTTGAGAAATTACTTGAGCGAGGACGTAAGTAATTGAAAGGTTTTTTAAATTCATATAATCTTTGGAAGTGTACGAAGTGCAATAATTCATGAATGGATAAATGCATGCATCTATAAAATTATTCTTATGTTTAATTATTAAATCCTAGTTTTGATTTATAATTGAAATAAGATAAATTTTAAGTATTCCTGAAAGCTAGTGGGAGTATTATGTTAAGGTTTTAAATCTTAAATGTTGTATAACATATAGGAAGTAACATTCCTAGTAAGCTAAATGTTAAGTCTTAGATTGGAATGAAACTTCACTTGTAAGATTTAAGAATTAAAACGTACAACCTTGAAATATATGTTTATTGTTAATAAACATGTGCAGTAAAATAAATGATTCTAATAAAACATGATATATCATTTGGGAAATGGATAAATATCTTTTGACAAGATAGAACATGAATGAAGTCTAAGTTTGACCTGTAGATTCATCATGTACATCATGTTGTGTATTAAAATATTGTATCATTCTTGAATAAGAAGTGATTTGACAACATGGATATCTAACTAAAAGTTATTAGATAACTTGTGTAATGAATATTCTAATAGAATTACATCCTCAGCCTGGAATTGCTCCTAGATTATATGGATGAACCATATGTCAATTGTTGTGCAAATTGTCATCAACTACAAACTTGAAAGTTTGGAAGACATCAAACATTACACAATAAGATATTAAAGTTTACGGAGTTTTAATGAGCATATTGTTGTTTGTATACAATGATGCTGGTTTAATTGAGATGATACTCAATGCTAGTCATGGTAGGATTTCATCCTTGTTAATGGCCATGTGAACTAGTTGTGCTACTAAGAGCGCAGTTGCATTATACATTAAAAGAATAAGAATACTTTAAACTTTAAAATGTTTGAAAGTTTAAATTGTCATAAATTGGTGATAGAGGATGTCACACACTTTATGAATTATTATGTGGATTGGTGAATGCACACGTACAAGGATTTCACTAATTGAATTCTTAAAATAAGTATTCTCAAAATTATGATAGATCAAGTTGGTTGATTTATGTCTTGTCAACAAGTATGATTGTCATTACTTGAGGCATAATTCATCAACTGGAATTTTCATGCATTGATCTATTTGGTATTTGGATAAGGGATGTTAAACAATTGTTATAATAAATCAAATACTTGGTATGTTTGATTTTATAATATATTGTATCCTATATTTTCATGTTTAATCAGTGAATAAATTTATTTATTCTAAATCGTCCGTTGTCAATTAATGATATGGGGGTATCGTTAAATTAAGACAAATCTGAGTGATTTGGTAGAATATACTTAAAAGTATATTGATGAGAAAGCATACCAATTTCAGATGATATTCAATGAATTGAATATAGCACTTATCCCAACTACATAATTTACTTTATGGATATTGTTGTTAAGTAAATTATGAATAGTTATCCTCAGACTTGAGATACCAGATAAGTGTCATGAATGTAGTGCACTTCTGTGGAACAACTTAACGCTATACGTAACTGGTAGTCATAAGGGTTGTTTTCAGAAGTGTTGCAAAGTTTGTGGGTTAGTCTCGTAGTCAAGATAGAATTTGTTCCTTCAAATTTATTTGGAGTTTAATACTGTTAGGTTCCCATATTAGTAACACAAGCATCAATATAAGAAATAAAGATTAAGAGTGATCGGTTGAACAAGATAATCACACACACGAATGAATAATGAAAGGTTACGTGTAGAGAGTGAATAAAATGAACAACCAACCCTCAAGTGAGGGTTATACAAGAGTATTTATAGGGCAAGGAGCTAGGGCAACACATCTAGACTCCTTCCCTTCTTATGGGCTTGGGCCAAGGCTTATGGGCCTTCTACACAAGCCTTAGCTTAAAAACAAACATAAAGGCCATATTAAGCTAACTATTACATATGAATCACTAACACTTGAATTAATGTTTAGGAGTGATTCCAACAATCTCCCCCTAAGTGTTGGTGATGAATGAAAGAGTGATAAACGTTGTAGGTGCTGATGTAATAGTAGCTTTGACGTCTTCTGACATTCTTCTTTCTTGTGAGAAGAAGTGTCTTGATTCGAACAATCTCCCCAGTGTAGAGAAATTGTTTCCTTTGAAGTATTCTGCTTTGATGTCATCATTTACTTTGTTCTTTGATCTTTGTTCTTTTTTATGGTAGTGATAGTATGTTGTTGTTGTCTACATCAGGTCTGCTTCGTTGCTCCAATGTCTCCATGTCTTTCTTCAACATGCTCACACGCTCTTTAACGTTGGATTTCAGTACTGATGAAGTTCTCTTAGTCTTTAAACTTTGTAAATTCTTTGACTTGACGAAGAATTATTCTGACTTTTGTGTTGCCTTTAGAGAGAACTTCCATTGGTGTTGTTGTTGGTATGAGCATGTGAAGAATCTGCACAATCAGTCCACTCCAGAGCTTCCATAAGAAGAAAACATAAGAAAGGTTAGTAATAAGCGGATTCCGGCACTTACAAGTTCGAACTTCGAGAGTGTTAACAACATAGTGTGAAAACACAACTCTAATTCTCACAAAGGCTGTTCCTGAACTAGAGTCCCACAAGTGAGATAACACGATGTACCGAAGTACATCTACAGTTCAGATGAGTCGCTGAGGTACATCGAAGCATCACCTCACGATCAGAGACCGTTTGAGACACACTAAGCGTAATCCATGGGGAGTTACCGAAGTGACTTGCTGTCAGGGCTGTTTGATGTTGACCCTGGCAGGAGTTTCCATTCAATCACTGAGGATCACATGTGTGAACCTCTCATAAATGTTCTTGACATATTTCTAAGATCTGTGAAGGACACGATAAGGTATCATTTGCGTTCTTATTGTTGAACGTCAAGCGATAAAAATGTCAAGTGTACCTAAGAGATTTTTGGATGAATCTCGTGGCTCTAGACTCAATAGTGCGCTTTGGCTTTCCTGAGCGGAGACTAGGGAGAGGGTCTCCTTCTTCAATACCAACAATCTCTAAGAGAAAGCCGATAGTTTACGTAGGGTTCCCTGTGAGAATGAAACAAGCTTCTGTTGAGAGAAACTTGAGTGGCTAAGAAGGTTTAGTGCATGCGTCACTGGGTCCATGACGACTTTTAATCTTCAATACCGGCGTCATCAAGTGACAACCAGTAATATATGAATTGAACCCGTTATCCGCCTAAGTTGAATAATCTGGAGGGCTATTTCTTTTCGCCTTTTTCTTTGCGTTTCTTTTTAATTCTTCAACTCCTTCTTTCTCCGATTCTCATTTTCTCCTTTTTATAATCATACCTAAGGACTTCTAATTCTAACTATTGGTAATGTCCTTGGGTAGATCCCTCCGGCTCTGGCGGATCATAGGACGGTTATTCCTAACCTTAAACACCTTATAACTCCATTGCCATAAAACCATTTTCATGAAAATCTCTCGAAGTGTTTGTGAATAAAAAACCATGTTTGAACACTTCAAGAGTTTTAGATTTTCATAAATACTCCCCCTCCACTTGTGCTTAAGAGTTTTGACGAAATCAGATGAGAGAAGAGCGCACTTTTGAATTGATCAACTCATGATAGACAATCCCTCGCGAGACACGGTTATGTTGCATAGTTAAAGAGATACATTGTCAGCTTTTAGGTGACAGCTAGCTCTAATAACTACCTTGAACATGTGGACAACCCCGAAAGGTTGTCAAACCCGTCAAAGTTCATGTCTATCAAGAGCTTCTCGAATGGGTACAATTTACTTGGATAATTCTTGGAAGAAAAATCTTTTCAATGTATGACTGTTCAGATCCCGTCAATTCATGGGTTGAAGTCTTTTCACGCGAGGATTCAATAGCAAAACACAACATATTTCTTATCACATAATTTTTCTCCCCCTCAAAAATGGCATATAAATATGTTATTTTTTAAGAAATGTTGAGAATAAATATGATTATTTTGAGTTTTGTGGGAAGATTACACGAAGAACAATTTGTGAACAGAGTTTTTTAATCAAATACTCCCCCGCAACAAGTGATATTAACGGTTGCGTTTTAGAAAAACATAAGGGGAAATACTTGTTCTTTTGAGCAAAACCTTTTAAAATTGAAAGGTTTGATAAGTTTTACTCAAAAGTAAGAAGCTTTCGCTCCTTTTATAAGGATTGTGGCAGGCAAGTACCACGGGTCCTTTCATTACAAGTACGGGTTGTACACTGTTATGTGTGCACAAACCATTGTCATTATAGAATCACACATCCAAATTAATATGAAATTGAAACAGTTTAAGGGGTACCAGGAAGTCCATCAATATTTCCAGGAATGCGAACAAGGCGTTGATAGCCTGTGAGAGTAATCCTGGGACGACCACCTACCAAGCTCTCTAGAGTTCTGAACTGGTCCCTTATGTACAACCTTTCATCGATCCGAGTGATTATCCTCTTAACATCCCGTCAGTCCTGAAAATTCCATCGCTTTGGAAACCCAATGCCTGCATGTATCGCCTTCAACCTATAAGCCAAACCATCCCTGACCTTCTTCAATGTGTGATCCCCAAATTTGTGAAGATCTCTACACGCCATCAAGCAGTTACGTTGTAGTTCACTACGGTAAACTACTCCGAATGGTTTGCTGACGAGAGTGTATTGTGGAAGCGGTTGATGTCGGAAGTTCTAGCCGAGGTCCGGTGAAGTTGACACGAGTCCGTACGAATCAACAGCAAGTTGTAAATCTTCTACACGTTCTTGGATCACTATGCTTCTGATGAAGATGAGCAAGGACTTGATGTATTCACGTTGAATTTCAATCGAGAATTGTCGCATTCTTCCCTGTACCTTGGCAAGATACAGATCTTCAATTTCGTTGAGAGACAAGTTCGAAAGTCCGCTTACGTAATTCATAGTCCCTTTCGTCTTGTCTTTTGACCACGATAGTCTTGAGGAAGGTGTAATCCCATTTAGACGAAAGAGTGACATGCTTAACAGCAACGATCCCTTTAACACTGTACACTTCATGTTGAGACTTTCGAACCTGGCAGCTTTTGTAGTAGATTCGCCGTTCCGCCAATGGTTAATCCCGCATACATTGCATCAATGTCATACCGTTCCACGCTGTTGGAAAACATGTGGGTAGCCTTTTCTTCAATGGCTATGCAGTTGGAGTATATAGCTGCCGGGAACAGAAGTGTAAGTGATGTAGAGTATTTCTTTGAACCATCGCTACCGTGGAGAAATTCCAAGTCATTGTTGAAGAAGTAGCGAAATGTAATCTTAGGTTGATCTGGTTGGCCAATCGTCGGTAGAGGTTTAGACCAATCGGTGTAGTATGGAGGGTTGTCTCTTCTGGTGAAGTCAATGTTTGCTTCAGGGTTGAGCCAATCAATGTTGTTAGACATTGCTCGTGCTATGTTTTCAAGGTGATATTCGACTTCAATAGCACTTTTCGAGCTGTCTTTGAGTAGTTGAAAGGCTTCATTCTTGATTCGTTTTAACTCTGATTTCGTCATCTTCTTCACACGGAACTTTTCTTGCAGTAACTTAGCATGCTCCAACGTACGACCTTCTACCATATCTGGATCATCAGTAAGAGCGGGACTAGCATCAACAAGTGTAGAGAACCATTCAAACTCGGTGTCATCTTCGTCTAGCCATGAGACGACATCTGCCTTAGGAGACTTCTTCTTCTTCTTTGGTCTAGATGAGGATGCTGGTTTCTTTGTTGAGGCGGGAGAGGTGGGCTGTTGTTGGGGCTCAGGGACTTCCTCATTGTCACCACCAGTATACTCAAAGTGATCATCGGTTTTCTCGTCGGGTGGTAACTCGAGTCCCGAGGTTTGTCAGCAGAAGAGCGTGGAGGAGATCGTTGTTGAGATGGAGTCCTTTGGGGTGGAGGTGGCATGGATGAAGATTCACCAGACTTCTTTGGACGTTTAGGTGCAGAGTCCTTGTCCGTATCATCGTCATCTCTTGGTCGTTTAGGTTGGTATGCTGATTCCTTGCATGATGATCTGAGTTGATAATCTAGTAGACCTTCAAAAAATTTAGCTTCATCCGAAGTAAATGTTGCAGATCGTTTTGACATTTGCATCACCAATTTAGCGATTAAATCAGTTTCAGAAAGATCAGATTCTTTGGCCATTATATGTTTAACCAATTCGACGATGTTTGGAGTAAGTTGTCTGGAGAATACTTCTCTAGTCACACCAGGGACGATGTCGAAGAAACTTGTGAGTATATTCTCTTGCCGTCTTCTCCATTTCCTTTTGGAAATTTCCTTTGATAAACTTTCGTATTTGTTCCCTTTCTGTCAACAACTCGTTTATCTCGTCTTGAAGAAAATTGATTCGTGAGTTGATTCAACTTTTTGTTGGTTACATCCTTCTTCCGTACTTGCTTGACAGCTTTAACAATCCTTGTTTTAGCCTGGGATAACCAAGAGTCTGTTGCTTTCTTCACAGATTTAGATGTGGATCTGGTTGTGCCTTTGGATAGTGGAGGTGAAGAGTGAGAAGACGAGTCTGATGATGAGGATTCGTGAGGTGACTCTGGATCCTTTGGAGGTTCAGAGGTTTTTTCTTTGGAACGTGTTGGACTTTCTAGAAGAAAGTAATCATATTCAACCTCGTCATCCTTTGCAGTCTTAGCCTTTTCTTCAGCCTAAATCCTGGCCTCTTCCTCTGCTTTGGCTTGAGCTGCAGCCTCTTCATCAGTCTTTGCTTTCTTTAACTTTTCCTTTTCTGGTTCCTCTATGTCAAAGTCGATAGAATCCTCAGTCTGCCTTTGTTGTTGTTCGTGGGTGATGGTGGTACCAATTTCCTTATCGGGTTGATTAACCGCATCGGAAACTGGTATGGCTTGAGTTCCACCACTTGACCCTCCAGGGCCACGAGTTTGTGCTTTTACGAATTCATCGGCAAGGTATTTGAGTCTGAGGTTCTTCAACTTCTTTTGATAGTCTTTTTCTTCATCAAATGGTTCTTCTTCAGAACTTTCCTTATCATGCTCAAGCACCGAGTCTTCCCTTTGCCTTGGTCGCCTTTTGACTGGGAGGTTTAGCTACTGTTGGAGTGACATCGGTTGCAGTTTTAGAGTAGGTGACCTCTTCGTCTGATTCGGTTTCCTCAGAACTTTCATCCACTAGCTTTCTTTGCGGTTCAGACTTGGGAATGGGAATAGGAACAGCTTCCTTAGAGGGAACTTTCCTTTTGAGTAAAGGTTTCCTCTTAGGGAACTTTCTTTGACTCTCAGTGCTTGTAACACTTCCTGCACTGCCCCTCCTGGTTTCCTAGTAGGTGTACCAGAGGACTTATCATCAAGAAAGCCTACTTTGCCTTCATCAACCGCTACCAGATACCTTTTGTATGAATAGAGTTGTTTGACTGCATCGGTTAGAAGGTGATCTGGCAACACTGCACCCTGTTTCTTTGTTGTAGATTCCTTAAATCTGACTGTTAGTGTAGGTTCATACAACATGGAGTGATTGTTGGGGTCATTGAGTCTTGGGGGAATATCCGGATTATACCCTAGAGCTCGTTGGATCAATAGTTTGGTATATCTAATATATGGGATCTTGGAGCCAAGCTTTTTGAGGAATGACATCATATCGTCCCATATCAGAGCTTCAACTTCAACGTGTTTCATGTTGACCAACGCCCAAAAGATCTGTAGTTCCATGAGCTTGGGATGCTCATAACCACTATCACGTCCAGAAATGGATTTGGTGATGATAATGTAGAGGGTTCTCCATGGCTGAGGAATATTCTTAAGATCCACGTATGAATGCTTTGTGATTACTCCTGAAGCTTCGTCATAACCAATGTCGATCATGAATTGCAGAACAACCTCTTCAGTTGGTGTGGCAGTGTATTCGGTTGGCTCGATGACAGTAATGAGGAGAACAGCCCTTAAGTCTGCTGGTGTGATGGTGACTTGTTTGTGGTTGAGGCGTCACCGCCACAAAGCATTTTGACCTTTGATCTTTGCATTGTATGCCGTAACGGTGAATGTAGATCTCGGCAATCGTAGCGTAATTGGTGAGCATGTTCTGATAAGGATGATTCTTCAGAATATCCACAGCAATTAAACAAGATGACTCTGAGAAGGTGAGAGTATCAAAATCAACACGAAGGTTATTCTTTCCAATCTTCATTGGATAACCATGAGGAAGATATCAAACGGTGAGAACATTTGGTGCATCCACATTCTGCATTTGAGCGTCCATGTCGTGATCTGAAAGATATTTAGCCAAAAGAACCAACATATCGAAAGACATTATGTTAGTCAACAGATGGTTTTATTGTCTAATTATTGAATGTGATATGTCGATGATTGTTACGAGTCCAATGACACTTGTTTGTCCAATAGTCCAATGTCGTCGTGATAAGTTTCATGAGTTGATTAACTTTAAGTTTTAAAGTCCATGTTTTCACTTATTTTTCACAACATATTAAACTATTAAGCTTATTAGTGACATTATTGGTTTCGTGGCGTTATGATTTATTTATTTACAAGTTTGCACGCGTAACAATTCATAATTAAGGTTAAAACTAGGCTTAGGCATAGAAATGGCAAGCTTATGAGTAAACAGGACTGGTATACGCGTAAGCATAAGCTTATGCGTAGGTTCTTAACTTACGCGTAGGAAAAGAGGACCTTATGCGTAGAGCTTACGCGTAAGCGTATATGGAACCTTACGCGTAAGGCTTACTCGTAAGAGTCAACCTTATGTGTAGAGGTCACTGTTTACGCATATCCTTCACAGGATACGCGTAGTCTCCAATGTAGAACCTTACGCGTAAACGTTACGCGTAAGATTACTCTTATGCATAACATGCTACGTGTAAGGTGATCCTTATGCGTAGATTGCAAGAAACCTTGATTCTGAATTTTTAAGCGTAGAGAACCTGAAATAAATTCATCATAACATCAACATTAACATCTACATTCATTTTCTAACAGTGAAACACGAATACTCAATCAAACAGTTATGCGTAGATAATGTTTTACGCGTAGACCTTAAAACCCTAAAGTTCAATTTCTACGAGTAAGATATCTAGCCATAGGAAATGCACCAAAGTGATTCTGGGATGTCTAGGAGGCCTATTGAGTTGTTCTGTGCAAGTTTTAACATCAAACAAGCTATGAATAAAAAATACCCAATTTGTATGAACTAAAACCCTACAATTCAATTCTTTCACATTTGATGTTACTGAGCAAGTTCTAAGCATGGATATCATCAATTCATCATACACACAACATCTTACAAGCAACTAATTAACCAGAAACACTCACACAAGAAAATACCCAATTCACGCATAAACCCTAACTTTTCAATATCCATCAATTCGTGTTTCTGGGTGAGTTTTGATAATGGAAATGGTTTCAAAGTGATTAATTGAGCGTTTTGACTCTATCATTTTAACCAAAAATACACACCATTGATTATGTGTTCATACGCTTATGCGTAGAACACAAAATCACTCATATATGAAAATCTAACCGTTGGTTTTTGAAACGATTTAAAACCCTTGTTTGTAGGGGTGCTAATCGGGTCGGGTTGGTCGGGTTCGGGTCAAACGGGCCGGGTCCAAGTCGGGTCGAGGCTAAAAATAACATACCCGAACCCGACCCTATTTGAACTCGGGTTAGTCGGGTTCGGGTCAAAACGGGTCGGGTCAAGTCGGGTCGGGTCAAGTCAGGTTCGGGTTTGTGCAATTAACAAAATCATATAATTTGATTTCTTAAACTTAGTACTTAAAATCAAATAATTTCAAGCCAAAAACAACATCAAAAATTAGATAAAAAATGGGCCAATTTTACTATAAAGTTCACAACCTAAATGATCAGACCATACGAATGACACATGATCTACCCCTTATATGCCAAGCATATAATCAAGACACCAAGATTAGACTAGTACACATGTTGCAGACATATAATATAATACATATTACCAAACAGGCAAACACTCATATTAGTACATATACCAAACATATAACCTGACTCATAGTAGATTAAATAAAACATGCTCATGTGCTGCAGACACTATTGCGCATACAAAAATATACTGTCATTAATGAACTTGCAAAGATCACCTCGGGTTGAAACAGAAGCATATACAACTTGGGCTTCCCTTTAAATAAAGATTTGATAAATTCATAAGTCAACTTATAAGGATCAAAAAAAAACCTCGGTTAGTCGGGTTGACCCGTACCCGAGTAGCAAAGTATTTTGAACCCGAGACCTGACCCTATCTCGTACTCGGGTTAATCGGGTTGACCCGATTGACCCGATTTGGATTTTGAACCCGAGTAACCCGACCCGATTATCCCTATTCGGGTTCGGGTCCGGGTCGGGTCGGGATATTTGACACCCCTACTTGTTTGTAATCATGTTAAGAACACAAAACCACTTACAAAATGATGATCCAAAACACGGATTTGAAGCTTGAATTTTAGGCATAGGATTTAGTAAGGTTGAGTAATAAATGTGAAGAGTTAATGTGTTAGGTGGAAGTTTTATTAAAATAACTTTGAGCTTTTGACAGTTTTAGCCCCTCCACCTTTTCCATTTACATCCAATGTCCATAACTTCCATTTTGGTTACCAAACGAAGGATATTTGGAAAGAATTTTGACGACACTCCCCCTCGACTTAAGAAATAAAGAAGTTTTATGAATTTTAGTCCGAGGAGTGTCAGTAAACCAGAAAAGTGACTACCATTATTAAAGAAACAACCATGATAAGGTAACATGCAAGTACAAGGTTTTATGAAACAGAAAAAATATTTGCTTTCTCCCCCTCAACACTTGAACGAAAAAAATACTGAATTTTGAAAGATTTGAGTGTTGACGGAAGATTTGTACGTGCCATGTTAAAAGAAATATAGATAGAAGAATATTTTTGTTGTTTTATCATATTTTATATTTTTGTATTTTGTTTTTGAAAGATATTTACAAAAGAGGTTTTGGTGTTTGACTGGTTTTTAAGAATGTTTTAAGAGTTCATCCAGTTCCTCTTGAGTCAAACACCGCATACCAATCCGGTGGACCAACTCATTAAACCTAGCAAGAGCTAAGGCTTTGGTGAGGAGATCTGCCAGTTGGTATTCTGTACCCACAAAGTATAATTCAGCGATACCACTTCCACGTGGTCCTTGATGAAATGATATCGAAGATCGATGTGCTTTGATTTTGAATGTTGAACAGAATTGCACGAGATCGCAATAGCACTCCGATTGTCGCGAAGACATCGGGATTCATCAAATACATAACCATAGTCTTTGAGTTGTGTTCTCATCCAAATGACTTGAGCACAACACGCCGACATGGCTACATATTCTGCTTTTGTTGAGGACAGCGATGTACAATCCTGCTTCTTCGATTTCCATGACACCAGTTTGTCACCAAGAAATTGTAATGCTCCTGAAGTACTTTTCCGTGAATCTAAGCATCCTTCGGATACCAGATCCCCAAAATAATGGTTCCCTTGATGTATCGGAGGATTCTTTTAGCCTTAGAGATGTGGGTTTCAGTTGGTCTCGACTGATAACGGGAGCAAAGATATACGGAAAAAACAATATCAGGTCTGCTAGCTGTTAGATACATGAGAGACCCAATGATACTACGGTATTTGGTAGGGTCCACCAATTTCCCATGTAAATCAGCGTCTAGCTTCTTGGTATGAGCCATTGGTGTGGCATAGGTGTCACAGATTTGCATTCCAAATTTGTTAAGAATTTCAAGGGCATATTTGGACTGACTCAAGAAAATACCACGTGGTGATTGATGAACTTGCAGTCCTAGAAAGAATGTAAATTCACCCATCATGGACATTTCAAAATGTTTCTTCATTAGTTTTGAAAAATCAATTGAGTACTTTTTATGTGTTGACCCAAAAATGATGTCATCCACGTAAATTTGAACAATTAAGATATGTGCCCCGTGATATTGTATGAAAAGAGTTGGGTCGACCGAACTTTTGGTAAAATTATTGGCAATGAGGAAGGATGATAACTTATCGTACCATACTCAAGGAGCTTGTTTGAGTCCGTAGAGAGCTTTGTTCAGTTTGTAGACATGGTTCGGGAACTCGGGATCAACGAACCCTTCTGGCTGGCTGACATAAACCGTTTCTTTCAGTTGCCCATTTAGAAAAGCAGTTTTGACGTCCATCTGAAAGACCGTTATATTCATATGAGCCGCGAACGCGAGAAAGATCAGAACATCCTCAAGACGAGCAACCGGAGTGAATGATTCTTCAAAGTCAATACCCTCTTCCTGTCTATAACCCTTAGCCACCAGACGTGACTTGTTTTCGACACGTTTCCTTCAAAGATCCAATTTGTTCTTCCAAATCCATTTGAGACCAATGACGTAGACCCCCGTTGGTCTTTCAACCAGTTCCCATACTTCAAGACGTTTGAATTGGTTGAGTTCTTCTTGCATGGATTCAATCCAGTTGTCCTTTGTCATTGCGTCTTTAATGTTTTTAGGCTCAGATTGGCAGACAGTGAGTGCATAAATGCAATGTTCACCATGTGTGTGAAGACGTTGTATTGTTACGACTGGTTGATTCGGGTTTCCAATTATGTTTTCAAGAGGATGGTCTTTTGTCCAATGATGTGTAGAGGGTTGATGTTGGTATACATTGTGCAGATTTTGAGGATTCAAATGGCTTGTAGATGATTCCGCGACATCAGGTGCAGCAGTTTCATTGGCAAACGGGTTAAAGAACGCATTTGGATCAAAATCTGCAGGTGGGGGTACTTCATTAAGAACATCATCAGCTGGATCAGCGTCGTTGGATGCAGTTTGTTCAACTATTGTTGTGGTGTCAACTGGGGGTGCTTCTTCAACCGTAGTTGTTGTAGCAAGTGTATCAGGTATTGGAATATGATCAGGTTTTGCAGCGGAAACATCGGATACACACGAGCACGCGTTCATCAATATCGCACATCAACAAATGCGAGCAAGTAGCTTTTCCATCTGTTGACGAGTAAGTTGTGGGCTTGGTTCACCGATGATGGGGTTTGAGGGAAGTTTAGACGGTTGTGGGTTCCAAGTGTTATGCTCATAAGCCATTTCAAGAAGCTCATCAAAATTAGCATGAATCGTTTCCATTACCTGCTTTGTACGACGATTCCAGATTCAGTAACCTTTAGAGTTCTCACAGTATCCAATAAAGACTCCAACGTCGCTTTGGCTTTGAGCTTTCCAAAGTCATCACGATCATTATTTGGGTAGCAAAGGATCCAAATACATGAAAGTGTTTGAGGTTCGGTTTTCTGTTATGGAGAAGCTCAAAAGGTGTTTTGTTATGGCGTTTTGTAATCATTGAACGGTTTTGAGTGTAGCATGCAGTTGAGACAGCCTTCACCCACAAGTAACTGAAGTTTAGCATTGATTAACATCGTTCTAGCTTCCACTAAATCGATTTCATCTTTCAACAACTCCGTATTGTTCTGGGGTACGTGCAATGGATGTTTGATGCTCAATTCCCACTTTCTCATAATATTCCCGAAGATATTGATTCACAAATTCATCCCTTTGTCTGCTTGAATTTGTCCGACGGTGTTCCGAGCTGAATTTGAATTTTCGTGAGAAAGGTGATGATCATCCGTGGAGCTTGATCTTTACTTTGAAGAAAATAAACCCAAGTCCATCTTGAGTAGTCATCAACAATTACCAATATGTAGCGTTTGCCATTAATCGTCTGCACGCGCATCAGGCCACACGAATCCAATCACGGAAGATGAAATACCAACTTCTCCCTCCTGATGGTTGCGAGCTATCGGAATCATCATAATGTTGCGTACATGCCGTATTACCTTCTCTTGATGCAATATTAACATCATAGCTTGATCATAATTTCCGTGAGAATATGTTGCAAAAGTACTCTCAATAAACTTCTCTCAAACCAACCTTTTATCGAACCTCCTTAGAATTCACCGGCTAATTGTAATGACCACATATGGAGATAGCCCGATACGACTAACTTGAAAAAGAAGTAAGCATCCCAACTTGTGACTTGCTGCTTGTTCTAAATTTATTGAACAATCCACAACTTTGTGTGACCATTAAGAGCACTACAACGTAACTCCTTAAAGTGATGGTTATACACTGTGAGCACTACAACGTAACTCCTTACCAGTTATAACCAGATTGTCAAATTTTCATAATATGCTCCAACAAGTTATCTTGAGACATGCATCCAACCAACCATCGTCTCAAAGATAAAGAAGTCCACCCGTGAAATGTCACTTCAATTCCGCATCAATAATACCGTACAAAAACTCCATAGCCATTGTTTCAGATTAAGCCGTGAATTATGTATCCTTCCGTGAAATATACCCTACCAAAATATACAACTTCTTGTACAGTCATTTTGGAATTTAACCTTAGATGCCAAATCCATCTGATCATATGACAGCCCATTTCATCATGCAGCCCAAATAACCGGTTTAAAACACAAGCCCATAAACGAATGTAACTTGCGAAGCCCAAAACCAATTGAAACCCGATCCAACGTGAAACACGTATAACCGGTTATGACTTATATATCACACAACTTTAACCTAAACCTAAATATCACTTCTAAAAAAACAAACCGCCTACCACTCTCCTAAAATCTCTCACCAACACAGATCTGTGAGAAACAAATATAACGATACTAAATTTTTCTTCCATCCAAATCTCATCTCACTTCTCATCATCATATCCTCAAAAACACATAACCACCTTCTCACCTTTTCGTTAGTATGGCTGAAGAACACGAATGTCTGCGCTTCAAGATCTTTAATGGTGTCAGGTAGGTGGTTTAGATTCGTTTTTGAGTTACACCGAAAGAAAGTCACGTTGATAACAATTATTGTTATTCTTCGTACTTTGGATTTTTCGGATATTACCATGAAGCTTAGTCGACTAACGGATCAATGATGAGTTGTGGTTCAGTAAAAATCTTTAAAAGATTTAACAATGAATCGATCTGAGGTCCTGTTATTTTCTTTTCGAGTTTAATTGATGTGAGATGGGGAGTGATATGTGAGGGTTATTGGTGAGTCTAGATGTAGGTAAAGTTTTTGATTTGGAACTCTCGGACTTATGATGTTAAGGAGACTGAAGTCGAGTATGTATGGTAAATGGTATTTTGATGTTGTGGTCATTTTTACGCGTAACCTACATCATTTCTTAAGCGTAAAAATAGGTCTTGGTTCTTATGCGTAACCTTACGTGTAACGGCATACTTATGCGTAAGCATACGCGTAAACATATGCGTAGGCCATAGGCGTAAGCCAAGGCTTAAGCGTAAACGCATACGCGTAGACCATTCCTTACGCGTAACTTCACAGCTACGCGTAACACCTTTGTAGATTCCCCTTATGCGTAAGTTTAGGGTTTTGACCCTTTGACTTTTTCCGGTGAGTTTTTCCGACCATGTTTTTCCGTCCAGTCTTCATAATAAACCTAGAAGAGGCATAAAAATGCTTCTTTTTCTCTGTTTGACCACGAAACTGACGGTTGACCATTTGATGTTTCACGGATATTTGGTACAAAAAGCATAAAAAGACTGTTTGGACAATATACCCAAGACAGATTTACACAAAAGATCAGGACTTTTTTTTTGACCAAAAAAAAAATAAGGATACTCAAAAACATGAATAAAACTGTTATACCCACAAATCGGAAAAAAAAATTTCCGACCACATAAAAAGCACAAAAACAGTTAAAAAACATGTGTAAAACCAACATAAATCAACACAAGATAACCTTGGCTCTATACCACTTGTTAGGACCGAAAAAGTATAAAGATTTATGTGGTTTTAGGAGGTCTTGGTTGGTGAAAGTAGTTGAAGAACATCATCCTTTCTAGTGAGAGAAAGTAGAGAGAGGGAGGAGAAAACACAAGATTTTATTAAGAAACACACACAATACAAATAACCTAATGCTTCACCTCACCCCTCATGGAGAGTCATGAGGGGTATATATAGGCCCTATCTTTGCCACTTAAACGATACTAGTCCCTAAGGGCAAAGTATACTACGCGTCTAGTCCAATTCACGTAAATGATGTTATCTTTAGAAAAAGCGAGGCTAACACCTTTGAAGGAAAATGAGCACGAGTGCTTTTTCCTTGTTCACAGGCTGAGCAGAGGTGATCTTTAGAATACCGGAATCTCAGGAGACCTTCAACAAGTTTATGTCGAGCAAGATTGGTGATGGTTTGAAAGTTTAAATGTGAGAGACGACGGTGCCATAGCCAAGATTTTGTTGATGTTGCCTTTGAAAGTAGACAGATGGGTGATGAAGCAACCATATCTTGCATTGAGATTGTGTCGACTAGAATTGAGAGCCAGACATAAGATTGTTTCCTTGTAGATCACGAATGAAACAAGTTTTCTCCTTAAAAGTAACTTCCAAATCTCCATCACGAATTGACCGAAAAGAGATTGTGACCGAGGCCTTCCACATAATAAACCATGCTAATTTTGATATTGCCATTGATATAATCTCCGTAGCCCATGATAGATGCGAAGTGATCATTCCCGAATCTGCGGTGCCAATGAACTTTGCAACAAAGTTTGATAACGTTTGAGATTGCCGTCATGTCGGGAACATCCGCTATCAACAATCCAGAGGATGATCTGTATCACCTGCATTACACACAGCGACACAGATGGAATAGAAGTAGATGTGGAACCCGAAGAGTTAGAGGGTTCCAAGCGCTTATGTTAGAAATACACACATCAATGATTTTAGGTATCCATTTAAATCCTAGTGTATTATGTATCCATTTCCGCCATCTCCAACTAGTCTTAGCTTTAGTCTTAGTGAATGCACTAGGTGGTACTACATTCCTTGGAGGTGAGACTGGAGCTACAAGGACATCAAAGCGTTTCTTAGAATCGAAAGCGGGCGGTTTACCAAGCACAGACGTAGAAGCATTTGTGGGCCTAGAGGTATTCCGTTTCTTAGGATTCCGTAAACGAGACAAGATAGCTCTAGCAACAGATTTATCATGACAATCAGAAAGCATACTTTTACGACATATAACACAAGAAGCTTCTGAATATCAAAAGTACTTAAAGGTTTAGCATTCGTTACAACACTTTTTCCATTATATTTGTCAGACGCAATATCTAAAGTGGGTGCAACTTGAGTCTTATTCAAAGTCCTAGGGTGTTCTTCTACTTCAGCATTCTTTATTGTTCTTTTCTTAGGTCGTAACTTCCTATTCTTACTTGTATTACCCCTAGGCTGTGAAGTGCGGACATTTGGAAAAGAGGCAATTATTCTGCTTTCAGAGAGGGAAGCACATTAGTATCTTGTGATTTATCAAGAGTCATTCTGGTTGACGTTTGCTAAGTGTTACAAGTGCAATTTTCTTAATGATGCTAGGCTGAACTTGTTCATATTTTCCTAACATTTCCCTTAACTTAATGATAGTGTGTACCAAATCTTGATTTTCTAAGCGAAGATTTCGAGAAAAGTTCATGACTTCTTTAGTGTGTGCAAGATAATGATCAAGTTCGTTTGATGTTTCATCACGAGTCTGTTTGAGTAAATCAAATATGACACCATATTCCTTTTTAACTTTTGCAAGTTCTTGTTCATATTTTGAGATTTGACATTTCAAAGACGCGTTTTGATCATCCAGTTGCTCAACTTTTGGATTAAACGTTTTGGAATGCAACTGGTTGATTTTGTTTTGCAAAGCAAGTTCACGATTGTGAAAATCTTTTTGACACCATTGAAGACGACGTTTTGCATTTGAAAGCTCGTTTAGCAATCGTTCATTTTCAAATTTTAAAGACTCGATCTGATGCACATTATCAGTATTCTCAACAATTTCAACATAATCAACATTATCAGCAGAGATATAATCAGATGCATTAACAATAGAATGAAACAACACAACATTATGGATATCAGCACAGATAACATCTTTCAAGAGTCGATCAACATCTTTTCTCAATAATTTCTTTTTACGTTTAGTATTTGAAATCGATGTTTCTATTTTCTCGAAAACTGTTTTCATTAGACCAAGTTCCTTGTGAAAATCCCTTTCCCAGTATTGTGCACAGGTTTTCAAATTTTTGACATGGGGTAAAATTCTTTTCTGAAGAATATTTCTTTGTTCTCACGCCAGAGGCGATTGAAAATGTTCAACTTTTATTTCAGAATGAAATTCAATCTCACGTTCCAAAATTTTGAGGTCAGATAAGAAAGTGTCAAAGTATTTTATAACGTGACAACTTTCGACTTTTGTTTTAACTTCACTAAGTGAAGGTAAAGGACCATTAATTTGTGCACCATTGTGTTGGGGACTGACTTTAGAAACTGGTGTGATAACCAAAGGTTTGTGAGAAGTATCTTGTTGTGTGACAAAAGTTACGGCTTTTGAATAGTTAAATGGTTTGTTATAAACGACATTTTCCATTTTTGACCGACTCTCGTCATCAGCATCTAATTCCTCCATGCGATTATATTCAACAACAGTCATAATTGAATTATCAATTCTATGTTCTCAGATCAGAAACTTCGGGATTAGGTTTGAATGCTCGTTTGAAAACTTAGGTTTGTAATCCGCAAGAATCGGTCCATATCCATTTGGATTTGGTTTAAAAGTAAACTTTTGAATAGTTGTGATTGACTCACCATGTTTATAAACAACATTTCGAAACTCTTTGATTTTGTGTTGTAAGTCAATAATTTCTTCAAGATAGTTATCTATTCGTTTCGTGGAATGCTTTTTGTACTCAGAGAACTATTTTTGACAAGTTAACAACTCAGCCTTGGCTTTTTTAGTTTCCAAAGTAAAAGCGTTAATTTGTTGTTTATGTTCATGTTTCAGTTGTTCTATTTGAGACACCAAAGCATTCTTGGATGCGGCTAGATCTTGTATCTGTCGTTCTAATAATTTTTCGTTTTGATGAGATTTAGCAAAAGCGACTTCAAAACCTTTTCACGTTTTTCTTGAGTTTTAAAAACATTGATTTGTCTGATTAAGCATTCATTATCCCTAATTAACAGTGCATTTTTATCTTTTAATTGCGTGCAAATTTCCGAACGAGATTCTTGGTCTTTAATTAAGGTCAGGAGCTCAATTTCTCTATTAGACAAAAGCTCATCTTGTTCAACGTGAGTCTCAACATGATCATTATTTAGATCCTCAAATATAACCACGGAGTTAATTTGATTATCAATATTAACCATAAGATTATCTTGATCGTCAAATATAACTACGGGATCTATTTGATAATCATCAGAATGAGATGTAGATGGCTCATGTTGAACACTCTGATCCTTGTCGGATGGAGAAATTGGTGGAGATATCAGATCATGAATGAGTGTATTTTGTTCCGGTACTTGAGACAAGCCGTCAGTGTCATACACTGGGCCTGTATCACTCATGTGTAGAGCTTGCATTTGTGCCATCAACATCACTGCTGCATTAGCCTGCAAGTCCTCCATATCATCATCAGAATCTGCATCCGCCATAAAGCTCTGTTCCTTGTTCGTAAGAGTGCCACCAGCTTCATCCTTGAGAGCCAAGAGCAAAGCCTCTTTGTGATAAGCACTGCCTCTTGTCCTCGGCTTAGGGCATGAATTAGCCAGATGACCCCTCTCATTACAGTTATAACAATGAAGACCAGTAACCCCATTCTGAGCATTCCCCTGTTCAACTACTTGAGCCATTTGTTGTTGCGGAGAACCGATGATATTCCTTCCCATAGCATTAAACCCTTGACCACCTCCCATCTGACGACTATAACCACGATTTTGAACTTCAACGCGTCCATTGTTCTCAATAGCTTGATTCCTTGTGTTTGATGAGGAACGAATGCGATTGTTGGATTTGTTTGTATACCGGCCGAAGGCTTTAGCAATCATAACAAATCCTTGTTGCAATTCATCGAAAGCATCGGAGTCCTCATTAGCTTCACTGTAAAGTGCTTGAGCATTATTGTTGTTGTATGGAACCAATTGAGTTTGTTGAGTTTGTTGCTGTGACGGATCATATGGTGTGATGGTTACAGTTGGTTGAGGAGCGGGTTGAGGAGGAACATTAGTTTGAGCCTACAAAGAAAGTTGTTGATTGTCCGGAAATGACTGTGGAGCCGGGAGTCCACGGATAGCCCTTTCTTTGTCACCTTCTTTTTGGTGAGGCTTCAAATAGTCGTACAACAATCCGTATGTAGCATGGTGAAGATTCTTAGCTTGACGGAGAAAAATGACATACTTCTCCCATTCTGGACCAAGACTACTTAGGAACTTAGTGTTGACAGCAATTCGTGGCATGATGATATTGTGTTTGTCCAAATCATTGATGATGTATGAAAAACGATGATGATATGACTCTAATGTCTCTCCTGGTTCAATCATGAAGTGTTCATAAGCCAAGTAGATTTTGGATTCCATGTCTTCTTGATTAAGTGTTGTGCCTTCCATAAGAAGATGAATATGTTCCCACATTGCTTTAGCTATCTTTTGAGCATCAACACTTCGAAGGATCGGATTGGGTAATCCCAAAAGGATGTATTGCATTGCTAGTTAATCGGCCTCAAAATGTAGAAGTTCATCACCTGTGAGGTCTGAGATAGTTTCAATGTTGGTGACAGCATCTCTTGGTGGATTGGCATTAGGATCTGCGGGTGTGACAACAAAGAGGCATCTGAAATGGACCTTCCATAATGACCTTCTTTAAGAACTTTCCATGTGGCTTCTTTAGATCACAAAACCTAAAGAACCTTATCACCCATTGATCATAATTTCCGGGAGTGAGCAATGGAGGTCTCTCAAGTGAGCCAGCTTCATGAATTGATTGTTGGCTACTTAAGGCTTCACATATCTTGCCAAACCATGTTGGTTCCTTCATAGTACTCCTGGATGGATGTTGATTGTAGAAGTTTGTGTAAGGTTGTACTTGAAGACTAGGTGGTGGTTGAACCATTTGTGGAGTATGTTGTTGATTAAATATTTGTTGATAAATTTGTTGTTGTTGATTGAATTGTTGATGTTGTGGACTTAGTTGTTGTTGTTGTTGTTGTAGTTGATTATACATGTAAGGAAAGTAGTTAGAGTATGGTGGTTGTGACATGTTGAAAACTTGTGTTGTTAAATGGATCTTTTTAGTCGAGTGAAACATTGTTGATGATGTATCCTTAGGCGTAGAAAGCACGTTAAGGCAAAGCAACACTTAGGCGGAAAAACACCAAACTTACGCGTAAAAGTGATATTTACGCGTAGGAGTAGCTTACGCGTAAGAATTGAGAAACACTAAAGTTATGCGTAAACTGAAAGTTAAGCGTAGAAAACTTAGGCGTAGGATTAGCTTGTGCGTAAGACAGAGCTTAGGCGTAAGAAAATTCTTATGCGTAATGAGTTCTACGCATAAGTTTGAGCTTATGCGTAAGATTAGGGTTTTGCCCAAAAGATCTTTTACACTATCACAGTGCAAAGGATATCCAAAGTCGAAGTTATTTCAGGCTTATCCAAGCAAGAAAACACTGAGTAAACCATGAAAACTGAAGATCGATCCAAGGATGAGTTACGCTTAAGAATAGGGTTTTCTTACGCGTAGAAAGCAACCAAAATTGATTTTCTGCCCAAAGATGTTTCTAAGCAAGATTTTTGTGATGAAACAGCTTCAATATCACCAAAATAACACAAAAGTGTGAAACTTGATGATCCAAAACATCAAAACACCTTACGCGTAAAGATGAACACGCGTATAAAACCAAGCTTAAAACTAAGGAAAAACACGTAAAGTTTGAAACTTTTTGCTAAAAACTGAAATTTTAACACTTAAAAACGTTGAAAGGACAAGAATCTTGGATTGAAAAGTATAAAAAATTAGTTTTTAAGCGTAACAAAGTTTGTAAACCGTGACTTACGCATAGATCCAAACAACTTCAAAAACAAATAAACTTTTCACCCAACTATTTGGCGAATGATACCACTGTTAGGTTTCCATCTTAGTAACACAAGCATCAATATAAGAAAGAAAGATTAAGAGTGATTGGTTGAACAAGATAATCACACACACGAATGAATAATGAAAGGTTACGCATAGAGAGTGAATAAAATGAACAACCAACCCTCAAGTGAGGGTTATACAAGAGTATTTATAGGGCAAGGAGCTAGGGCAACACATCTGGACTCCTTCCCTTCTTATGGGCTTGGGCCAAGGCTTATGGGCCTTCTACACAAGCCTTAGCTTAAAAACAAACATAAAGGCCATATTAAGCTAACTATTACATATGAATCACTAACACTTGAATTAATGTTTAGGAGTGATTCCAACAAATACTGCTGGGTCCCTCGTAGGGTTGACAAGATGTTTGCGTGGCCACGCCCAAAGATCTCCCCTGAATATGTTCAGAAGATTTGGTAATCTTGCTCAATCACTTATAACGAGAAACAAAATGGTTGAATAAAGAATGACTTAATTCCATATCTTTATTTAACATGGTATTATAAACAAAAGGATAATAATAATGAGAAATCATTAAAAGGTTTTCCAGGAACCTTGCTCGAGTTTTACTAGAGGCGTCGAAGTGTTGCTAGATTCTAACCGACGTGATCACTCTATTAAGATATATCCAAGTGGGAGATGTTGGTTTTATGGATATAAATTAGTAGACGTGAGTTAGGATCGCACTCGAGACCACGGGATTGCACACTTTGCGTATGAGAATTAAAGTTAATAATTAAATATAATGTTATATTTATTTATTAATTAAACGAAATAATTATAACGGACGTTGAGTAATTAAGTGTAATGAACTAACGGTCATTAAATGTAATTGGAAAGGACTAGATTGCAAATTAATATTGGGAAGGTTCCGGAATCCCTTTGGGGATACAATACCGATCGGCCAAAGAGGCGAAACCCAACCCAACTCAAACTCAACTTGTTCTCCAAGTTTAGTTAAGTATATATACAAGGCTAGGGGTCTTGGATTTGCATCTCTTGTACTCATTAAGCTAAAACCTAAATTGTTTTGTGTGTGTTTTTGCTTAATTCGGTCGACATACACCTCAAGGGTGTCGACACATCACTTTTCCAAACTCAAATTGTTTTGTTTAATTAAAACTAGCATTCCTTTAATTCGGTATAGTACGTGTGTACAAGAAAGTTGTACTAACACATTATTGTTAGTATTCTTGGATTGAATTACAAATTCGGTAAGGGGTAATTCACATAATCCTATAAACCCTAATTAGGGTTCATCCATTGCTAGTTTTGTGGATTTGATTCTTGTTCGGCTAGAATCAAGAAAGGTACGCATATTCTTGTTTATGTTAATTAATTATTCGTTAATCTTTCCTATACGCTTCCGCATGTGTACTTGATGTTTATTGTTTATATTTATGATTAGTCATGTTATATAATTCCAACACAAAGTCGTCTAGAAGAGTCAGTTACACAAAAGTCTTTAAAATGATTAAGCTAAAAATAGAATAGATGCATAACAGTGTATTTAGTACAGTCACGTTTGCTAGATGAATGAGTTAAATTTATGTTTAATGTTAAATGGGTTAAAGCATATATATACCTGTGTGGAGGTTGTGCACCAGCAACTTATGAGATCTCACCCGCAGCTTATGAGATCTTACCCCTGGTTTTGCTACTTATCCTGCACCTATATTTCACCATAGTATTTCCAAATTAGAAACACTATCTTTCTCAGAATCATCACTTTTTTCTGTTTGATAAAAACCTCTACATGGGCTCCTTTTCTCATTCTTTGGCGAATCCTCATTTATCACACTTTCATCCATGTTATTTAATTTCTTTTTCTTTCAACTCACACTTTCAAAATGGGTTCTTTTGAGTCATTCCAAGATTCTGATTACCCATATCAGAAACATTCTTATCTTTCCAAACTTTGACCAAGAACTGCTACAACTCTTGCGACTTGTTTAATGGTTGACTTTGGTTACTTTATAATTATTTTTAGAATCGAATTTCACACCAGACACATAATTCCTAAATCCCTACCTTCCCTACTTCCCTCCAAAACTACTTAAGTAGTTAAGATGTCTTCATTTCAGGAAGTAAGATGAAAGTTTTGAGATGGCGCATAGCACTATAAACTTTGTTCGTTGTCTTTCAATAACTTGTGATGATATTTAGGGGCGGAAATTTGTGACACGGCCCGAGTCTGGCACAAAAATAAATAGATTATGGGTGAAGCTATACAGGTTTGGGTTCAAAATAAGTCGACACAACCAACCCATTTAATTAATAGGTTAGGTTTGGGTTGACGATCTCAACCCGTTAACAACCCTCCAACCCGTTTAAAAATACAATCCTAAAATCAAATATCATATATTCATTTTCAGTTATATAAAAAAATACTAAAATATTTTGTATTTATGTCTCGGTTAATATTCTACATAGACTTGCATACTGACATACTGTTTCACGATATTCTCTGCTTATTCCTAAATTTTTTATCGTGTTTCTTCAAATTATCCTAACATTAATCTAATGATATTAACTGTGCACCATTAATTCTAATTCGAGTCATAAACGGGTCGACACAACTAACCGTTTAACACACATGTCATGTTAAGGTTAAGATGTATGAACCCTCCAACCGGATACAGGACGAATTGACACCCCTAATAAAACTACACAAAAAAGATGGTCACCATTACAAAACGCAACTATCATTTATTTCATTTTATTCCTGATGATACCTTTGCCTTGTATTTTTTCTGCTAAAACGATCTCACAAACATTCCTTTCTGCCCGAATTTCCAGTTGGTCACTTGTAGGCTTGCAGCTGCCATTAGTATCTACACAAATTTCAATATATATAAGTACGGCAGCTAGGATTATTTTTTCATGGGTTTGAGAACTATTGTGAACTACTGACATCTAAGTGACTTTTTTCCTATGTAAAACATTTTCCAGTCAATCATAAATGATGTATCTTCACTCATTTGATTACTCCACACTAATCTCAAATAAAGCATATCATATTCATATAAATAATTTAAAGGCAATATATTTTAAATGAACAGGATGAATGGAGAACCTTGAACAAAGTACAGCGACCGAAAAATATTCCCTATCTCTTTTTTAGTTGGCTTCCAATTTAGATTCAACTCCAGCTTGCCTTTTACACTTTTAAGACGCAAAAAGACCACTTAACATATATATGAAAAATGTCCAATCATCATTAATATCAATATCATCCCAGCAAATATTGTGATGATGGTCTAGTATGTTATTAGTAATCTGCTCAATAAAATGAAGGCGTAAATTCCACAACTTCTGTAAAGTTCACCACCCCGATCATGTAACTCATCCTGTAATCATGTAAAATACCAAATACTAAACACGATTTTACAGTTCCGAATTATAATATATATATATAAGTGTGCTTGCTTAGAACTTTTAAGTAACCATAGATTGTCCAAAGAAAATAAGGGCTTTTGGTCCTTATAGTACATAACACCTTCAATTTGGTATCCAACTTGGCTAGCCAAAATACATGCATGGGTTGTTACTTCTTTATTTACTTAACATATGTTTCATATAAAAAATCCTTCTTTTGTCCACTTTTTTAGTTTACAATATTTAAGCTCCAAGACCTTCCCACTCACAACACAATTTTAAACTGCTTATGTGGTTAAAGTAGCCATAAGCACTTTTGCTGATGAGCTTATTAAACCTATTTAAAATAAGTTGAAAAACAAATCCAAAAACTATATAAGCTCATAAGTTGTTTTCTTCGTAAAAATAAACATTGCCAACCACCCTTTTACCTTCCTTCAAAAGTTTATATTCGACCATAAAATTAAAACATACCTATGAATCGTGACCGTTAATTCCACCGATGAATCAACTCAGAATTTAATACCAAAGGAAGTCAAAATTTTAAAAAAGAGAGTAGCAACTGAGTTTTAACAAGCAATTTAAAAGAGCCCATATACTCAATAAACATTAACTACAACTCATAAAATACCTAATTGCAATCAAACTTGGTGCTAAACATGTCATACGAAATTTGAGAAAACATTAACCACCATATTTGCTACAAAACTGCCAATTCTTTTATTTAGGGTTCATGCTGGAATTGGGAGAAAAATAGGGCGGGTTGAATTTTGGGTCATTTTTCTGTTTTAAAGTTTAGCTTTGACCCTTAAGTTTTTGTAAATTAACTCCGCGTTTTTAAAGTTTTCTTTCTTTACATTTTGATACACATGCTTTTGTACTCGATTTTTCATTAAAAAATGAAATTATAAATATTATTGTCAAAATAAGAAAGTGTTTATGTTTTTTTAGTTAAACATGTTTAAAAAATAAATAATAATAATTAAATTGTTACCTGATAAGGGACATGCAAAGGGTTTTCTCATAAAAGTTTAATTACGTATCTTTTATATAATAAAGGAATTACATCATTTCGGAGTAATTTTGTCAATTCATTCTTATTGAAAAAACAAGTGGGCCAATAGGAGAGCTCGATTTCGTCACGTAAGCAAAATCGTGTGATGTGATTGGTTAATAAAAGTCAAAATTAAATTGATTTTGGTCAAATTTTAATAAATTTGGTGAAGAAATTTGGTTGATAAAAAATCCACATAAAAATATAGGTGTCAAATATGTGAAAATAAAAACTTAAAAAACGAGGAGGTAATTAACAAAACTTTAGTGGTTGAATTTTTAAAAATTTTATAGAGTTAAATGTAATATTATAAGTCTCCATGTTTTTTAATAACTTTGGATTATAAACAAATATCCCCTTATACTTTATACCTTTTATACTTTATATCTTAAAAAATACAATGTATATGTTGTTTTAAAATAACAACATATAAATTTGCATAAGATTATAAGTATCAATTTTTTTACTATATACGTTCAATAAGGACTCATTTATTTCATTTTTAAAAGTTTAACCTATGTGGACACAAGTTTACATTTTAAATACGGCTAATACTGAAAACGGGAATATAATTATCAAATTGTAAGCACGGGTTACTTTAATATAAAAATAAATATACGCTATTATACTTATAACAATGACTCATGTAATTGTTATTTATTTATATAATGATATCTAGAAAAACATTTTTAAAAAACTTTTAAGGGGTATACCTTAACTTTATCAACGCTCATTATGTGCTATTAAACTTGCATCATGTATACAACATAATATCAGTAGTGAAATTTAAATAACAACATCAACATCTTTGTCAGCTAAATAAAATTAAATCTTGAGTTACCTAACAGAAATTTTTACAAATATTTTACCAAATTCTAATGGATATTAATGCATAATGAAACTCGTGCATAAGTATTAGTTGTACTTATATCACAATTTTTATGGGCAAATTCTTATTCCGCCCCAAAAAATAAACAGGTATGGAAGCTATAATTGTAAACCACGATCGAATCTATGGAAGCATTGGTTTATACATTCCTAACCTCAGCTCTATTTATTGGTCTGAGCAAGATACGACTTATTTGAAATTAATTTCACAACTAATAAAAGGAAATCTTTCCGCGAACTTACGTGTATTTCTAGTTACTTACCGCATCAATTGGCAATTCATGGTACTGAACTAAAATGTTAAAATAAATTTGATTTATGTGTAAACTTCGTGCGTGCACGAAACTTATAATTATATAATTATATGCAATTTTAAAGACACAATATTCAATATTAATACAAAATAAATTTTTTGGTCAAAACCCCGTGCGTGCACGGGTATTATAACTAGTTAATATAATATAGTACACTGTGAGTTTAAATTAAATTTTATATCACTTTTACATAATAATGGTTATTTCTTTATTTCGTGTAACTGTTTAAAACAAATTGGATAAAAGTTAACTTCAAATGACTTATAATGTTTCTCCATTGTGGGTTAAAAGTTTATTTTTTGGCATGAAACTTATTATGACTTTATTTGAAATAAAGAATATTTTGGTTTTTCTAATGACAGCCCTTAGGGCTGTCGTTAATATGATCATTTTTATTACAATTATTTGTATGAAAATAATTCACCCAATGAGAATGAAGTGTATGTTATCTATTCAGAATTTTAGGGATTTTATTCACTTTTATCGAAAATGTCATCTAATAAGAATCACTCATTACTTCATATGTAATAAAATCAAACTCTTAATAACAACCCTTAGGGCTGCCATTAGCAAAACCCTTTGGAAAATTATCATATATTTAGCGTAAATAAAAGTGTATGTTGGATTATTCTTTTTATAGTGCATTCAGATTTAGGGGGTGCTTGGTTGGGGGTTTTAGGAGGTAAGGAATGGTAAAGGTAATGAAAGAAGGTGGTTGGTTTCATAAAATGCAATGTTTCATTACCCCAAAAGTGACTAATCATTCATTCCTTTCTAATTTGTGGGTAATAAGATTTTATCAGCTCTCACCCATAATCTCAAAGATCATGCTCCTTTTTTATTCTTTAACTTCGATTTTCATTATGGTTATATTAATATTTATATATTAAAATTCAAAATAATTTTTTAGCAATATTCAAAGTAATTAATTACAAATATTCATATGTATGTTCATATTTGAAAAAAAAGTATATTTATTTATCATTTGTGACAATGTTTATAAAAAATTTACAACCTTGCATATGAAACCTTTAATACTTTTATCAATAGTAGGATAGTAATATGTACGTTCATACAAATATTTTGTTTATAAATAACTATAATAAATAATAATTAATCAAGCGAGTGGACCTAAACGAGATATAAATCAAACTAGCTATTCTATTCTTCGGCAGCGGCGCCAAAAACTTGATGCGCGTACGAAGCACGTTCGGGGTCAAAGGAACTTCATTTTCGTCGAGCAAGTTTTTCAACATCCTAGGCAGTGAACCTAATCGTTGTAGTGTAGTATTGGGTAAGCCTCGAGGATTAATATCGTTCTCTAGGGGAATAGGAATGCTAGCAAGAAGTGTATTGCGCTAAGGTGGGGGTTGAGGATGATTCTTTTTTATCTTTTTATTGGTTTTTTAGAAAGCTAAGGGTAAAATCTCAGGGCAGTTGGTTTGAGGGTGGTACTTCTACCGATTACTTCTACTATTCTAATTATCTATTACTACGGGTAGCTATGTCTATTTGATGTGTGCTCGTATGATGATTAAAAATGTGTTTACCTAGATACTATTACTCCCTAGTTATCTTTTATTGATGGTTGAATTGTCACGTCCTTATTCTTAACGCGTTGTGTTTCCTAAAGTCGTAGGGTGTGCATATACCCTAACTCTTTGAGGTTACCTTTGGGTTTAGCCTACGAAATTCACTAGTCATTCATAAACTAACTTTCACAAAGATTATTCAAGCATTAAACACAACGATAGCCTAGTTGCACTCCTAAGCCAATTACAACTAAGATAAGAGACAACCTAACAATAATTAATAACTAGGTTTCATAGATCTAAGCAAACACATAAGAAATTTAGCTAGACATGTTAAATAAGCAAGCATACACACAATCAATGGAAGACATAATGATACTATTGGATTAAAACACTTATCTAGATGTGTAAAATAGGGTTTGGGACCCTAAGATACTGTCCAAGTCGGACTACAAACGTTTAGGGTTTTTACACCAAAGTCTACCTCTCTAAATGCAGAAAAATCAAATTCTATATATAGATTTACAAGTACGACGGCGTCGCCTTATAGGTGGGACGCCGTCAGATCGCCGTCATTAGGGTTTTCGTCTTGGCCAAGTTATCTATGGGACGGCGTCACCTTGGAGTTGTGACACCATCGGGCTTCAGATGGGATGTCGTCTTGGTTCTGGATCTGGGCCGTCTAAGATGAAAAGTCTGAGTGACGCCCTTCTTCTTCAAAGCCTGACGCCGTCAGGTGTTTTGAGCAAAAATTCCACTGAGCCGTCTGGTGCATGTTTTTATCAAATCTATATAGAGGGACGGCGTCGCCCTTTGATTGGGACGCCGTCAGGTTCTGTTGATCAGCCTTGAGTGTCTTCGATCTTGACTTTGCCATTTTCTTCATGTATTCACTCCTTTTCATCCAAATATGCATCATTCCAGCATTTTGCTTCCAAGAGACCTAAAAAGTGAAAAGGAATGAAATTAAGCAGTAACGGATATAAAAGTGGTCGATTAAGGGCTTAAATAACCCTTTAAAAGTGTACTTTTAAATCCTTATCAACTTTTTCAACAATAAACCTTATAAATGGGTCAATTTGGATTATGTATTACATTAACTGGGTTCAGCAAAATACTATCAGAAGGGCCAAATAGTTTGAAACTCGTTTTAAGTGTATCAAAATGCATGAAAACCCCCTACATCACTTAACTGAAGATGTTAGATAATAACACATTACTAATATTAATGACCCGTTATTCAACTCATGACCCTGCCACATCTACTTGTAATCCGATCAGCTTTCCTATTCAATATCACCAAGTAATTTAGATACACGGTGCCATGAATAAGATAAAATTTAAATACATGTGATGTGTTACGTGTAGTGCAAGTTTTAAAAATTTATAAACACGATTTAACCGTCTAATTCTATTAACACATACGAGCAAGTATACTCGTCCGTGATAGCAAAGTTAGGTAAGTCGAGATCGTCCCAAGGGATTTTGTGTTTGAAATTGTTTTTATGAAAAGATTCCAACAAGAAAGCTTGTCAAGGCTTCCTCAAATAGTGATGTTTGTAGTGAAATTCAATAATAAGAACTATATATACTTGTGTGTAGTCTATAGTCAATCATAAAAAATGTTCATGAAGGTTTGGTGTAAACTCTTGATGTGATGCACAAATCATAAGCAAATGATCTCCAACCATGGTATATGTTCTTAAAAATCATTCTAAGAACAAAAACATATAGGTAATCCTTTCGGTCCTTATCCTAATGATTATCCTTTAGAAAATCCATTTGTTTGCAACATGTTCTTATTAAATTTGTTCTTACGAATCTTTCGACCCTTTCGTGATGAAAAATGTTCCTAGTCTTGTTTTAATAAGCAAACATGGTGGTTGTCAATCACCATATCCCCATACTAGTTTGTCACTCAACTTTTTGGAATAAAACACAAGAGAAATCCTTTCGATCCTTTTTCTTAAAACATGTTTTATCAACAAATCAAACCAAGACTAGTATTTTTCCAACAAACTTATTTAAACAAGATCATATATACATGCATCACATATGAGAACACTAGTATGATTAACTACATCCCAACACACAAGTATATCCCAAAACTACTCCATGATAATAATAACTAAACACAAATCATAATAAAGTAATTCCAATAACTCAAGAGAATAGAAATTCATAACAAAGTTCATAGAATACCTAAACTTTTACGATTACAAGAATTAGAATTCGTGGATTGTAGCAACCACGCACCTCCAATCACCTAGATTCACCGTATAACTCCAAATTACCAAAACTATGGATGAGAATTGTTCCCTCCTTGCTCCTGGACGTTTTACAGTAAGAACTAAGCTTTTGGGCTGAATAAAATGGTTGGTATTAGTTTTGATGTAAACTAATACACTTTTGGTTGTGTCACCCCTAGTAAACTAGGACTAGGTTCATTATATAGCCAAATAAACTTGCTTAACTGGCCAAAAACGTTCCCAACAAGTTAATAGCAAGAAATGATCGGCCTCCAATGATTATGGGGAGTTAAGGCAACAATAAATGCAATTTTGTGTAACTGCAGCACCGCAACGGATCGGTTGCGATGGCAACCGGATCGGTTTCCGTTTGACCATTTGCCCACCCGGATCGGGTTTACGGGTTACGACCGACCGGCAAATTTTGGATTGTGCTGATTTGACTTTGTTGACTTTCTTGTTTATACGCTTCATTCTTTGCTCTCGCTGATGATTTCCAAGGCAAAACTTGATCTTTCCTTGCTGTAGATACTTAGAAATCATTGTGCTTCCCAATCATTGAATCCAAAAGCTTCCTTGCTCGACTTCCTTCCTCGAGAATCTTCCAAATGTGCATAAAAACTTCATTTATTCATCATTCGTGATACCTGGCTACATATACATACACAATACGCATCTTTTGCACTTTTGCAACAGTTATGAGTAAATATAGCCGATTATCATGCACAAAACCAACAATAACGCTACTAAAAACATGTTCATTTTAGGCGTTATCAACATACTACATATTAGTTTCTTATCAGCAGAAGCGGTATCAATTGTTCATATCTTTTTCGTCCTTTATCTTTCTCATTAATTGGACAACAGACTTATCACTTTCTTTCTCCTTCTGCTTTTCAATCCTATTACATTAGACACCAACAATAGTCCACTTCTAATATTGTGGAGGTGTAGCTGGAGGTGGATGCATCAACCCATCTATCCTGCAAGTAATTCATAAGGTCAATACTAATAAGTAAATAAGTTCATAGCTTGAAAGAAAGAATCCCATTTTATCATCTGGCTTTGAAACAACATACTATACAATTGATGTAAAAATTAGTATGCATCCAATTACCTCACTGACTCTAATCTAATGATCAGATGATTTGTGTAGGTGTCAAATGATTTTCATTAGCATTAAAAATGAAACAATAATGTGTCTTTTCCAACTCAACGGCCTCAAATGTTGATAGTTTTAACCATTAATTAAGCAACAAATAATAAAGATTGGACTTTTTCAGTCAGTGATGTCTTAGTACTAATGGCTGGAAAAGAAGCATTTTGGTCACCACTATGAACATTGCTATTTTTCTACACAAAATATAATACATCATATTGCTTTCAAACAATCAGTAATCTGAAAATTTTAACCAATTTAATTGCATCAACTAATGATAACATAACCGAAATATGTAATCACAACAATAATAATATAACCAAAAAGGTTTTATATTTTTTAGTTTAGCAAAGCTCCAAACGTTATTTCAACTGATAATAATAGAATAAGCGGTTTGTAAATGTATCAATTTCTATGACCTTTCATTCAGGTCTTAGCTAATTAACCTGATATTATGCCGCCTAACAGATTTGTTATCATCTTAATATATAAATGACATACTTTATGTGAAAAAAAAATCCAAAGCGAGAACATGTGTATTACAAATCAAGTCTTAAACATGAACAAATCCAATCAACAAATATACAAAAGACGGTTTTGATGCAAATGTACCTCCAATAATTCCATCTGTTACATGCCCTATTGTGTCATGTATCCTATATGCATAATAGCTCACTAAAACCAAAGTTGCTAACACAACCATTACACTTTAGCGTTGAAGGGACCAGTAGGCAGAATTTTCTAAGGCACTTGGTCTTACATCCTCACAGATCACTTCACCTTCATCTTTTAGTGATTCCAAAAATAGGTATGACCTTCATGATATGCCGCACAATACCTTTAGTTGGGGGAGTAATGACTGCAAATGGTTGATCTCACAAGAACCAAGTACTATTTAATGGGTATGACCTTCATGATATGCTACACAATACTTAGGTAAATGTACACCTTGCAATCAGCAGACGTTATCAATAAAAAAAACCAAGTACTATTTAATCTTGTAAATTCTAAAGTACATGACACAACTATAAATACAACCATTCCCAAATGATCTGATCAAACCGGGAAAGGTCGGGTTAACCCACTAACATTTTGTAGTTAAATTTTTGAGTTTGTAATAACTCAAGTACTATATATGTTTACAAAAACATTAGTAGTGTAATAATGATCTACTTTACCGATATTAGTAGACACATGACAGGAGTGACAACGCGTAACTCATAAATCAGAATGGTGAATATCTCGATTTATCAACTATACCTAGATTCTTAAAGAAAGGCGAACAAACTATGTTATATCTCAAAAATGTCCCCTCATTTTCAAATATTGGGTGCTATCTCTAAGTTGAAAGCAACAACTAACACAATATTTTTCTCCCCTATTATCCAACAAATCCATCTATAAATACTTTCATTACACTGTTCATCTCTACATAACATCTATGTAGTTATCTCGGTCAAATTTCATATATCGTTCAAGGACCGAGATTTGAAATAACGGTTATCGCGGTGAGATATCGGTTTTTATTATCTAGAATATATATATATATATATATATATATATATATATATATATATATATTTATATATATATATATTCTGAATTATGAATTAAAGTCAAGGGACCAAAGCGGGACAAACTAATGGTTGGTTTACTTCTTATTGCTTCCTTAAGATAATGTGCAAAGATAACTAAAGTATGAGGACTAAAGTTGTATTTTGGTTATAACTTATAAACACATCTAGGGTTATCAGCAGCCTCAAAAACTTCTCTCTCTCATTGTACAACATCTCTCATAACATCACCAACAAGAACAACCTAGAACAAGATCCAAGCACCCATCTAGCACCCATCTATTTTTTTTCTTTATCAAAACCACCAGCCATAATCTCACTCGTACATTTTTTCCTAGTACCGGCATCCGATGAAGTATTAGCACTAGTATTCAGATTTATGGAAGCATGCGAAAAATATAGATCTTATTAATTGGGTTTTTTAACAGATCTTATTGCCAAAAAAATAGAAGTCAAAATCTCGCCAAAATATCGTAAATATTGCCGATTTCAAAATATCATCAAAATATCGGCCAATATCGCCGATATTATCGGATCCGATATTTGGGGCCGATATTTTGATCCGATATTTTTTCTAAGGGCGAGATATCGATGATATATCGACGAGATTAACTACATAGCATAACATCAAATGGGGGATATTTAAACACTTAAATACACTCACAAGCGACATACTCTGATATGGATATACTGTAACAGCCTTTGATGCCGTAAAATAATGGTTTCAAGCTGATAAGAAAGAATAATTTTGACCACTACAAATGAGTCCCCATCTACATGCCATCACCGTATATTTTTTTTTAAGATATGGTATTGCTTTAGAAATATCTATTGAGCATGAAACACCAATTGCATATACGGATGAAAATAGAATTATCGATAAAATAATTGTTAAGTGTACAAAAGATATTTTTAGTAAGATGTGGCTATATATTAAAACGCAGCTTCTATACATGATTAATCATATAATCACATAGTTACTAAACTCAAACTGCCAGAATAATATGCACGAAAACGGCATCATAAAGCATATGATGTATATTCTCAAACAAAAATGGTACCCCATTATATTTTTACTGGAAAACGCTCATTTGTAAGTTAAACTTAAGCAGCCATTTGCCAAACAATATCACACTCAAGTTTCACCATATCACCCTCATTACCAAAATAGAGCAACATTACATATTTATTAGTATTCGACTGCAAGAGACTAATCTTCAACATGAGTACCATTGGTGTGAAAGATAAACTCAATCTAGAGGTAGCCTCATCGGTACTATAATGCTTATCCTTGAACCTAAAGGTTTGACCTTAAGCATGTTCGATAAGAACATAGATGAAATAGTTCAAGGTTTTCATTATCTAAAAAACATACCCTCTTGGAAACTTTAGCAGAGAGCTTGCTTTGACCAACTAATACAAATAACTTCCCATACCCAACTTGACTAAGCATATGATCATATCCTTCTCCTAGTTCATCCATGTAATCAAGATTTATAAAGTTATTATTAAAACTGAGGATGTTGTGATTTATTAAGCTATTGTTAGTCCATCCCTTTGAGAAAGTTATTACACAAAAACTACCATTTCAAGCATTAACGATCACGAAAAGATGTATGTAGCATTGGTTTTGGTTCACAAGATTCCACATTTTGTCATTTTGTATGAAAGTTAAAGTAACTGAATAATATTAAGCTAAACCATACTGATTAGTCTAAATACATGTTATATGAGCATGCCAAAGAACAATCTAACAATCAATTTTTTTATAAAGCTGCTACCTTAATTATAACAGATACTAAACCAATGTCAATTTCAAAATTAGTCGGAATTAGTAATGATGAGCTATTAGAATATGCAATGAACCAACAAACACAATTTTAACAAAATACAAAATATGAAGTCAAACAACTAGTACCTCTTTGACCATAAACCATCAAACATCTATTTTAAGTGTCCAAACGGAAATTTAGCATCTATTTTTTAGTTTCCACATCTAAAAGCTATAACTTGGTAAGTTACTATAGTAAACACATTAAAATTCAGTAAAATACGCAAATAAGTAGTAACAATATAAACAATTTTTTAGATACAAAGGCGTAGCCGCTTTATAGCTGGGTTTGGTTAGCTCATGAATATTGTCTTTGAATTCTATGAACTCTGCTGATAGTTATTAAGACCCTTATTATAACAATCAATTATGATAATATATATAAAAACCCTTTCCTGACTCTTGCCAAAATTTAACTTGTGCCCCCATATCTCATCAGAAAACTGGATTGATTGAATTTGGTCAATTGATTTTGATTTAGGGTTTTGATATAGTTGGTTTTCATGGATGCTTGAATTAGGTAAATTTTTTTCTTCTGAGAGGAATAAGAAATCGGGGTTTTGATTTTGCTGAATCTATATTCAATTAGAAGAAGACTAGAAAGTGTTACCCGGTGGGCATTAGGTTTTTAAATCGCTAATTTTTTTGCTGGAAAAGTCAATTGTGTGAAAAATAGAGCGGGTTGAATTTTGGGTGATTTTGTTGTTTAAAGTTTAGCTTTGGACCTTTAAGTTTTTGTAAATTAACTCCACCTTTTTAACGTTTTTTTTTCTTTACATCTTTGACATATATGCTTTTGTACTCGATTTTTGATTAAATGTAGGACCTTGTTTTCTATCATCCTTATCACGAATACACAAGCTTACCACAAGTATACCACGTAAACAAATAAACACTTATGCGTCGAAAGATGAAGAAAGAAATATGGAAAGATGGTGACTTGATGATACTCGTATGTGTTGGAGAGAAAAAGATGAAACAAGAAACTTGTATTACTTCAAAGAAAACACACACACATACACACTCAAGCACACCCCTCAAATGACCATTTGAGGGGTATTTATACTTACATACAAAACCTCCTCATGGGCTTTCCATGGGCCTCGTGGATTCGGATTGGACTTGGATTGGATTACAAATGATAAAAGCTAGCTTAACTTAACTAATAGCCATTTAGCTTAGCGCAATCCACGAGCCCGTTGACTATTCTATCACGATATCTAACACACGTTACAAAGTTCCTAAATGTGAATGACCATCACTTCTATTAATTATTATCAAGGCTAACAATATCCCCCTAAGGGGTGGTCATTCAAAAGATGCTCCACTTGATTAGGTCTTTACTGTCCTTGAGCTTGAACTTTGTGTGTAGATATAGAATAGTCTTAATTCTTTGTTCCTTCATACTTTGTGATCAGTTAATGTGGTATTCTGCCGTTTGTCAACTTCTTTGGTTAGGTGTCTCCACGTCATTCTCCACCATGCTCACACTTCTTTTTTACTTTGAGATTCCAATAATGTTGTTGGTATGAGCATGTGGAGAATCTGCACGATCTCTTCCTCCCGCGAGCATCCATCAGCAGCAGCTTCCCAGGTACAATCACGAACACCAATTGATCATTGTAATCTTTTCTTAAAGAATTGATTACTACAATTGTTCTACTGATGAATGTCTTGATTCCATTCACCTTGGTCGGTCGAATCAGCCGTCCTAATCCCATAAGGGACAGTTGGCATTACATTGAATAAATTCAAGTAACGACCCACATCTTCAGGATTTGATTCGTAAAAGGAATCTCCTTAGCGGGATTTCCAGCACTTATAGGTTCGAATGTCGAGGGTGTTAACAACATAGTGTGACCTACTGTCAGGGCTGCTTGATGTTGACCCTGGCAGAAATTTCCATTCAATCACTGAGGATTACAATTGTAAATCCTCTCATAAATGTTCTGGCAGATTGCTAAGATTTGCGTAGGACTCTGGAATATATCACTTGTGCCCTTATTGATGAACAACAAGCGATGAAATGTTTAGTGTTCCTATGTGATCTTTTGATGAATCTCGAGGCTCTAGACTCAATTAGTGCATTTTGGTTTTCCTAAGCGGAGACTAGGGAGAGGGTCTCCTTCTTCAATACCAACGATCTCTAAGAAAAAGTCGATAGATTATGTAGGGTTCCCAGTAAGAATGAAACAAATCCTTTTAAGAGGAATTAAGTAGCTAGAAGGTTTACTATAGTGCGTCACTGGGTCCATGACGTCATTGTCTTCAATACCAGTGTCATCTTAGTGACAACCAGCAGCAGATGAATTGAACCCGGTTTCTGCCCTAAGGTTGATTATGGAGGGCTATTTCTTTTCACCCTTTTTCATTAAATTTCTTTTTAATTCTTCAACCCCTTCTTTCTCCTTTCTCACATTACTCCTTTTTTCAATCATACCTAAGGACTTCTAATACTAACTATGGGTATTGTCCTTGGGTAGATCCCTCTGGCTCTGGCGGATCATAGGACGGATTTCCTATACTTAGTCACCTTATAACTCCATGAATGTCCCATGTTTCCATAAAACCATTTTTCTTGAAAATCTCTCAGAGTGTTTCTGATTGAAAACATGTTTGAAACACTCCGAGAGTTTTATATTTTCATAAACACTCTCCCTTCACATGTGCTTATAAGTTTTGATAGAAATCTGCACAGTGAGGGTAGAGTTCGCACTTTTTGAATTGACCGGCTCTTGATAGGCAATTCCCCATGAGACACAGTTACGTTGCATAGTTAAAGAGTTCCATTGTCAGTTTTTAGGTGACAACTAGCTCTAATAACCAACTTGCAGTTGTAAACACTCCTTGAAAAGAAGGTTAGACCTATGTAAGTTCATGTCTATCACAAGTTTCTCGAAATGGTACATTTACAGACATTGATTCCTCGTCAATTCAATGGTTTCAACTGAGTCGAGCTCTTTGAGATTCAACCAACGATCATTAAACATTTTGATCACATTTTAATCACGTCTTCCCCCCCTCAAAAATAACATATTCGTGATATTTTTGATATCAACGGATTAAACAACATTTTTAGGATCTTTTGGGGAGAAAAACGAATTTGATTTAAGCATGAATTTGGAACATTTTTGTTTTATACTCCCCATTTAATAAAGCATAATCAATTACAGGGTTTTAGAGGGATTTATCTTTAGCACAAAATATTTTGAAAGATTTTGAAAATATTTTTGAACAATCTTGAAAAAGGTGCTCAAGATGATGATGATTTCTCACCAGTTTTAAATGTAGTTCACTGAAGCGTACACTGGATTTTTCTTTAAAAACATGAGTTTTGATTTGAAAATAATCAAAAGTCATCATTTTAGTCCGGGTTTCGTACGGAAGTATACGAAAGCCATTTTTGAAGAAATTTTTAGAAACGACATGTTTTAGAAAAACATTTAAAGAACTCTCGCTCAAGCATCTGTACATGTCCGTATCATTGTTGAATAATATTTCTAGAAACGTACAGAATATCGATTATACGAGAGACATGTCGTGAGAAGAATATTTTTGGATTTTTTATTTTATATTGTTTTAATATTTTTGAAAAAATTTATATTTTTATATTTTGCTTTTGTTGGTTTTTAAAATTTTGTATTTTGTTTTTCAAAAATATTTACAAAGAAGCTTGTTTGGAAAATTATTTTCAAGAAGATTCGAGAAGACGTTCTAACTCCTCAGGGGTTAGGCTTCGCATTCCAATTCGTCGAACTAAATCGTCGAACCTTTCTTTTGGAAGGGCTTTAGTAAATAGATCGGCGAGTTGGTAATCTGTCTTCACGAAAAATAATTCAACAGTGCCTTCTTCTACGTGTTCTTTTATGAAGTGGTAACGGACACGAATGTGCTTAGTCTTTGAGTGATGAACAGAATTGCATGAGATGGCTATGGCACTTTTCGAGTCACAATACATAGGTATTTTATCGAAAGTAAAGCCATAATCTGTGAGTTGTGTTCTCATCCATAGAACTTGAGCACAACACGCAGATAGAGACACATACTCGGCTTCAGCGGTTGAAAGTACAGTGCAATCTTGTTTCTTTGAAGACCAGCTGACTAACTTTTCACCTAAAAATTGTGCTCCTCCTCGATGTACTTTTGTTGTAACTTGATCACCTGCGTGTTCGCATCTAAAAAGCAATTAGATCAAATCCGGATTCCTTCGGATACCAAAGTCCCATGTGAATGGATGTCTTCAGGTATTGAAAGATCCGTTTAACCTCTTTGAGGTTCAGTTCGGTAGGCTTTGCCTGAAACCATGCTAAGAAGCAAACAGCAAAATGAATATCGGGTCGACTAGCAGTGAGGTACATGAGAGATCCAATCATGCTCCGATATTTCTTCGGATCAATAGGTTTCCCAAATAAATCGGCTCTAATTTTTGGTGAAGTTACCATTGGTGTGCCGACCGAATCACAATTATCCATACCATGATTTTTCAAAATCTCAGTTGTATATTTAGATTGATTTATAAAAATTCCACGAGGGGATTGATGAATTTGTAAACCAAGAAAAAACTTTAGTTCCCCCATCATGGACATTTCAAATTTGCTTTTCATGAGATTTTCAAAATGTTTTGAAAGATTCAGATTAGTGGACCCAAAAATGATGTCGTCCACGTAAATCTGAACAATCAAAATGTCATTTTTACATTTTTGTGTAAACAAGGAAGGATCAACAGTTCCTTTGGTGAAATTTTTTAGGATAAGGAAAGAAGACAGTTCGTCATACCACGCTCTCGGAGCTTGTTTCAAAACATAGATTGCCTTTTTGAGTTTGTAGATGTAGTCTCGATGTTCCATGTTTATGAAGCCTTCTGGCTGACTCACGTACACTTCTTCTTTCAGAGTTCCATTCAAGAACGCGGTCTTAATGTCCGTCTGATAAACCGTGATGTTTTTGTGAGATGCATAGGCTAAGAATATCCTGACTGCTTCAAGTCTAGCTACCGGCGCGAATGACTCTTCAAAGTCTATCCCTTCTTCATGTCTCAGATCCTTTAGCCATAAGACGAGCTTTGTTGCGAATTACAGTCATTTCTTCATCCCTTTTGTTCTTCCATAACCATTTGAGATCAATGACGCGAATGTCAATTGATCTTGGAACCATATCCCAAGAGTCATGTAGACGGTATTGGAGAAGTTCCTCCTGTATTGCTTCTATCCATGCATTGTCTGCCATTGCCTCCCGAATGTTCTTTGGTTCAATATTGCTAATTGAGCAAAGGTAAATGCACAAGTCGCAATCGGTGGCAAGTTGGCGTCTCGTCTGAATTGGCCGTGAAGGTTCACCAATAACTTGTTCAATTGGATGGTCTTTTGTCCACTTCAGAGTAGAAGGATACCGTTGGTTAAACGTATGCAAGTTAGATGGTTCTCGTAAGCTTGAAGATGATTCAGCTGATTCCATAGCAAACGGGTTTTCAAATAGGTCTTCATCTAACGTTCCATCATTCTGGTTTTGTGTAGGTTCTTCTTGAAATGCTATGTTTTGGTTTTGCTCATCAACTGCTGGTGTAACTGTTTCAAGAATAGGATTTGCAGAAGTCGATGTAGATGACGTTAATGGATTTGGTGCTTTGGTTTCGACCGTTGTAGATGCATCTTCTGTTGGTGGTGGTGGATGATTTTGAGCGGGTGCAGCGGAATGATGGTTTGTTGCATTTGTCGAAGTTCCACCATAGTATTCATCGAACATTAACTCAAAGAAATTCTCCCATTCATTTTCATGAGGAGTGCCAGCAAAAGTTGATGGAGCTCTTTGTTGTATGAGTCCTGAACTGATGTGTGCAGAAGTCTGCGGTTTTGGTGCGGGTCCTAATCTGATTTGATTATAAGCCATCAGATTAAGCGCGGGTTCTAGAGCGAGTCTCTCATAAGCCATCTGTGAAAGTTCATCAAAATTCACATTCATCGTCTCCATTATCCTCCTAGTTCTTCTATTATACACCCTGAATGCTGATGAGTGTGTAAATACTCATCATTGGTCAATCTGACCGCAAAACGCTTAAAAATGCCAAATGCATCAAAATACTCTAAAATATTCCAAAATTGCATTTTATATGTCCTGATGCAAAATGTTTAAAATCGATGAAAATGAGCTAAGTTTGCATAATTGGCGCTTGGCCCCCAAGTTTCAAAAGTTGTTTTAAATAGTCCCCGAAAGCACTTAATTTCAAAGAAAAATCACCAAAGGTCCTTTTAAAATCATAAGTTGTCAAAATTAGTCCTTTGGTGAAAAATATCAAAAGTTTTGAGAAATTACAAATTTGGTCCTTCAAGTTTAAAAATTGGCAAAATGGCCATTGAAATTTGAAAATGTCAAGTTTGGTCCTTGTATTATTGAAACTTGTCACTTTAGTCCCTTGAGCAATCTTGCAGATTTGGCGCTTTGGTCCCTTGAATTTCGTAAATTACAAACAAGTCCTTGTATTATTATCCTTGGCCTTGTCAAAACACATTGGACCTCGCCATATATATGCACCCTCATCATTACATTTTGGACCCTTTTTCATATATTAGCCTTTGGTCAAACCTCTCGTCAAACAAAGCAAACGCTACCATTTTTTCTTCTTCCTTCAATCTTCTCAAGAATACCTCTTTCACCCATCCCCTCACCAAAGCCACCTCTTTGTTCCCCACCTCAACAACACTCCAAATTGCATTTAATGCATCTCCTACCCCTCACTCAACCCTCCCAGTGGATAAACAAGTTTTGGCGCCAAAATCAATCCAACGGCCAAAAATGGCCCTACTGATCCAATGGCCAGGGGAAAAGGTGAAACAATCGAGAGGAGTAAGGAGTTTGGAGTATAAAAGCAAGAGGAAGAGAAGGGGGAGTCTTGTAGTTTTAATTTCCATCAATGTCATTTTTTACTTAAAAGTTTTAGTTAAGTGTAAAAGGTTTAATATTTTGTTTTCTTGTATCAAACTCAAGTAATATTCTATTTAATCTAATTTTAAGCATCAATTCCAAGGTTTACTTAAGTTTCATATTTTATGCAATCTGGAAAATTTCAGCCTCAATCTCCTACCTTCAAGCTTCAAATAGCTTGTTTCTACCCCAAGCTTATACAAGCTTCATAGCTTTTTGTAAGCTTGTATTCAAGTTTTTGTTACTTTTGATTTTGGTCAACATAAGTCAAACCGAGCCCAAAATGGAAATGGAAATGGAAATGGTTGATGCGTAAATGGATTTGGTTTGGTTCAGAGCTATTGGGTTGGTTTATATAGGGTAGAGTTCTTTGGTTGATTGATTTCAAGCCATAGTGGCTAAGGACCAACTGTGAGTAACTTTCAAGTTCCATTGCATAATCTTTAATTCAGTTACAAAAGTTTAAATCTGTTTATTTAGTTGTATTCAAGTCAGTTAAACCCTGTTTGATCAATAGCATTAGTTAGTTTAGCAGTTGGTCTAATTTTATTTGCAAATCAATGTTTTAAGTGGTGTTTGGATTTGCTGCTTAAAATGTATTTGAGGTTAGTTCAATGGTAGAGATATGTTGGTTTATGCTTGAGTAGCTCTATTATACTCATATCTGTCTTTATATTGTATCTGCAACCCATCAAAGTCAACATCACATCTAACTATCTCAAATTCCTTAACTGTTGGAATTTTAAAGATTCAAAAGCTTGTTTTGTGTTTCAAAATCATAGAGGTAGCTTGTAGTAGCTTCATTTCATGACTTAACATCACATTCAGTGGACAAATTGGTTGCAAAGTTTCATAAATCAAATATCAAAATTGTTCAAAAGTCAAAAACTGAAAAAGTCCTTTTGAGCCAAACTGAGATGATTTATCATTGACTCATTTCTGGGTCAAATTAAGTGAAACTTGGGATTTTAAAAAGTTCAACTGGTCTACTTTCTTATTATCATTTTTTTACATTTTTGTGAATTTTTTATAAGCTTCAAATGAGCTTGTCCATTAGGTCAAAAGTGCCTTGTGACAGGGCATAGTCACAGTGCACTTTTCTCAGTTTCTTGCAGATCTTGCACAGAGCTCATAAGAGCTTGTCTAGGTCTGGTATTTGGTTCATAAGTAGTTAGCCAGGTCTAAGTTAGGTTCCAACTCTTGGTTTTAAATTTTAGCTTATTGGGAAGCTTGTACTTAAGCTCAAAAGTAGTAGCCTCTAACTGTTTTTGCACTTATACTCAAATAAGCCAAATCTGTGCAACTTGCATTCCAGTGGTTTAAGCTTGTTGTAACTTGTTGCTTTTGAGTTCTTTTAGCATAATATAGCTTCTGTAATCAGTTGGTGATCCTTGGTGTTCATTTGCTTATTATAAGTGCTTATTTATAAGCACTTGTGACTGCAGCCTCTTATTCCTTCACACAAGCCCCTGATTTTATATTTTTCCTAGATTCAGTATATTATTTTAAGCTTATCTTGAATTTTTCATATTTTTCCAGTACTGTTTGGTATTTTTCTCCATTTAAATTAGTTTTTAAGCCTTTTTAATTAGCTTTTATTACAATTAATTAAGAAACGTTTCAGAAAAATAATTTTTCATTTTTCATAAGTTAAGATAAATATACAAAGTCAAAAAAATATTTTTCCAGATTTTTCTTAGTTAAATTTGTATTTTTAAGTAATTTAAGTAGTTTTAATTAGTTTGTAATTCATAGAAAATACAAAAATAATCAGAAAAATACAAAAATAGTTTTGAAAATTCTTTTTTGTTATTTTAGATTTTTCCAAGTCAAAATTTTATTTTTCTAGCTTTATTTCATATTTTCTTGTATTTTAGGCTATTATTAAATAGTTAAAAATAGTTTTTAATTAATAATAATTAGATAAATAGTTTTAAAAATAATTTTCTTTTTCTATAAATTTTCTTTTATCATTAGGATTGTAAAAATGTCATTTTCATATTTTTAGGACTAATATTGTTTTAGTTTCACATTTTCTTTAGTACGTCGCGTAGTTTTTATTTAAGTTTTATAAAAGAAAAATCAAAAACATCATTTTACAAATAGTGATAGCGTTTATTTAATATTTTTTATCTTTTTAATTTCCTTTAATTTGCATTTATGCCCTTGTAATTTTTATACTATTTCTGTAGTTATAATCATTCAAAACCTCTTTTCCGTTCAAATCTCTCGATCACTATTCGTTGGGTGATTCTTCGCATAGCTCGCTGGGACATAACGACCCGGGGAAACACTATACTCTCCTGATCTTCATTGCATTCGTTTCCAGACTGTTTTAAGTTTCTTACGGTCGGCCATTCACAAGTGGCCGGCTTGTGTGATTAAACTTGACGGTTTACCACGAATCAAATGCCCTCGAGTTATCTGAGTATCCAATGAAGATTCCAATATCACCTTTAGCTTTCAGTTTTCCTAGATCTTCTCTGTCGTTCGTTGGATAACACAAAGCGCCAAACACGTGAAGGTAAGAGATATCGGTTTTTCTATTGTTCACTAGCTCATATGTGTTTTATTAAATCTTGATGGATTAGGAATCGGTTCTGAGGAAACAAGCATGCAACAACATCAGCCCAAAAATAAAACGGTGCACTAGAATAGATTAGCATTGTGCGAGCAGCTTCCCACGAGTTTGATTTCTTCTTTCAACTACCCCATTCTGCTGTGGAGTTCTAACAACTGATGTTTGATGAGTGATTCCAACATCTTCAAAATAAGATCTTAACTCCTGATTTGTGTATTCTGGCCATTGTTTGTTCTTACTACCCTTACTGGAGCTTGAAAGAATACTTGAATACGCTTCAGAAAGGTGATGATGATGCCTGGTGCTTCGTCTTTTGATCTCAGAAACCTAACCCATGTATATCTTGAATAATCATCGACGATAACAAGAATATACTTTTTCCCATTAATGCTTTCAACTCTCATTGGGCCACATAAGTCCATGTGCAAAATATGCAACTTTGCTTCCGAACTAGGTACGGGTTTGGGTTTATATGATGCTCTTTTGCTTTTTCCTTGTTCCATGATGGACATAAGTGATCCTTGGTGTATTTGAACTTTGGAAGTCCGTTGACGATGTTGTCTTTGGCAAGTTTATTGATGGTGTCGAAATTGAGATGGGATAATCTTCTATGCCACAACTAGGACTTTGTTCCAGATGCTCTTGTCATAAGACATATGGGTGATGAAGAGGCCATTTGGTTTATGTCGATAGCATACAAGTTTATATCACGATTCCCAGTTAAGAGATTAGTGCCATCCAAGTTTCTAACGAAGCAAGCATTTTTCCTAAAAGCAACCTCTAAATCTGCATCACAGAATTGCCTGACTAAAAACAAATTGTGTCCCAACCCTTCAACATAGTAAACTCGAGTGATCAAATAATTTTCAAAAGGTAGATCTCCATAACACATGATAGCTTCTACATGATCATTTCCAAAACAAACGGTTCCCATGAATTTCTAGACGAAATTGATCAGCAGCTTCAGATTCCCGGTCATGTGCTTGGAGCAACCCGAGTCGACGATCCAAAGACATATTTCGATAACCTGCCAAATACATAAGAAGATGTTTTTGGAAACCATTTTGATTTTGGTTCCTTTGGGTTGGAGGTAAAATCCTAATCACACTCATAGAAGTTTTCTACTGGGTATACTGGTGTAGCAGTCATTCTACCATTCTGGAGTGTGAAAATTCTACCCCGTTGGTTTCCAAATATCATCCCTATAGTAAAGACTATGCTTTCTATCAGTGGTGTAAGACCTAAATCTTGCAACTAGACTTCTTATTGGTTTAGCATAAGTTCTTTTGGAACGTTCTTCTGAACAGGATTAACATTCTCATTCTTAGAAACACAATCATCATGAATATTAGATAAAGATTTCTTGCAAGTTAAACAAACAGATTCAACGTATTCATTAAACTTAGCAGAGTTCATAGGTTCATTACATTCAGATGAAATGTCTTTCTTATTACAAAGCGGTAAATTCCTAGGGGTGTTCTTCTACTTTCCTCTCTTTATTCAAGCTACTACTCTTAGAGGCATGCGAGACTCTATTGTTCCTTGTATTGCGCTTAGGCTTTAGTCTGCTGCTCCTAGAGGTGCTTTCTAGTCCTGTAGAAGGTAAGGCACATGCATTAGGATTCACATTGTTATCTAGAGAAATGGTTTCAGCTTTCTTAGACTCTTTAGAGTGCTTTTCTAAACTTATGTTGTTTGTTCCATATGGTTTAGATGTGGAGGCAGACGCATTAGTGGTACTCACCTTAAAAAAAAAAGGCCAAAAGTGCTAAAAATATTGTGTTTCTCGATAACGCTTTTCATTTTCAACAATTTTATCTTTTGCTTAGGAAGGCAGGTGAGTGACTGGTTTTTGACAAATCATTTTTCTCAATGAATTTTGGAGGAGGCTGAGAAATGGACATTTTTGGTTTAAAAACCGGTTTTGGAACATTTGCCTTCTCCTCAGTCAATGGTTTTGCAATCTTAGTATCCACAACCTTTCCTTTTTAACATTCCAGCTAAGCCCTCAAAAGATCATTTTGCTCTTTCATGTCCTTGTAGGCCGCTCAT